>OU862922.1:36593355-36725624 GCA_917880885.1 Limnephilus marmoratus | reverse complement strand
ATTTTGGATTCTTACTAATAATCATGGTCTGTACACGAATTAATAAAAAAATCTCGAAAAAGAATAATTTAAAAAAAATTCTTTGTTATACGGGCGTTTTGTAAAAACACTTGTGGTCGGTCATAACTTCGGCCCTATGACACCGAACCGACTATAATTTTGGTTTCCTACTAAGATTCATGGTTTGTACACGAATCAATAAAAATCCATGAAAATTAATAATTTTGAAAAAGTTCATCGTATTACGGGCGCGTTGAAACAACAATTGTGGTCGGTCATAACTTCATAACTTAGACCTTATGGCACCGAACCGACTGAAATTTTGGATTATTTCTAAGAATCATGGTCTGAACACGAATCAATCATAAAATCTGCCAAAAGAAGATTTTTTTAAATCATCGTTGAATCTCTTGGAGGGTAGGTCGTTTGAACACTTGGGGTCGGTTGTTCTTACACTTGGGGTCGGTCATAACTTTGTCCCTGTGGCTCCGATCCGACTGATATTTTGTATTCTTACTAATAATCATGGTCTGTACACGAATTAATAAAAAAATCCCGAAAAACAATAAAAAAAAAAAATTCTTTGTTATACGGGCGTTTTGTAACAACAGTTGTGGTCGGTCATAACTTCGGCCCTATGACACCGAACCGACTTAAATTTTGGTTTCCTACTAAGAATCATGGTTTGTACACGAATCAATAAAAATCCATGAAAAATAATAATTTTGAAAAAATTCATCGTTTTACGGGCGCGTTGAAACAACAATTGTGGTCGGTCATAACTTCATAACTAAGACCTTATGGCACCGAACCGACTGAAATTTTGGATTTTTTCTAAGAATCATGATCTGTACACGAATCAATCATAAAATCTGCCAAAAGAAGATATTTTTAAATCATCGTTTAATCTCTTGGGGGGTCGGTCTTTTGAACACTTGGGGTTGGTCATAACTTTGTCCCTGTGGCACCGATCCGACTGATATTTTGGATTCTTACTAATAATCATGGTCTGTACACGAATCAATCAAAAATCTGCAAAAGAAGTTTTATTTATTTTTGTCGGTCGTTTGAGCACTTGGGTTTGGGCATTCTCATACTTGGGGTCGGTCATAACTTAGACCCTATGGCACCGAAACGAATGAAATTCTGGATTGTTTCTAAGAATCATGGTCTGTTCCATAAAAAATCTGCCAAAAGAAGAATTTTTTAAATCGTCGTTTAATGACGACCGCCGTAGTCCAGTGGCTAAGACTCTTGACTCACATTCCGGAGGTCGCGGGTTCGAACCCGGCATGCGCAAATAATTTTTATTTGATTAATTTGTGTTATTTCACAATTAATTAATTTAAAATAATATATAGTAAATTTGCGGCATGTTCCAGAGTGGAAGATACTATCAGTATCGCCCTGGTGTAAGACCACCATTCAGAATTGAAACGTTGCTTGAAAATAGCTTTAGCCGTGTTTAGTGACCAGATCTGAATAGCCAGGTACTTCCCAACCTTCCTCTTCCCCACCTCCTTCCCCTCCCACACTACCTTCAGCCTCACAACATACCCCAATTGGGGATGCCATAGTCTCACTGGCTCCAGACGGGAGCAGTTGAGATTCTTGTGCGGTATTAACTGTAAAAAAAAAAAAAAAAAAAAAAAAAAAATCTCTTGGGGTCGGTCGTTTGAACACTTGGGGTCGGTCATAACTTTGTCCCTGTGGCACCGATCCGACTGATATTTTGTATACTTACTAATAATCATGGTCTGTACACGAATTAATAAAAAAATCGCGAAAAATAATAGCAAAAAAAAATTCTTTGTTATACGGGCGTTTTGTAACAACAGTTGTGGTCGGTCATAACTTCGGCCCTATGACACCGAACCGACTTAAATTTTGGTTTCCTACTAAGAATCATGGTTTGTACACGAATCAATAATATTCCATGAAAAATAATAATTTTGAAAAAATTCATCGTATTACGGGCGCGTTGAAACAACAATTGTGGTCTCTCATAACTTCATAACTTAGACCTTATGGCACCGAACCGACTGAAATTTTGGATTTTTTCTAGGAATCATGGTCTGTACACAAATCAATCATAAAATCTGCCAAAAGGAGATTTTTTTTAAATCATCGTTTAATCACTTGGGGTCGGTCGTTTGAGCACTTGGGTTTGGGCATTCTCATACTTGGGGTCGGTCATAACTTAGACCCTATGGCACCGAAACGAATGAAATTCTGGATTGTTTCTAAGAATCATGGTCTGTACCATAAAAAATCTGCCAAAGGAAGAATTTTTTAAATCGTCGTTTAATCTCTTGGGGTCGCTCGTTCTAACACTTGGGGTCGGTCATAACTTTGTCCCTGTGGCACGGATCCGACTGATATTTTGGATTCTTACTAATAATCATGGTCTGTACACGAATTAATAAAAAATCTCGAAAATGAATAATTTTAAAAAAATTCTTTGTTATACGGGCGTTTTGTAACAACACTTTTGGTCGGTGATAACTTCGGCCCTATGACACCGAACCGACTTAAATTTTGGTTTCCTACTAAGAATCATGGTTTGTACACGAATCAATAATATTCCATGAAAAATAATAATTTGAAAAAATTCATCGTATTACGGGCGCGTTGAAACAACAATTGTGGTCGGTCATAACTTAGACCTTATGGCACCGAACCGACTGAAATTTTGGATTATTTCTAAGAATCATGGTCTGTTCACGAATGAATCATAAAATCTGCCAAAAGAAGATATTTTTTAAGTCATCGTTTAATCTCTTGGGGGGTCGGTCGTTTGAACACTTGGGGTCGGTCATAACTTTGTCCCTGTGGCACTGATCCGACTGATATTTTGGATTCTTACTAATAATCATGGTCTGTACACGAATTAATAAAAAAATCTCGAAAAAGAATAATTTGAAAAAAATTCTTTGTTATACGGGCGTTTTGTAACAACACTTGTGGTCGGTCATAACTTCGGCCCTATGACACCGAACCGACATAAATTTTGGTTTCCTACTAAGAATCATGGTTTGTACACGAATTAATAAAAATCCAGAAAATAATAATTTTGAAAAAATTCATCGTATTACGGGCGCGTTGAAACAACAATTGCGGTCGGTCATAACTTTATTACTTAGACCTTATGGCACCGAACCGACTGAAATTTTGGATTATTTCTAAGAATCATGGTCTGTACACGAATCAATCATAAAATCTGCCAAAAGAAGATTTTTTTTAAATCGTCGTTTAATCTCTTGGGGTCGGTCGTTTGAACACTTGGGGTCGCTCGTTCTAACACTTGGGGTCGGTCATAATTTTGTCCCTGTGAAACCGATCTTACTGATATTTTGGATTCTTACTAATAATCATGGTCTGTACACGAATTAATAAAAAAATCTCGAAAAAGAATAATTTTAAAAAAAATTCTTTGTTATACGGGCGTTTTGTAACAACACTTGTGGTCGGTCATAACTTCGGCCCTATGACACCGAACCGAATATAATTATGGTTTCCTACTAAGATTCATGGTTTGTACACGAATCAATAAAAATCCATGAAAATTAATAATTTTGAAAAAGTTCATCGTATTACGGGCGCGTTGAAACAACAATTGTGGTCGGTCATAACTTCATAACTTAGACCTTATGGCACCGAACCGACTGAAATTTTGGATTATTTCTAAGAATCATGGTCTGTACACGAATCAATCATAAAACCTGCCAAAAGAAGATTTTTTTAAATCATCGTTGAATCTCTTGGAGGGTAGGTCGTTTGAACACTTGGGGTCGGTTGTTCTTACACTTGGGGTCGGTCATAACTTTGTCCCTGTGGCTCCGATCCGACTGATATTTTGTATTCTTACTAATAATCATGGTCTGTACACGAATTAATAAAAAAATCCCGAAAAACAATAATAAAAAAAAATTCTTTGTTATACGGGCGTTTTGTAACAACAGTTGTGGTCGGTCATAACTTCGGCCCTATGACACCGAACCGACTTAAATTTTGGTTTCCTACTAAGAATCATGGTTTGTACACGAATCAATAAAAATCCATGAAAAATAATAATTTTGAAAAAATTCATCGTTTTACGGGCGCGTTGAAACAACAATTGTGGTCGGTCATAACTTCATAACTAAGACCTTATAGCACCGAACCGACTGAAATTTTGGATTTTTTCTAAGAATCATGATCTGTACACGAATCAATCATAAAATCTGCCAAAAGAAGATATTTTTAAATCATCGTTTAATCTCTTGGGGGGTCGGTCTTTTGAACACTTGGGGTTGGTCATAACTTTGTCCCTGTGGCACCGATCCGACTGATATTTTGGATTATTACTAATAATCATGGTCTGTACACGAATCAATCAAAAATCTGCAAAAGAAGTTTTATTTATTTTTGTCGGTCGTTTGAGCACTTGGGTTTGGGCATTCTCATACTTGGGGTCGGTCATAACTTAGACCCTATGGCACCGAAACGAATGAAATTCTGGATTGTTTCTAAGAATCATGGTCTGTACCATAAAAAATCTGCCAAAAGAAGAATTTTTTAAATCGTCGTTTAATCTCTTGGGGTCGGTCGTTTGAACACTTCGGGTCGCTCGTTCTAACACTTGGGGTCGGTCATAACTTTGTCCCTGTGGCACCGATCCGACTGATATTTTGTATTCTTACTAATAATCATGGTCTGTACACGAATTAATAAAAAAATCCCGAAAAATAATAAAAAAAAAAATTCTTTGTTATACGGGCGTTTTGTAACAACAGTTGTGGTCGGTCATAACTTCGGCCCTATGACACCGAACCGACTTAAATTTTGGTTTCCTACTAAGAATCATGGTTTGTACACGAATCAATAATATTCCATGAAAAACAATAATTTTGAAAAAATTCATCGTATTACGGGCGCGTTGAAACAACAATTGTGGTCTCTCATAACTTCATAACTTAGACCTTATGGCACCGAACCGACTGAAATTTTGGATTTTTTCTAAGAATCATGGTCTGTACACGAATCAATCATAAAATCTGCCAAAAGGATATTTTTTTTAAATCATCGTTTAATCACTTGGGGTCGGTCGTTTGAGCACTTGGGTTTGGGCATTCTCATACTTGGGGTCGGTCATAACTTAGACCCTATGGCACCGAAACGAATGAAATTCTGGATTGTTTCTAAGAATCATGGTCTGTACCATAAAAAATGTGCCAAAGGAAGAATTTTTTAAATCGTCGTTTAATCTCTTGGGGTCGCTCGTTCTAACACTTGGGGTCGGTCATAACTTTGTCCCTGTGGCACCGATCCGACTGATATTTTGGATTCTTACTAATATTCATGGTCTGTACACGAATTAATAAAAAAATCTCGGAAAATAATAATTAAAAAAAAAACTTTGTTCTACGGGCGTTTTGTAACACCACATGTGGTCGGTCATAACTTCGGCCCTATGACACCGAACCGACTTAAATTTTGGGTTCCTACTAAGAATCATAGTTTGTACACGAATCAATAAAAATCCATGAAAAATAATAATTTTGAAAAAATTCATCGTATTACGGGCGCGTTGAAACAACAATTGTGGTCTGTCATAACTTCATAACTTAGACCTTATGGCACCGAACCGACTGAAATTTTGGATTTTTTCTAAGAATCATGGTCTGTACATGAATCAATCATAAAATCTGCCAAAAGGAGATTTTTTTAAATCATCGTTTAATCACTTGGGGTCGGTCGTTTGAGCACTTGGGTTTGGGCATTCTCATACTTGGGGTCGGTCATAACTTAGACCCTATGGCACCGAAACGAATGAAATTCTGGATTGTTTCTGAGAATCATGGTCTGTACCATAAAAAATCTGCCAAAAGAAGAATTTTTTAAATCGTCGTTTAATCTCTTGGGGTCGCTCGTTCTAACACTTGGGGTCGGTCATAACTTTGTCCCTGTGGCACGGATCCGACTGATATTTTGGATTCTTACTAATAATCATGGTCTGTACACGAATTAATATAATAATCTCGAAAATGAATAATTAAAAAAAAAATCTTTGTTATACGGGCGTTTTGTAACAACACTTTTGGTCGGTCATAACTTCGGCCCTATGACACCGAACCGACTTAAATTTTGGTTTCCTACTAAGAATCATGGTTTGTATACGAATCAATAAAATCCATGAAAAATAATAATTTTGAAAAAATTCATCGTATTACGGGCGCGTTGAAACAACAATTGTGGTCGGTCATAACTTCATAACTTAGACCTTATGGCTCCGAACCGACTGAAATTTTGGATTATTTCTAAGAATCATGGTCTGTACACGAATCAATCATAAAATCTGCCAAAAGAAGATTTTTTTAAATCATCGTTTAATCTCTTGGGGGGTCGGTCGTTTGAACACTTGGGGTCGGTCGTTCTAACACTTGGGGTCGGTCATAACTTTGTCCCTGTGGCACCGATCCGACTGATATTTTGTATTTTTACTAATAATCATGGTCTGTACACGAATTAATAAAAAAATCTCGAAAAATAATGATTAAAAAAAAATCTTTGTTATACGTAGACCTTATGGCACCGAACCGACTGAAATTTTGGATTATTTCTAAGAATCATGGTCTATACACGAATCAATCATAAAATCTGCCAAAAGAAGATTTTTTTAAATCATCGTTGAATCTCTTGGGGGGTCGGTCGTTTGAACACTTGGGGTCGGTCGTTCTAACACTTGGGGTCGGTCATAACTTTGTCCCTGTGGCACCGATCCGACTGATATTTTGTATTCTTACTAATAATCATGGTCTGTACACGAATTAATAAAAAAATCTCGATTATAATAATAATAAAAAAATTCTTTGTTATACAGGCGTTTTGTAACAACACTTGTGGTCGGTCATAACTTCGGCCCTATGACACCGAACCGACTTAAATTTTTGGTTCCTACTAAGAATCATGGTTTGTACACGAATCAATAAAAATCCATGAAAAATAATAATTTTGAAAAAATTCATCGTATTACGGGCGCGTTGAAACAACAATTGTGGTCGGTCATAACTTCATAACTTAGACCTTATGGCACCGAACCGACTGAAATTTTGGATTATTTCTAAGAATCATCGTCTGTACACGAATCAATCATAAAATCTGCCAAAAGGAGATTTTTTTTAAATCATCGTTTAATCACTTGGGGTCGGTCGTTTGAGCACTTGGGTTTGGGCATTCTCATACTTGGGGTCGGTCATATCTTAGACCCTATGGCACCGAAACGAATGAAATTCTGGATTGTTTCTAAGAATCATGGTCTGTACCATAAAAAATCTGCCGAAGGAAGAATTTTTTAAATCGTAGTTTAATCTCTTGGGGTCAGTCGTTTGAACACTTGGGGTCGCTCGATCTAACACTTGGGGTCGGTCTTAACTTTGTCCCTGTGGCACCGATCTGACTGATATTTTGGATTCTAACTATTAATCATGGTCTGTACACGAATTAATAAAAAAATCTCGAAAAATAATAATTTAAAAAAAAATCTTTGTTCTACGGGCGTTTTGTAACAACACTTGTGGTCGGTGATAACTTCGGCCCTATAACACCGAACCGACTTTAATTTTGGTTTCCTACTAAGAATCATGGTTTGTATACGAATCAATAAAAATTTATGAAAAATAATAATTTTGAAGAAATTCATCGTATTACGGGCGCGTTGAAACAACAATTGTGGTCGGTCATAACTTCATAACTTAGACCTTATGATGGCTCCGAACCGAATTAATATTTGGATTATTTCTAAGAATCATGGTCTGTACACGAATCAATCATAAAATCTGCCAAAAGAAGATTTTTTTAAATCATCGTTTAATCTCTTGGGGGGTCGGTCTTTTGAACACTTGGGGTTGGTCATAACTTTGTCCCTGTGGCACCGATCCGACTGATATTTTGGATTCTTACTAATAATCATGGTCTGTACACGAATCAATCAAAAATCTGCAAAAGAAGTTTTATTTATTTTTGTCGGTCGTTTGAGCACTTGGGTTTGGGCATTCTCATACTTGGGGTCGGTCATAACTTAGACCCTATGGCACCGAAACGAATGAAATTCTGGATTGTGTCTAAGAATCATGGTCTGTACCATAAAAAATCTGTCAAAAGATGATTTTTTTAAATCGTCGTTTAATCTCTTGGGGTCGGTCGTTTGAACACTTCGGGTCGCTCGTTCTAACACTTGGGGTCGGTCATAACTTTGTCCCTGTGGCACCGATCCGACTGATATTTTGTATTCTTACTAATAATTATGGTCTGTACCCGAATTAATAAAAAAATCTCGAAAAATAATAATAAAAAAAAATTCTTTGTTATACTGGCGTTTTGTAACAACACTTGTGGTCTGTCATAACTTCGGCCCTATGACACCGAACCGACTTTAAATTAAAGAATCATGGTTTGTACACGAATCAATAAAAATCCATGAAAAATAATAATTTTGAAAAAATTCATCGTATTACGGGCGCGTTGAAACAACAATTGTGGTCGGTCATAACTTCATAACTTAGACCTTATGGCACCGAACCGACTGAAATTTTGGATTATTTCTAAGAATCATGGTCTGTACACGAATCAATCATAAAATCTGCCAAAAGAAGATTTTTTTAAATCTTCGTTTAATCTCTTGGAGGGTCGGTCGTTTGAACACTTGGGGTCGGTTGTTCTAACACTGGGGGTCGGTCATAACTTTGTCCCTGTGGCACCGATCCGACTGATATTTTGTATTCTTACTAATAATCATGGTCTGTACCCGAATTAATAAAAAAATCTCGAAAAATAATAATAAAAAAAAATTCTTTGTTATACTGGCGTTTTGTAACAACACTTGTGGTCGGTCATAACTTCGGCCCTATGACACCGAACCGACTTTAAATTAAAGAATCATGGTTTGTACACGAATCAATAAAAATCCATGAAAAATAATAATTTTGAAAAAATTCATCGTATTACGGGCGCGTTGAAACAACAATTGTGGTCGGTCATAACTTCATAACTTAGACCTTATGGCACCGAACCGACTGAAATTTTGGATTATTTCTAAGAATCATGGTCTGTACACGAATCAATCATAAAATCTGCCAAAAGGAGATTTTTTTTAAATCATCGTTTAATCACTTGGGGTCGGTCGTTCTAACACTTGGGGTCGGTCATAACTTTGTCCCTGTGGCACCGATCCGACTGATATTTTGGATTCTTACTAATAATCATGGTCTGTATACGAATTAATAAAAAAATCTCAAAAAAGAATAATAAAAAAAAAATTCTTTGTTATACGGGCGTTTTGTAACAACAGTTGTGGTCGGTCATAACTTCGGCCCTATGACACCGAACCGACTTAAATTTTGGTTTCCTACTAAGAATCATGGTTTGTATACGAATCAATAAAAATCCATGAAAAATAATAATTTTGAAAAAATTCATCGTATTACGTGCGCGTTGAAACAACAATTGTGGTCGGTCATAACTTCATAAATTAGACCTTATGGCTCCGAACCGACTGAAATTTTGGATTATTTCTAAGAATCATGGTCTGAACACGAATCAATCATAAAATCTGCCAAAAGGAGATTTTTTTTAAATCATCGTTTAATCACTTGGGGTCGGTCGTTTGAGCACTTGGGTTTGGGCATTCTCATACTTGGGGTCGGTCATAACTTAGACCCTATGGCACCGAAACGAATGAAATTCTGGATTGTTTCTAAGAATCATGGTCTGTACCATAAAAAATCTGCCAAAGGAATAATTTTTTAAATCGTCGTTTAATCTCTTGGGGTCGGTCGATTGAACACTTGGGGTCGCTCGTTCTAACACTTGGGGTCGGTCATAACTTTGTCCCTGTGGCACCGATCCGACTGATATTTTGGATTCTTACTAATAATCATGGTCTGTACACGAATTAATAAAAAAAATCTCGAAAATGAATAATTAAAAAAAAAATCTTTGTTATACGGGCGTTTTGTAACAACACTTTTGGTCGGTCATAACTTCGGCCCTATGACACCGAACCGACTTAAATTTTGGTTTCCTACTAAGAATCATGGTTTGTATACGAATCAATAAAATCCATGAAAAATAATAATTTTGAAAAAATTCATCGTATTACGGGCGCGTTGAAACAACAATTGTGGTCGGTCATAACTTCATAACTTAGACCTTATGGCTCCGAACCGACTGAAATTTTGGATTATTTCTAAGAATCATGGTCTGTACACGAATCAATCATAAAATCTGCCAAAAGAAGATTTTTTTAAATCATCGTTTAATCTCTTGGGGGGTCGGTCGTTTGAACACTTGGGGTCGGTCGTTCTAACACTTGGGGTCGGTCATAACTTTGTCCCTGTGGCACCGATCCGACTGATATTTTGTATTTTTACTAATAATCATGGTCTGTACACGAATTAATAAAAAAATCTCGAAAAATAATGATTAAAAAAAAATCTTTGTTATACGTAGACCTTATGGCACCGAACCGACTGAAATTTTGGATTATTTCTAAGAATCATGGTCTATACACGAATCAATCATAAAATCTGCCAAAAGAAGATTTTTTTAAATCATCGTTTAATCTCTTGGGGGGTCGGTCGTTTAAACACTTGGGGTCGGTCGTTCTAACACTTGGGGTCGGTCATAACTTTGTCCCTGTGGCACCGATCCGACTGATATTTTGTATTCTTACTAATAATCATGGTCTGTATTATAATAATAATAAAAAAATTCTTTGTTATACAGGCGTTTTGTAACAACACTTGTGGTCGGTCATAACTTCGGCCCTATGACACCGAACCGACTTAAATTTTTGGTTCCTACTAAGAATCATGGTTTGTACACGAATCAATAAAAATCCATGAAAAATAATAATTTTGAAAAAATTCATCGTATTACGGGCGCGTTGAAACAACAATTGTGGTCGGTCATAACTTCATAACTTAGACCTTATGGCACCGAACCGACTGAAATTTTGGATTATTTCTAAGAATCATCGTCTGTACACGAATCAATCATAAAATCTGCCAAAAGGAGATTTTTTTTAAATCATCGTTTAATCACTTGGGGTCGGTCGTTTGAGCACTTGGGTTTGGGCATACTCATACTTGGGGTCGGTCATATCTTAGACCCTATGGCACCGAAACGAATGAAATTCTGGATTGTTTCTAAGAATCATGGTCTGTACCATAAAAAATCTGCCGAAGGAAGAATTTTTTAAATCGTAGTTTAATCTCTTGGGGTCAGTCGTTTGAACACTTGGGGTCGCTCGATCTAACACTTGGGGTCGGTCTTAACTTTGTCCCTGTGGCACCGATCTGACTGATATTTTGGATTCTAACTATTAATCATGGTCTGTACACGAATTAATAAAAAAATCTCGAAAAATAATAATTAAAAAAAAATCTTTGTTCTACGGGCGTTTTGTAACAACACTTGTGGTCGGTGATAACTTCGGCCCTATAACACCGAACCGACTTTAATTTTGGTTTCCTACTAAGAATCATGGTTTGTATACGAATCAATAAAAATTTATGAAAAATAATAATTTTGAAGAAATTCATCGTATTACGGGCGCGTTGAAACAACAATTGTGGTCGGTCATAACTTCATAACTTAGACCTTATGATGGCACCGAACCGAATTAATATTTGGATTATTTCTAAGAATCATGGTCTGTACACGAATCAATCATAAACTCTGCCCAAAGAAGATTTTTTAAATCATCGTTTAATCTCTTGGGGGGTCGGTCGTTTGAACACTTGGGGTCGGTCGTTCTAACACTTGGGGTCGGTCATAACTTTGGCCCTGTGGAACCGATCCGAATGATATTTTGGATTCTTACTTATATTCATGGTCTGTACACGAATTAATAAAAAAATCTCGAAAAAGAATAACTTAAAAAAAAATTCTTTGTTATACGGGCGTTTTGTAACAACACTTGTGGTCGGTCAAAACTTCGGCCCTATGACACCGAACCGACTTAAATTTTGGTTTCCTACTAAGAATCATGGTTTGTATACGAATCAATAAAAATCCATGAAAAATAATAATTTTGAAAAAATTCATCGTGTTACGGGCGCGTTGTAACAACATTTGTGGTCGGTCATAACTTAGACCTTATGGCACCGAACTGACTGAAATTTTGGATTATTTCTAAGAATCATGGTCTGTACATGAATCAATCATAAAATCTGCCAATAGAAGATTTTTTTAAATCATCGTTTAATCTCTTGGGGGGTCGGTCGTTTGAACACTTGGGGTCGGTCGTTCTAACACTTGGGGTCGGTCATAAGTTTGTCCCTGTGGCACCGATCCGACTGATATTTTGTATTCTTACTAATACACGAATTAATAAAAAAATCTCGAAAAATAATAATAAATAAAAAATTCTTTGTTATACGGGCGTTTTGTAACAACACTTGTGGTCGGTCATAACTTCGGCCCTATGACACCAAACCGACTTAAATTTTGGGTTCCTACTAAGAATCATGGTTTGTACACGAATCAATAAAAATCCATGAAAAATAATAATTTTGAAGAAATTCATCGTATTACGGGCGCGTTGAAACAACAATTGTGGTCGGTCATAACTTCATAACTTAGACCTTATGGCACCGAACCGACTGAAATTTTGGATTATTTCTTAGAATCATGGTCTGTACACGAATCAATCATAAAATCTGCCAAAGAAGATTTTTTTAAATCATCGTTTAATCTCTTGGGGGGTCGGTCGTTTGAACACTTGGGGTCGGTCGTTCTAACACTTGGGGTCGGACATAACTTTGTCCCTGTGGCACCGATCCGACTGATATTTTGGATTCTTACTAATAATCATGGTCTGTACACGAATTAATAAAAAAATCTCGAAAAATAATAATTAAAAAAAAATTCTTTGTTATACGGGCGTTTTGTAACAACACTTGTGGTCGGTCATAACTTCGGCCCTATGACACCGAACCGACTTAAATTTTGGTTTCCTACTAAGAATCATGGTTTGTACACGAATCAATAAAAATCCATGAAAAATAATAATTTTGAAAAATTTATCGTATTACGGGCGCGTTGTATCAACAATTGTGGTCGGTCATAACTTAGACCTTATGGCACCGAACCGACTAAAATTATTGATTAATTCTAAGAATCATGGTCTGTACACGAATCAATCATAAAATCTGCCAAAATGAGATTTTTTTAAATCATCGTTTAATCACTTGGGGTCGGTCGTTTGAGCACTTGGGATTGGGCATTCTCATACTTGGGGTCGGTCATAACTTAGACCCTATGGCACCGAAACGAATGAAATTCTGGATTGTTTCTAAGAATCATGGTCTGTACCATAAAAAATCTGCCAAAGGAAGAATTTTTTAAATCGTAGTTTAATCTCTTGGGGTCAGTCGTTTGAACACTTGGGGTCGCTCGATCTAACACTTGGGGTCGGTCTTAACTTTGTCCCTGTGGCACCGATCTGACTGATATTTTGGATTCTAACTATTAATCATGGTCTGTACACGAATTAATAAAAAAATCTCGAAAAATAATAATTTAAAAAAAAATCTTTGTTCTACGGGCGTTTTGTAACAACACTTGTGGTCGGTGATAACTTCGGCCCTATAACACCGAACCGACTTTAATTTTGGTTTCCTACTAAGAATCATGGTTTGTATACGAATCAATAAAAATTTATTAAAAATAATAATTTTGAAGAAATTCATCGTATTACGGGCGCGTTGAAACAACAATTGTGGTCGGTCATAACTTCATAACTTAGACCTTATGATGGCACCGAACCGAATTAAAATTTGGATTATTTCTAAGAATCATGGTCTGTACACGAATCAATCATAAACTCTGCCCAAAGAAGATTTTTTAAATCATCGTTTAATCTCTTGGGGGGTCGGTCGTTTGAACACTTGGGGTCGGTCGTTCTAACACTTGGGGTCGGTCATAACTTTGGCCCTGTGGAACCGATCCGAATGATATTTTGGATTCTTACTTATAATTATGGTCTGTACACGAATTAATAAAAAAATCTCGAAAAAGAATAACTTAAAAAAAAAAATTCTTTGTTATACGGGCGTTTTGTAACAACACTTGTGGTCGGTCAAAACTTCGGCCCTATGACACCGAACCGACTTAAATTTTGGTTTCCTACTAAGAATCATGGTTTGTATACGAATCAATAAAATCCATGAAAAATAATAATTTTGAAAAAATTCATCGTATTACGGGCGCGTTGAAACAACAATTGTGGTCGGTCATAACTTCATAACTTAGACCTTATGGCTCCGAACCGACTGAAATTTTGGATTATTTCTAAGAATCATGGTCTGTACACGAATCAATCATAAAATCTGCCAAAAGAAGATTTTTTTAAATCATCGTTTAATCTCTTGGGGGGTCGGTCGTTTGAACACTTGGGGTCGGTCGTTCTTACACTTGGGGTTGGTCATAACTTTGCCCCTGTGGCACCGATCCGACTGATATTTTGTATTCTTACTAATAATCATGGTCTGTACACGAATTAATAAAAAAATCTCGAAAAATAATGATTAAAAAAAAATCTTTGTTATACGTAGACCTTATGGCACCGAACCGACTGAAATTTTGGATTATTTCTAAGAATCATGGTCTGTACACGAATCAATCATAAAATCTGCCAAAAGAAGATTATTTTAAATCATCGTTTAATCTCTTGGGGGGTCGGTCGTTTGAACACTTGGGGTCGGTCGTTCTAACACTTGGGGTCGGTCATAACTTTGTCCCTGTGGCACCGATCCGACTGATATTTTGTATTCTTACTAATAATCATGGTCTGTACACGAATTAATAAAAAAATCTCGATTATAATAATAATAAAAAAATTCTTTGTTATACAGGCGTTTTGTAACAACACTTGTGGTCGGTCATAACTTCGGCCCTATGACACCGAACCGACTTAAATTTTTGGTTCCTACTAAGAATCATGGTTTGTACACGAATCAATAAAAATCCATGAAAAATAATAATTTTGAAAAAATTCATCGTATTACGGGCGCGTTGAAACAACAATTGTGGTCGGTCATAACTTCATAACTTAGACCTTATGGCACCGAACCGACTGAAATTTTGGATTATTTCTAAGAATCATCGTCTGTACACGAATCAATCATAAAATCTGCCAAAAGGAGATTTTTTTTAAATCATCGTTTAATCACTTGGGGTCGGTCGTTTGAGCACTTGGGTTTGGGCATTCTCATACTTGGGGTCGGTCATATCTTAGACCCTATGGCACCGAAACGAATGAAATTCTGGATTGTTTCTAAGAATCATGGTCTGTACCATAAAAAATCTGCCGAAGGAAGAATTTTTTAAATCGTAGTTTAATCTCTTGGGGTCAGTCGTTTGAACACTTGGGGTCGCTCGATCTAACACTTGGGGTCGGTCTTAACTTTGTCCCTGTGGCACCGATCTGACTGATATTTTGGATTCTAACTATTAATCATGGTCTGTACACGAATTAATAAAAAAATCTCGAAAAATAATAATTTAAAAAAAAATCTTTGTTCTACGGGCGTTTTGTAACAACACTTGTGGTCGGTGATAACTTCGGCCCTATAACACCGAACCGACTTTAATTTTGGTTTCCTACTAAGAATCATGGTTTGTATACGAATCAATAAAAATTTATGAAAAATAATAATTTTGAAGAAATTCATCGTATTACGGGCGCGTTGAAACAACAATTGTGGTCGGTCATAACTTCATAACTTAGACCTTATGATGGCACCGAACCGAATTAATATTTGGATTATTTCTAAGAATCATGGTCTGTACACGAATCAATCATAAACTCTGCCCAAAGAAGATTTTTTAAATCATCGTTTAATCTCTTGGGGGGTCGGTCGTTTGAACACTTGGGGTCGGTCGTTCTAACACTTGGGGTCGGTCATAACTTTGGCCCTGTGGAACCGATCCGAATGATATTTTGGATTCTTACTTATATTCATGGTCTGTACACGAATTAATAAAAAAATCTCGAAAAAGAATAACTTAAAAAAAAAATTCTTTGTTATACGGGCGTTTTGTAACAACACTTGTGGTCGGTCAAAACTTCGGCCCTATGACACCGAACCGACTTAAATTTTGGTTTCCTACTAAGAATCATGGTTTGTATACGAATCAATAAAAATCCATGAAAAATAATAATTTTGAAAAAATTCATCGTGTTACGGGCGCGTTGTAACAACATTTGTGGTCGGTCATAACTTAGACCTTATGGCACCGAACCGACTGAAATTTTGGATTATTTCTAAGAATCATGGTCTGTACATGAATCAATCATAAAATCTGCCAATAGAAGATTTTTTTAAATCATCGTTTAATCTCTTGGGGGGTCGGTCGTTTGAACACTTGGGGTCGGTCGTTCTAACACTTGGGGTCGGTCATAAGTTTGTCCCTGTGGCACCGATCCGACTGATATTTTGTATTCTTACTAATACACGAATTAATAAAAAAATCTCGAAAAATAATAATAAATAAAAAATTCTTTGTTATACGGGCGTTTTGTAACAACACTTGTGGTCGGTCATAACTTCGGCCCTATGACACCGAACCGACTTAAATTTTGGGTTCTTCTAAGAATCATGGTTTGTACACGAATCAATAAAAATCCATGAAAAATAATAATTTTGAAGAAATTCATCGTATTACGGGCGCGTTGAAACAACAATTGTGGTCGGTCATAACTTCATAACTTAGACCTTATGGCACCGAACCGACTGAAATTTTGGATTATTTCTTAGAATCATGGTCTGTACACGAATCAATCATAAAATCTGCCAAAGAAGATTTTTTTAAATCATCGTTTAATCTCTTGGGGGTCGGTCGTTTGAACACTTGGGGTCGGTCGTTCTAACACTTGGGGTCGGTCATAACTTTGTCCCTGTGGCACCGATCCGACTGATATTTTGGATTCTTACTAATAATCATGGTCTGTACACGAATTAATAAAAAAATCTCGAAAAATAATAATTATAAAAAAAATTCTTTGTTATACGGGCGTTTTGTAACAACACTTGTGGTCGGTCATAACTTCGGCCCTATGACACCGAACCGACTTAAATTTTGGTTTCCTACTAAGAATTATGGTTTGTACACGAATCAATAAAAATCCATGAAAAATAATAATTTTGAAAAATTTATCGTATTACGGGCGCGTTGTATCAACAATTGTGGTCGGTCATAACTTAGACCTTATGGCACCGAACCGACTAAAATTTTTGATTAATTCTAAGAATCATGGTCTGTACACGAATCAATCATAAAATCTGCCAAAATGAGATTTTTTTAAATCATCGTTTAATCACTTGGGGTCGGTCGTTTGAGCACTTGGGTTTGGGCATTCTCATACTTGGGGTCGGTCATAACTTAGACCCTATGGCACCGAAACGAATGAAATTCTGGATTGTTTCTAAGAATCATGGTCTGTACCATAAAAAATCTGCCAAAGGAAGAATTTTTTAAATCGTAGTTTAATCTCTTGGGGTCAGTCGTTTGAACACTTGGGGTCGCTCGATCTAACACTTGGGGTCGGTCTTAACTTTGTCCCTGTGGCACCGATCTGACTGATATTTTGGATTCTAACTATTAATCATGGTCTGTACACGAATTAATAAAAAAATCTCGAAAAATAATAATTTAAAAAAAAATCTTTGTTCTACGGGCGTTTTGTAACAACACTTGTGGTCGGTGATAACTTCGGCCCTATAACACCGAACCGACTTTAATTTTGGTTTCCTACTAAGAATCATGGTTTGTATACGAATCAATAAAAATTTATGAAAAATAATAATTTTGAAGAAATTCATCGTATTACGGGCGCGTTGAAACAACAATTGTGGTCGGTCATAACTTCATAACTTAGACCTTATGATGGCACCGAACCGAATTAAAATTTGGATTATTTCTAAGAATCATGGTCTGTACACGAATCAATCATAAACTCTGCCCAAAGAAGATTTTTTAAATCATCGTTTAATCTCTTGGGGGGTCGGTCGTTTGAACACTTGGGGTCGGTCGTTCTAACACTTGGGGTCGGTCATAACTTTGGCCCTGTGGAACCGATCCGAATGATATTTTGGATTCTTACTTATAATCATGGTCTGTACACGAATTAATAAAAAAATCTCGAAAAAGAATAACTTAAAAAAAAAAATTCTTTGTTATACGGGCGTTTTGTAACAACACTTGTGGTCGGTCAAAACTTCGGCCCTATGACACCGAACCGACTTAAATTTTGGTTTCCTACTAAGAATCATGGTTTGTATACGAATCAATAAAATCCATGAAAAATAATAATTTTGAAAAAATTCATCGTATTACGGGCGCGTTGAAACAACAATTGTGGTCGGTCATAACTTCATAACTTAGACCTTATGGCTCCGAACCGACTGAAATTTTGGATTATTTCTAAGAATCATGGTCTGTACACGAATCAATCATAAAATCTGCCAAAAGAAGATTTTTTTAAATCATCGTTTAATCTCTTGGGGGGTCGGTCGTTTGAACACTTGGGGTCGGTCGTTCTTACACTTGGGGTCGGTCATAACTTTGTCCCTGTGGCACCGATCCGACTGATATTTTGTATTCTTACTAATAATCATGGTCTGTACACGAATTAATAAAAAAATCTCGAAAAATAATGATTAAAAAAAAATCTTTGTTATACGTAGACCTTATGGCACCGAACCGACTGAAATTTTGGATTATTTCTAAGAATCATGGTCTGTACACGAATCAATCATAAAATCTGCCAAAAGAAGATTTTTTTAAATCATCGTTTAATCTCTTGGGGGGTCGGTCGTTTGAACACTTGGGGTCGGTCGTTCTAACACTTGGGGTCGGTCATAACTTTGTCCCTGTGGCACCGATCCGACTGATATTTTGTATTCTTACTAATAATCATGGTCTGTAGACGAATTAATAAAAAAATCTCGATTATAATAATAATAAAAAAATTCTTTGTTATACAGGCGTTTTGTAACAACACTTGTGGTCGGTCATAACTTCGGCCCTATGACACCGAACCGACTTAAATTTTTGGTTCCTACTAAGAATCATGGTTTGTACACGAATCAATAAAAATCCATGAAAAATAATAATTTTGAAAAAATTCATCGTATTACGGGCGCGTTGAAACAACAATTGTGGTCGGTCATAACTTCATAACTTAGACCTTATGGCACCGAACCGACTGAAATTTTGGATTATTTCTAAGAATCATCGTCTGTACACGAATCAATCATAAAATCTGCCAAAAGGAGATTTTTTTTAAATCATCGTTTAATCACTTGGGGTCGGTCGTTTGAGCACTTGGGTTTGGGCATTCTCATACTTGGGGTCGGTCATATCTTAGACCCTATGGCACCGAAACGAATGAAATTCTGGATTGTTTCTAAGAATCATGGTCTGTACCATAAAAAATCTGCCAAAGGAAGAATTTTTTAAATCGTAGTTTAATCTCTTGGGGTCAGTCGTTTGAACACTTGGGGTCGCTCGATCTAACACTTGGGGTCGGTCTTAACTTTGTCCCTGTGGCACCGATCTGACTGATATTTTGGATTCTAACTATTAATCATGGTCTGTACACGAATTAATAAAAAAATCTCGAAAAATAATAATTTTAAAAAAATTCTTTGTTCTACGGGCGTTTTGTAACAACACTTGTGGTCGGTGATAACTTCGGCCCTATAACACCGAACCGACTTTGATTTTGGTTTCCTACTAAGAATCATGGTTTGTATACGAATCAATAAAAATTTATGAAAAATAATAATTTTGAAGAAATTCATCGTATTACGGGCGCGTTGAAACAACAATTGTGGTCGGTCATAACTTCATAACTTAGACCTTATGATGGCACCGAACCGAATTAAAATTTGGATTATTTCTAAGAATCATGGTCTGTACACGAATCAATCATAAACTCTGCCCAAAGAAGATTTTTTAAATCATCGTTTAATCTCTTGGGGGGTCGGTCGTTTGAACACTTGGGGTCGGTCGTTCTAACACTTGGGGTCGGTCATAACTTTGGCCCTGTGGAACCGATCCGAATGATATTTTGGATTCTTACTTATAATCATGGTCTGTACACGAATTAATAAAAAAATCTCGAAAAAGAATAACTTAAAAAAAAATTCTTTGTTATACGGGCGTTTTGTAACAACACTTGTGGTCGGTCAAAACTTCGGCCCTATGACACCGAACCGACTTAAATTTTGGTTTCCTACTAAGAATCATGGTTTGTATACGAATCAATAAAAATCCATGAAAAATAATAATTTTGAAAAAATTCATCGTGTTACGGGCGCGTTGTAACAACATTTGTGGTCGGTCATAACATAGACCTTATGGCACCGAACCGACTGAAATTTTGGATTATTTCTAAGAATCATGGTCTGTACATGAATCAATCATAAAATCTGCCAATAGAAGAATTTTTTAAATCATCGTTTAATCTCTTGGGGGGTCGGTCGTTTGAACACTTGGGGTCGGTCGTTCTAACACTTGGGGTCGGTCATAAGTTTGTCCCTGTGGCACCGATCCGACTGATATTTTGTATTCTTACTAATACACGAATTAATAAAAAAATCTCGAAAAATAATAATAAATAAAAAATTCTTTGTTATACGGGCGTTTTGTAACAACACTTGTGGTCGGTCATAACTTCGGCCCTATGACACCGAACCGACTTAAATTTTGGGTTCCTACTAAGAATCATGGTTTGTACACGAATCAATAAAAATCCATGAAAAATAATAATTTTCAAGAAATTCATCGTATTACGGGCGCGTTGAAACAACAATTGTGGTCGGTCATAACTTCATAACTTAGACCTTATGGCACCGAACCGACTGAAATTTTGGATTATTTCTTAGAATCATGGTCTGTACACGAATCAATCATAAAATCTGCCAAAGAAGATTTTTTTAAATCATCGTTTAATCTCTCGGGGGGTCGGTCGTTTGAACACTTGGGGTCGGTCGTTCTAACACTTGGGGTCGGTCATAACTTTGTCCCTGTGGCACCGATCCGACTGATATTTTGGATTCTTACTAATAATCATGGTCTGTACACGAATTAATAAAAAATCTCGAAAAATAATAATTAAAAAAAAAATTCTTTGTTATACGGGCGTTTTGTAACAACACTTGTGGTCGGTCATAACTTCGGCCCTATGACACCGAACCGACTTAAATTTTGGTTTCCTACTAAGAATCATGGTTTGTACACGAATCAATAAAAATCCATGAAAAATAATAATTTTGAAAAATTTATCGTATTACGGGCGCGTTGTATCAACAATTGTGGTCGGTCATAACTTAGACCTTATGGCACCGAACCGACTAAAATTTTTGATTAATTCTAAGAATCATGGTCTGTACACGAATCAATCATAAAATCTGCCAAAATGAGATTTTTTTAAATCATCGTTTAATCACTTGGGGTCGGTCGTTTGAGCACTTGGGTTTGGGCATTCTCATACTTGGGGTCGGTCATAACTTAGACCCTATGGCACCGAAACGAATGAAATTCTGGATTTTTTCTAAGAATCATGGTCTGTACCATAAAAAATCTGCCAAAGGAAGAATTTTTTAAATCGTCGTTTAATCTCTTGGGGTCGGTCGATTGAACTCTTGGGGTCGCTCGATCTAACACTTGGGGTCGGTCATAACTTTGTCCCTGTGGCACCGATCCGACTGATATTTTGGATTCTTACTAATAATCATGGTCTGTACACGAATTAATAAAAAAAATCTCGAAAATGAATAATTTAAAAAAAATTCTTTGTTATACGGGCGTTTTGTAACAACACTTTTGGTCGGTCATAACTTCGGCCCTATGACACCGAACCGACTTAAATTTAGGTTTCCTACTAAGAATCATGGTTTGTACACGAATCAATAATATTCCATGTAAAATAATAATTTTGAAAAAATTCATCGTATTACGGGCGCGTTGTAACAACAATTGTGGTCGGTCATAACCTAGACCTTATGGCACCGAACCGAGTGAAATTTTGGATTATTTCTAAGAATCATGGTCTGTACACGAATCAATCATAAAATCTGCCAAAAGAAGATTTTTTTTAAATCATCGTTTAATCTCTTGGGGGGTCGGTCGTTTGAACACTTGGGGTCGGTCGTTCCAACACTTGGGGTCGGTCATAACTTTGTCCCTGTGGCACCGATCCGACTGATATTTTGGATTCTTACTAATAATCATGGTCTGTACACGAATTAATAAAAAAATCTCGAAAAAGAATAATTTAAAAAACATTCCTTGTTATACGGGCGTTTTGTAACAACACTTGTGGTCGGTCATAACTTCGGCCCTATGACACCGAACCGACTTTAATTTTGGTTTCCTACCATCCTACTAATCATGGTTTGTACACGAATCAATAAAAATCCATGAAAAATAATAATTTTGAAAAAATTCATCATATTACGGGTGCGTTGATACAACAATTGTTGTGGGTCATAACTTCATAACTTAGACCTTATGGCTCCGAACCGACTGAAATTTTAGATAATTTCTAAGAATCATGGTCTGTACACGAATCAATCATAAAATCCGCCAAAAGAAGATTTTTTTAAATCATCGTTTAATCTCTTGGGGGGTCGGTCTTTTGAACACTTGGGTTCGGTCGTTCTCATACTTGGGGTCGGTCATAACTTAGACCCTATGGCACCGAAACGATTGAAATTCTGGATTGTGTCTAAGAATCATGGTCTGTACCATAAAAAATATGTCAAAAGAAGATTTTTTTAAATCGTCGTTTAATCTCTTGGGGTCGGTCGTTTGAACACTTCGGGTCGCTCGTTCTAACACTTGGGGTCGGTCATTACTTTGTCCCTGTGGCACCGATCCGACTGATATTTTGTATTCTTACTAATAATTATGGTCTGTACCCGAATTAATAAAAAAATCTCGAAAAATAATAATAAAAAAAAATTCTTTGTTATACTGGCGTTTTGTAACAACACTTGTGGTCGGTCATAACTTCGGCCCTATGACACCGAACCGACTTAAATTTTGGTTTCCTACTAAGAATCATAATTTGTACACGAATCAATAAAAATCCATGAAAATAATAATTTTGAAAAAATTCATCGTATTAGGGGCGCGTAGAAACAACAATTGTGGTCGGTCATAACCTAGACCTTATGGCACCGAACCGACTGAAATTTTGGATTATTTCTAAGAATCATGGTCTGTACACGAATCAATCATAAAATCCGCCAAAAGAAGATTTTTTTAAATCATCGTTTAATCTCTTGGGGGGTCGGTCTTTTGAACACTTGGGTTCGGTCGTTCTCATACTTGGGGTCGGTCATAACTTAGACCCTATGGCACCGAAACGATTGAAATTCTGGATTGTTTCTAAGAATCATGGTCTGTACCATAAAAAACCTGCCAGAGGAAGAATTTTTTAAATCGTAGTTTAATCTCTTGGGGTCGGTCGTTTGAACACTTGGGGTCGCTCGTTATAACACTTGGGGTCGGTCATAACTTTGTCCCGTGGCACCGATCCGACTGATATTTTGGATTCTTACTAATAATCATGGTCTGTACACGAATTAATAAAAAAAATCTCGAAAATGAATAATTTAAAAAAAAATTCTTTGTTATACGGGCGTTTTGTAACAACACTTGTGGTCGGTCATAACTTCGGCCCTATGACACCGAACCGACTTAAATTTTGGTTTCCTACTAAGAATCATAATTTGTACACGAATCAATAAAAATCCATGAAAATAATAATTTTGAAAAAATTCATCGTATTAGGGGCGCGTAGAAACAACAATTGTGGTCGGTCATAACCTAGACCTTATGGCACCGAACCGACTGAAATTTTGGATTATTTCTAAGAATCATGGTCTGTACACGAATCAATCATAAAATCTGCCAAAAGAAGATTTTTTTTAAATCATCGTTTAATCTCTTGGTGGGTCGGTCGTTTGAACACTTGGGGTCGGTCGTTCTAACACTAGGGGTCCGTCATAACTTTGTCCCTGTGGCGCCGATCCGACTGATATTTTGTATTCTTACTAAAAATCATGGTCTGTTAACGAATCAATCAAAAATCTGCAAAAGAAGTTTAATTTATTTTTAAATCATAGTTTAATCACTTGGGGTCGGTCGTTTGAGCACTTGGGTTTGGGCATTCTCATACTTGGGGTCGGTCATTACTTAGACCCTATGGCACCGAAACGAATGAAATTCTGGATTGTGTCTAAGAATCATGGTCTGTACCATAAAAAATATGTCAAAAGAAGATTTTTTTAAATCGTCGTTTAATCTCTTGGGGTCGGTCGTTTGAACACTTCGGGTCGCTCGTTCTAACACTTGGGGTCGGTCATTACTTTGTCCCTGTGGCACCGATCCGACTGATATTTTGTATTCTTACTAATAATTATGGTCTGTACCCGAATTAATAAAAAAATCTCGAAAAATAATAATAAAAAAAATTCTTTGTTATACTGGCGTTTTGTAACAACACTTGTGGTCGGTCATAACTTCGGCCCTATGACACCGAACCGACTTTAAATTAAAGAATCATGGTTTGTACACGAATCAATAAAAATCCATGAAAAATAATAATTTTGAAAAAATTCATCGTATTACGGGCGCGTTGAAACAACAATTGTGGTCGGTCATAACTTCATAACTTAGACCTTATGGCACCGAACCGACTGAAATTTTGGATTATTTCTAAGAATCATGGTCTGTACACGAATCAATCATAAAATCTGCCAAAAGAAGATTTTTTTAAATCATCGTTTAATCTCTTGGAGGGTCGGTCGTTTGAACACTTGGGGTCGGTTGTTCTAACACTTGGGGTCGGTCATAACTTTGTCCCTGTGGCACCGATCCGACTGATATTTTGTATTCTTACTAATAATTATGGTCTGTACCCGAATTAATAAAAAAATCTCGAAAAAGAATAACTTAAAAAAAAAATTCTTTGTTATACGGGCGTTTTGTAACAACACTTGTGGTCGGTCAAAACTTCGGCCCTATGACACCGAACCGACTTAAATTTTGGTTTCCTACTAAGAATCATGGTTTGTATACGAATCAATAAAAATCCATGAAAAATAATAATTTTGAAAAAATTCATCGTGTTACGGGCGCGTTGTAACAACATTTGTGGTCGGTCATAACTTAGACCTTATGGCACCGAACCGACTGAAATTTTGGATTATTTCTAAGAATCATGGTCTGTACATGAATCAATCATAAAATCTGCCAATAGAAGATTTTTTTAAATCATCGTTTAATCTCTTGGGGGGTCGGTCGTTTGAACACTTGGGGTCGGTCGTTCTAACACTTGGGGTCGGTCATAAGTTTGTCCCTGTGGCACCGATCCGACTGATATTTTGTATTCTTAGTAATACACGAATTAATAAAAAAATCTCGAAAAATAATAATAAATAAAAAATTCTTTGTTATACGGGCGTTTTGTAACAACACTTGTGGTCGGTCATAACTTCGGCCCTATTACACCGAACCGACTTAAATTTTGGGTTCCTACTAAGAATCATGGTTTGTACACGAATCAATAAAAATCCATGAAAAATAATAATTTTGAAGAAATTCATCGTATTACGGGCGCGTTGAAACAACAATTGTGGTCGGTCATAACTTCATAACTTAGACCTTATGGCACCGAACCGACTGAAATTTTGGATTATTTCTTAGAATCATGGTCTGTACACGAATCAATCATAAAATCTGCCAAAGAAGATTTTTTTAAATCATCGTTTAATCTCTTGGGGGGTCGGTCGTTTGAACACTTGGGGTCGGTCGTTCTAACACTTGGGGTCGGTCATAACTTTGTCCCTGTGGCACCGATCCGACTGATATTTTGGATTCTTACTAATAATCATGGTCTGTACACGAATTAATAAAAAAATCTCGAAAAATAATAATTAAAAAAAAAATTCTTTGTTATACGGGCGTTTTGTAACAACACTTGTGGTCGGTCATAACTTCGGCCCTATGACACCGAACCGACTTAAATTTTTGGTTCCTACTAAGAATCATGGTTTGTACACGAATCAATAAAAATCCATGAAAAATAATAATTTTGAAAAAATTCATCGTATTACGGGCGCGTTGAAACAACAATTGTGGTCGGTCATAACTTCATAACTTAGACCTTATGGCACCGAACCGACTGAAATTTTGGATTATTTCTAAGAATCATCGTCTGTACACGAATCAATCATAAAATCTGCCAAAAGGAGATTTTTTTTAAATCATCGTTTAATCACTTGGGGTCGGTCGTTTGAGCACTTGGGTTTGGGCATTCTCATACTTGGGGTCGGTCATATCTTAGACCCTATGGCACCGAAACGAATGAAATTCTGGATTGTTTCTAAGAATCATGGTCTGTACCATAAAAAATCTGCCAAAGGGTGAATTTTTTAAATCGTAGTTTAATCTCTTGGGGTCAGTCGTTTGAACACTTGGGGTCGCTCGATCTAACACTTGGGGTCGGTCTTAACTTTGTCCCTGTGGCACCGATCTGACTGATATTTTGGATTCTAACTAATAATCATGGTCTGTACACGAATTAATAAAAAAATCTCGAAAAATAATAATTTTAAAAAAAATCTTTGTTCTACGGGCGTTTTGTAACAACACTTGTGGTCGGTGATAACTTCGGCCCTATAACACCGAACCGACTTAAATTTTTGGTTCCTACTAAGAATCATGGTTTGTACACGAATCAATAAAAATCCATGAAAAATAATAATTTTGAAAAAATTCATCGTATTACGGGCGCGTTGAAACAACAATTGTGGTCGGTCATAACTTCATAACTTAGACCTTATGGCACCGAACCGACTGAAATTTTGGATTATTTCTAAGAATCATCGTCTGTACACGAATCAATCATAAAATCTGCCAAAAGGAGATTTTTTTTAAATCATCGTTTAATCACTTGGGGTCGGTCGTTTGAGCACTTGGGTTTGGGCATTCTCATACTTGGGGTCGGTCATATCTTAGACCCTATGGCACCGAAACGAATGAAATTCTGGATTGTTTCTAAGAATCATGGTCTGTACCATAAAAAATCTGCCAAAGGGTGAATTTTTTAAATCGTAGTTTAATCTCTTGGGGTCAGTCGTTTGAACACTTGGGGTCGGTCGTTCTAACACTTGGGGTCGGTCATAAGTTTGTCCCTGTGGCACCGATCCGACTGATATTTTGTATTCTTAGTAATACACGAATTAATAAAAAAATCTCGAAAAATAATAATAAATAAAAAATTCTTTGTTATACGGGCGTTTTGTAACAACACTTGTGGTCGGTCATAACTTCGGCCCTATTACACCGAACCGACTTAAATTTTGGGTTCCTACTAAGAATCATGGTTTGTACACGAATCAATAAAAATCCATGAAAAATAATAATTTTGAAGAAATTCATCGTATTACGGGCGCGTTGAAACAACAATTGTGGTCGGTCATAACTTCATAACTTAGACCTTATGGCACCGAACCGACTGAAATTTTGGATTATTCCTTAGAATCATGGTCTGTACACGAATCAATCATAAAATCTGCCAAAGAAGATTTTTTTAAATCATCGTTTAATCTCTTGGGGGGTCGGTCGTTTGAACACTTGGGGTCGGTCGTTCTAACACTTGGGGTCGGTCATAACTTTGTCCCTGTGGCACCGATCCGACTGATATTTTGGATTCTTACTAATAATCATGGTCTGTACACGAATTAATAAAAAAATCTCGAAAAATAATAATTAAAAAAAAAATTCTTTGTTATACGGGCGTTTTGTAACAACACTTGTGGTCGGTCATAACTTCGGCCCTATGACACCGAACCGACTTAAATTTTTGGTTCCTACTAAGAATCATGGTTTGTACACGAATCAATAAAAATCCATGAAAAATAATAATTTTGAAAAAATTCATCGTATTACGGGCGCGTTGAAACAACAATTGTGGTCGGTCATAACTTCATAACTTAGACCTTATGGCACCGAACCGACTGAAATTTTGGATTATTTCTAAGAATCATCGTCTGTACACGAATCAATCATAAAATCTGCCAAAAGGAGATTTTTTTTAAATCATCGTTTAATCACTTGGGGTCGGTCGTTTGAGCACTTGGGTTTGGGCATTCTCATACTTGGGGTCGGTCATATCTTAGACCCTATGGCACCGAAACGAATGAAATTCTGGATTGTTTCTAAGAATCATGGTCTGTACCATAAAAAATCTGCCAAAGGGTGAATTTTTTAAATCGTAGTTTAATCTCTTGGGGTCAGTCGTTTGAACACTTGGGGTCGCTCGATCTAACACTTGGGGTCGGTCTTAACTTTGTCCCTGTGGCACCGATCTGACTGATATTTTGGATTCTAACTAATAATCATGGTCTGTACACGAATTAATAAAAAAATCTCGAAAAATAATAATTTTAAAAAAAATCTTTGTTCTACGGGCGTTTTGTAACAACACTTGTGGTCGGTGATAACTTCGGCCCTATAACACCGAACCGACTTTAATTTTGGTTTCCTACTAAGAATCATGGTTTGTATACGAATCAATAAAAATTTATGAAAAATAATAATTTTGAAGAAATTCATCGTATTACGGGCGCGTTGAAACAACAATTGTGGTCGGTCATAACTTCATAACTTAGACCTTATGGCACCGAACCGAATTAAAATTTGGATTATTTCTAAGAATCATGGTCTGTACACGAATCAATCATAAACTCTGCCCAAAGAAGATTTTTTAAATCATCGTTTAATCTCTTGGGGGGTCGGTCGTTTGAACACTTGGGGTCGGTCGTTCTAACACTTGGGGTCGGTCATAACTTTGGCCCTGTGGAACCGATCCGAATGATATTTTGGATTCTTACTTATAATCATGGTCTGTACACGAATTAATAAAAAAATCTCGAAAAAGAATAACTTAAAAAAAAATTCTTTGTTATACGGGCGTTTTGTAACAACACTTGTGGTCGGTCAAAACTTCGGCCCTATGACACCGAACCGACTTAAATTTTGGTTTCCTACTAAGAATCATGGTTTGTATACGAATCAATAAAAATCCATGAAAAATAATAATTTCGAAAAAATTCATCGTGTTACGGGCGCGTTGTAACAACATTTGTGGTCGGTCATAACTTAGACCTTATGGCACCGAACCGACTTAAATTTTGGATTATTTCTAAGAATCATGGTCTGTACATGAATCAATCATAAAATCTGCCAATAGAAGATTTTTTTAAATCATCGTTTAATCTCTTGGGGGGTCGGTCGTTTGAACACTTGGGGTCGGTCGTTCTAACACTTGGGGTCGGTCATAAGTTTGTCCCTGTGGCACCGATCCGACTGATATTTTGTATTCTTACTAATACACGAATTAATAAAAAAAATCTCGAAAAATAATAATAAATAAAAAATTCTTTGTTATACGGGCGTTTTGTAACAACACTTGTGGTCGGTCATAACTTCGGCCCTATGACACCGAACCGACTTAAATTTTGGGTTCCTACTAAGAATCATGGTTTGTACACGAATCAATAAAAATCCATGAAAAATAATAATTTTGAAGAAATTCATCGTATTACGGGCGCGTTGAAACAACAATTGTGGTCGGTCATAACTTCATAACTTAGACCTTATGGCACCGAACCGACTGAAATTTTGGATTATTTCTTAGAATCATGGTCTGTACACGAATCAATCATAAAATCTGCCAAAGAAGATTTTTTTAAATCATCGTTTAATCTCTTGGGGGGTCGGTCGTTTGAACACTTGGGGTCGGTCGTTCTAACACTTGGGGTCGGTCATAACTTTGTCCCTGTGGCACCGATCCGACTGATATTTTGGATTCTTACTAATAATCATGGTCTGTACACGAATTAATAAAAAAATCTCGAAAAATAATAATTAAAAAAAAAATTCTTTGTTATACGGGCGTTTTGTAACAACACTTGTGGTCGGTCATAACTTCGGCCCTATGACACCGAACCGACTTAAATTTTGGTTTCCTACTAAGAATCATGGTTTGTACACGAATCAATAATAATCCATGAAAAATAATAATTTTGAAAAATTTATCGTATTACGGGCGCGTTGTATCAACAATTGTGGTCGGTCATAACTTAGACCTTATGGCACCGAACCGACTAAAATTTTTGATTAATTCTAAGAATCATGGTCTGTACACGAATCAATCATAAAATCTGCCAAAATGAGATTTTTTTAAATCATCGTTTAATCACTTGGGGTCGGTCGTTTGAGCACTTGGGTTTGGGCATTCTCATACTTGGGGTCGGTCATAACTTAGACCCTATGGCACCGAAACGAATGAAATTCTGGATTGTTTCTAAGAATCATGGTCTGTACCATAAGAAATCTGCCAAAGGAAGAATTTTTTAAATCGTCGTTTAATCTCTTGGGGTCGGTCGATTGAACACTTGGGGTCGCTCGTTCTAACACTTGGGGTCGGTCATAACTTTGTCCCTGTGGCACCGATCCGACTGATATCTTGGATTCTTACTAATAATCATGGTCTGTACACGAATTAATAAAAAAAATTCTCGAAAATGAATAATTTAAAAAAAATTCTTTGTTATACGGGCGTTTTGTAACAACACTTTTGGTCGGTCATAACTTCGGCCCTGTAACCGACGTGTTGCTCTCCCTCATTTCTTAATTTTTAATCTTATATGTTTTGCTCATGTACAATGCCCCGGTGCAACCAAATAAAGCTTGTGTGCCAAGTTTGCACCGGGAGACATTCTAGAATCCTATAATTTTAACAATTAATACTTTATTTATGCTTATTTACGCCTCCAAAGGCAACCAGGCTGACTAGCCTCCTTTTTATTTTTAATTAAGACCCCTTTGAGGGCCTTAATTTCCAGCCTTAGGCTAAGGCCCTAAAAAGGGCCATTTGCCTTCCCTCCCTTGCCGCTCTGCTGTTATGGCTCTGCAGGAGGCGGCAGCTCCGCCAAGCGGGCTGCTCTCTATTTTAATTATGGCCCTTTGTAGGGCCTTTTTTCGTCCTGGCCACGAAGTTCAATAATACCGTGCCGCCAGCAACGATCTTTTTCAAAACACATTTTTTCAATTTTAAATGTCTTTTTCTTAATACACAGATGCCCTGGTGACACAAGTAAAAACTTGGTTACCAAGTTGCCACCAGGAGACATCCTAAACTTATTATTTCATCGCCTTCAGGGCTATTTTTCCGGCTACAAAGCCAAAACACCAATTTGGGTGTCCCTATTAAGGGCCGTCATATTAGTCAAAAATACACCATATTTTAATATAACTTCGTTTAAACACCCCGTAGGACGCTGAAACTAAGACGTTTCAGTGCAGAGTCCTACGGGGCATCCATAGAGCCATAAATAAACATTGTAACTCTTAAACTGCCAGCGCTATCAGCACTTGAGCAGATTTTCGAGACTTTAGCATCATTTCACTTTTTCTCCATTTTAAAAATCCCAGGACCTCGTAAAGCGACGGAACCAAAAGGTTTCGATAGCCAAGCTTACGGGGGACCTGGGAAAAATATTAACTTCTTTGTAACTATTCAAACACTTTGTTAAATAACAAATACCTACCGACAAAAAGTCAAACTTCCTTAAAATCAACCCAAACTTATCAAACAAAAAATCTACGAATGTAGAACATCCGTAGAAACACTGTAGTTTTAAGGAAAACATTGTAAATACATTAACCTGACCTGTATAATTAATTTAAGAAATCAATTTTAATCAACCACTTTCAAGCAAGTGTTTGCCAAAATGGGTGGCCCACAGAAAGGCACACCTTATATAGGTAAAGGGCTAGGTAAAACCTCCCACCACAAAAATGTACCACGTGACAGGTTTTGTCACGGAAATCGGGTATATAAACCCGGCCATTTCTCTTAATAAATCAGTTCTTCCATCAACGTCAAACTCGTGTTATTATTTCCTTCTGGGAAAAGTTATTATCATCCGCTGCCTCCCGCCGACCTCTGCCTAGACTTTGCTCCTGGTGCCATCAGTCTCCTCCAGAAAGCCGGCCCTACTTCAGGCAACCGCCACGCACCAGGACTGGGCAGAGGAGTAGGCACATCCAGTGTCCTCAACTCATCAGGCACTGGGTGCAAGGGAGGTCAGTATTTTATTATTTCAACCATTTCATCCTGGTCGTGTACTGAAACCGGTACCCCTTTTTTACAGTCTTGTACAGGCTTGATACGTCTGGTACAGGCCCTATGACACCGAACCGACTTAAATTTAGGTTTCCTACTAAGAATCATGGTTTGTACACGAATCAATAATATTCCATGTAAAATAATAATTTTGAAAAAATTCACCGTATTACGGGCGCGTTGTAACAACAATTGTGGTCGGTCATAACCTAGACCTTATGGCACCGAACCGAGTGAAATTTTGGATTATTTCTAAGAATCATGGTCTGTACACGAATCAATCATAAAATCTGCCAAAAGAAGATTTTTTTTAAATCATCGTTTAATCTCTTGGGGGGTCGGTCGTTTGAACACTTGGGGTCGGTCGTTCCAACACTTGGGGTCGGTCATAACTTTGTCCCTGTGGCACCGATCCGACTGATATTTTGGATTCTTACTAATAATCATGGTCTGTACACGAATTAATAAAAAAATCTCGAAAAAGAATAATTTAAAAAAAATTCCTTGTTATACGGGCGTTTTGTAACAACACTTGTGGTCGGTCATAATTTCGGCCCTATGACACCGAACCGACTTTAATTTTGGTTTCCTACTAAGAATCATGGTTTGTACACGAATCAATAAAAATCCATGAAAAATAATAATTTTGAAAAAATTCATCGTATTACGGGTGCGTTGATACAACAATTGTTTTGGGTCATAACTTCATAACTTAGACCTTATGGCTCCGAACCGACTGAAATTTTTGATAATTTCTAAGAATCATGGTCTGTACACGAATCAATCATAAAATCTGCCAAAAGAAGATTTTTTTAAATCATCGTTTAATCTCTTGGGGGGTCGGTCGTTTGAACACTTGGGGTCGGTCATAACTTTGTCCCTGTGGCACTGATCCGACTGATATTTTGGATTCTTACTAATAATCATGGTCTGTACACGAATTAATAAAAAAAATCTCGAAAATGAATAATTTTAAAAAAATTCTTTGTTATACGGGCGTTTTGTAACAACACTTTTGGTCGGTCATAACTTCGGCCCTATGACACCGAACCCACTTAAATTTAGGTTTCCTACTAAGAATCATGGTTTGTACACGAATCAATAATATTCCATGTAAAATAATAATTTTGAAAAAATTCATCGTATTACGGGCGCGTTGTATCAACACTTGTGGTCGGTCATAACTTCGGCCCTATGACACCGAACCGACTTAAGTTTTGGATTAATTCTAAGAATCATGGTCTGTACACGAATCAATCATAAAATCTACCAAAAGGAGATTTTTTTAAATCATCGTTTAATCACTTGGGGTTAGTCGTTTGAGCACTTGGGTTTGGGCATTCTCATACTTGGGGTCGGTCATAACTTAGAACCTATGGCACCGAAACGAATGAAATTCTGGATTGTTTCTAAGAGTCATGGTCTGTACCATAAAAAATCTGCCAAAGGAAGAATTTTTTAAATCGTCGTTTAATCTCTTGGGGTCGGTCGTTTGAACACTTGGTGTCGCTCGTTCTAACACTTGGGGTCGGTCATAACTTTGTCCCTGTGGCACCGATCCGACTGATATTTTGGATTCTTACTAATAATCATGGTCTGTACACGAATTAATAAAAAATCTCGAAAATGAATAATTTAAAAAAAATTCTTTGTTATACGGGCGTTTTGTAATAACACTTTTGGTCGGTCATAACTGCGGCCTTATGACACCGAACCGACATAAATTTTGGTTTCCTACTAAGAATCATGGTTTGTACACGAATCAATAAAAATCCATGAAAAATAATAATTTTGAAAAATTTATCGTATTACGGGCGCGTTGTATCAACAATTGTGGTCGGTCATAACCTAGACCTTATGGCACCGAACCGACTGAAATTTTGGATTATTTCTAAGAATCATGGTCTGTACACGAATCAATCATAAAATCTGCCAAAAGAAGATTTTTTTTTAAATCATCGTTTAATCTCTTGGGGGGTCGGTCGTTTGAACACTTGGGGTCGGTCGTTCTAACACTTGGGGTCGGTCATAACTTTGTCCCTGTGGCACCGATCCGACTGATATTTTGGATTCTTACTAATAATCATGGTCTGTACACGAATTAATAAAAAAATCTCGAAAAAGAATTTTTTAAAAAAAATTCTTTGTTATACGGGCGTTTTGTAACAACACTTGTGGTCGGTCATAACTTCGGCCCTATGACACCGAACCGACTTTAATTTTGGTTTCCTACTAAGAATCATGGTTTGTACACGAATCAATAAAAATCCATGAAAAATAATAATTTTGAAAAAATTCATCGTATTACGGGTGCGTTGATACAACAATTGTTGTCGGTCATAACTTCATAACTTAGACCTTAGGGAACGTACCCAAACTACGTGACCAACTTTTTGCAATTTTAAACCCCCCCCCCCCCCCCCCCCCGGTGACCAAAATCCTAAGGAACCCGCCGCTCATTTGTATGGAGCGTGACCTTTTGAAGACCCCCCCCCCCCCTAAAAGTGTCACGTAGTATGGGTACGTTCCCTTATGGCACCGAACCGACTGAAATTTTGGATAATTTCTAAGAATCATGGTCTGTACACGAATCAATCATAAAATCTGCCAAAAGAAGATTTTTTTAAATCATCGTTTAATCTCTTGGGGGGTCGGTCGTTTGAACACTTGGGGTCGGTCATAACTTTGTCCCTGTGGCACTGATCCGACTGATATTTTGGATTCTTACTAATAATCATGGTCTGTACACGAATTAATTAAAAAAATCTCGAAAAAGAATAATTTAAAAAAAAAATCTTTGTTTAACGGGCGTTTTGTAACAACACTTGTGGTCGGTCATAACTTCGGCCCTATGACACCGAACCGACTTAAGTTTTGGATTAATTCTAAGAATCATGGTCTGTACACGAATCAATCATAAAATCTACCAAAAGGAGATTTTTTTAAATCATCGTTTAATCACTTGGGGTTAGTCGTTTGAGCACTTGGGTTTGGGCATTCTCATACTTGGGGTCGGTCATAACTTAGAACCTATGGCACCGAAACGAATGAAATTCTGGATTGTTTCTAAGAGTCATGGTCTGTACCATAAAAATCTGCCAAAGGAAGAATTTTTTAAATCGTCGTTTAATCTCTTGGGGTCGGTCGTTTGAACACTTGGTGTCGCTCGTTCTAACACTTGGTGTCGGTCATAACTTTGTCCCTGTGGCACCGATCCGACTGATATTTTGGATTCTTACTAATAATCATGGTCTGTACACGAATTAATAAAAAATCTCGAAAATGAATAATTTAAAAAAAATTCTTTGTTATACGGGCGTTTTGTAACAACACTTTTGGTCGGTCATAACTTCGGCCCTATGACACCGAACCGACTTAAATTTAGGTTTCCTACTAAGAATCATGGTTTGTACACGAATCAATAATATTCCATGTAAAATAATAATTTTGAAAAAATTCATCGTATTACGGGCGCGTTGTAACAACAATTGTGGTCGGTCATAACCTAGACCTTATGGCACCGAACCGACTGAAATTTTGGATTATTTCTAAGAATCATGGTCTGTACACGAATCAATCATAAAATCTGCCAAAAGAAGATTTTTTTTAAATCATCGTTTAATCTCTTGGGGGGTCGGTCGTTTGAACACTTGGGGTCGGTCGTTCTAACACTTGGGGTCGGTCATAACTTTGTCCCTGTGGCACCGATCCGACTGATATTTTGGATTCTTACTAATAATCATGGTCTGTACACGAATTAATAAAAAAATCTCGAAAAAGAATAATTTAAAAAAAATTCTTTGTTATACGGGCGTTTTGTAACAACACTTGTGGTCGGTCATAACTTCGGCCCTATGACACCGAACCGACTTAAGTTTTGGTTTCCTACTAAGACTCATGGTCTGTACACGAATCAATCATAAAATCTGCCAAACAAGATTTTTTTAAATCGTCGTTTAATCTCTTGGGGTCGGTCGTTTGAACACTTTGGGTCGCTCGTTCTAACACTTGAGGTCGGTCATAACTTTGTCCCTGTGGCACCGATACGACTGATATTTTGGATTCTTACTAATAATCATGGTCTGTACACGAATTAATAAAAAAATCTCGAAAAAGAATAATTTTAAAAAAATTCTTTGTTATACGGGCGTTTTGTAACGACACTTGTGGTCGGTCATAACTTCGGCCCTATGACACCGAACCGACCTTTATTTTGGTTTCCTACTAAGAATCATGGTTTGTACACGAATCAATAAAAATCCATGAAAAATAATAATTTTGAAAAAATTCATCGTATTACGGGTGCGTTGATACAACAATTGTTGTCGGTCATAACTTCATAACTTAGACCTTATGGCACCGAACCGACTGAAATTTTGGATAATTTCTAAGAATCATGGTCTGTACACGAATCAATCATAAAATCTGCCAAAAGAAGATTTTTTTAAATCATCGTTTAATCTCTTGGGCGGTCGGTCGTTTGAACACTTGGGGTCGGTCATAACTTTGTCCCTGTGGCACTGATCCGACTGATATTTTGGATTCTTACTAATAATCATGGTCTGTACACGAATTAATAAAAAAAATCTCGAAAAAGAATAATTTTTAAAAAAATCTTTGTTTAACGGGCGTTTTGTAACAACACTTGTGGTCGGTCATAACTTCGGCCCTATGACACCGAACCGACTTAAGTTTTGGATTAATTCTAAGAATCATGGTCTGTACACGAATCAATCATAAAATCTACCAAAAGGAGATTTTTTTAAATCATCGTTTAATCACTTGGGGTTTTAGTCGTTTGAGCACTTGGGTTTGGGCATTCTCATAATTGGGGTCGGTCATAACTTAGAACCTATGGCACCGAAACGAATGAAATTCTGGATTGTTTCTAAGAGTCATGGTCTGTACCATAAAAAATCTGCCAAAGGAAGAATTTTTTAAATCGTCGTTTAATCTCTTGGGGTCGGTCGTTTGAACACTTGGGGTCGCTCGTTCTAACACTTGGGGTCGGTCATAACTTTGTCCCTGTGGCACTGATCCGACTGATATTTTGGATTCTTACTAATAATCATGGTCTGTACACGAATTAATAAAAAATCTCGAAAATGAATAATTTAAAAAAAATTCTTTGTTATACGGGCGTTTTGTAACAACACTTTTGGTCGGTCATAACTTCGGCCCTATGACACCGAACCGACTTAAATTTAGGTTTCCTACTAAGAATCATGGTTTGTACACGAATCAATAATATTCCATGTAAAATAATAATTTTGAAAAAATTCATCGTATTACGGGCGCGTTGTAACAACAATTGTGGTCGGTCATAACCTAGACCTTATGGCACCGAACCGACTGAAATTTTGGATTATTTCTAAGAATCATGGTCTGTACACGAATCAATCATAAAATCTGCCAAAAGAAGATTTTTTTTAAATCATCGTTTAATCTCTTTGGGGGTCGGTCGTTTGAACACTTGGGGTCGGTCGTTCTAACACTTGGGGTCGGTCATAACTTTGTCCCTGTGGCACCGATCCGACTGATATTTTGGATTCTTACTAATAATCATGGTCTGTACACGAATTAATAAAAAAATCTCGAAAAAGAATAATTTAAAAAAAATTCTTTGTTATACGGGCGTTTTGTAACAACACTTGTGGTCGGTCATAACTTCGGCCCTTTGACACCGAACCGACCTTTATTTTGGTTTCCTACTAAGAATCATGGTTTGTACACGAATCAATAAAAATCCATGAAAAATAATAATTTTGAAAAAATTCATCGTATTACGGGTGCGTTGATACAACAATTGTTGTCGGTCATAACTTCATAACATAGACCTTATAGCACCGAACCGACTGAAATTTTAGATAATTTCTAAGAATCATGGTCTGTACACGAATCAATCATAAAATCTGCCAAAAGAAGATTTTTTTAAATCGTCGTTTAATCTCTTGGGGTCGGTCGTTTGAACACTTGGGGTCGCTCGTTCTAACACTTGGGGTCGGTCATAACTTTGTCCCTGTGGCACCGATACGACTGATATTTTGGATTCTTACTAATAATCATGGTCTGTACACGAATTAATAAAAAAATCTCGAAAAAGAATAATTTAAAAAAAATTCTTTGTTATACGGGCGTTTTGTAACAACACTTGTGGTCGGTCATAACTTCGGCCCTATGACACCGAACCGACCTTTATTTTGGTTTCCTACTAAAAATCATGGTTTGTACACGAATCAATAAAAATCCATGAAAAATAATAATTTTGAAAAAATTCATCGTATTACGGGTGCGTTGATACAACAATTGTTGTCGGTCATAACTTCATAACATAGACCTTATAGCACCGAACCGACTGAAATTTTAGATAATTTCTAAGAATCATGGTCTGTACACGAATCAATCATAAAATCTGCCAAAAGAAGATTTTTTTTAAATCATCGTTTAATCTCTTGGGGGGTCGGTCGTTTGAACACTTGGGGTCGGTCATAACTTTGTCCCTGTGGCACTGATCCGACTGATATTTTGGATTCTTACTAATAATCATGGTCTGTACACGAATTAATAAAAAAATCTCGAAAAAGAATAATTTAAAAAAATTCTTTGTTATACGGGCGTTTTGTAACAACACTTGTGGTCGGTAATAACTTCGGCCCTATGACACCGAACCGACTTAAATTTTGGTTTTCTACTAAGAATCATGGTTTGTACACGAATCAATAAAAATCCATGAAAATAATAATTTTGAAAAAATTCATCGTATTACGGGCGCATTGAAACAACAATTGTGGTCGGTCATAACTTTATTACTTAGACCTTATGGCACCGAACCGACTGAAATTTTGGATTATTTCTAAGAATCATGGTCTGTACACGAATCAATCATAAAATCTGCCAAAAGAAGATTTTTTTAAATCGTCGTTTAATCTCTTGGGCAGTACCGGATTATCCCTAAGGCAGAGTAGGCAACTGCCTAGGGGCCCCGCATCGGCTAGGGGCCCCGCGTCCCGAGAACAAATGACGCTTCAATTAGTGAGCAACGAAGTTTAGGTAAAAGTCAGCTTTCAAGATGTTTTAATATTTTTTATTAGGAACATTTACAGGTTAATAACATTAGGTATATGCATTAAAGAAAACAACAAATTATAATAATTAGGTTATAACCCAATAAATAACCAATGTTCACGTCATGCACAAATAATAAATAAAAAGTCTATAATTTAAACAAATATATAAACATAGTTGTATTCTACTTTTCTTTCCTTCTATTTTTTGCAACATTACTTTGTATCTGAAGTGATTAAAGGTGCCGTGTGCGGTTTATATTGGCATTTGTTTTGTGTTATTTCTAATTATATGTTTAAAATATAAATGTTGTACAAGCTTCAGTATGCACTACCTATCTGCTTGATAAAATTCTTCGTGAAAGGTTGTCTGGAAAAGATCACTTTAGTGACAAGACGGCTCATTGTAATGTTTTTTTTTTTAATAATATATATTTTTGTTTCTATGTATGTGTCCTTTTATGTGCAATAAAGGGTTATTGTACTTTATTGTATTGTATTCGTTTTTTATTGAATGGAGTGATGGCATGCCTTTCGTAATGCAGTAAAAGAACACATTTTTTGAATAAAATTACGTTTTTGGTAAAAAAAAATTTTTTGAAGTTAGAAAAGGGTCCCTTCAACCCCCCCCCCCCCCCCCACCCTCCCTCCCCGTTAGTCCGCCATTGGTAAAGGGGCCCCGAAACGTGCATTGCCTAGGGGCCCCGACATGGTTAATCCGGCCCTGCTCTTGGGGTCGGTCGTTTGAACACTTGGGGTCGCTCGTTCTAACACTTGGGGTCGGTCATAACTTTGTCCCTGTGGCACCGATCCGACTGATATTTTGGATTCTTACTAATAATCATGGTCTGTACACGAATTAATAAAAAAATCTCGAAAAAGAATAATTTTAAAAAAAATCTTTGTTTAACGGGCGTTTTGTAACAACACTTGTGGTCGGTCATAACTTCGGCCCTATGACACCGAACCGACTGATATTTTGGATTCTTACTAATAATCATGGTCTGTACATGAATCAATCATAAAATCTACCAAAATAAGATTTTTTTTAAATCATCGTTTAATCTCTTGGTGGGTCGGTCGTTTGAACACTTGGGGTCGGTCGTTCTAACACTTGGGGTCGGTCATAACTTTGTCCCTGTGGCACCGATCCGACTGATATTTTAGATTCTTACTAATAATCATGGTCTGTACACGAATTAATAAAAAATCTCGAAAAGTAATAATTTAAAAAAAATTCTTTGTTATACGGGCGTTTTGTAACAACACTTGTGGTCGGTCATAACTTCGGCCCTATGACACCGAACCGACTGATATTTTGGATTCTTACTAATAATCATGGTCTGTACATGAATCAATCATAAAATCTACCAAAATAAGATTTTTTTTAAATCATCGTTTAATCTCTTGGGGGGTCGGTCGTTCTAACACTTGGGGTAGGTCATAACTTTGTCCCTGTGGCACCGATCCGACTGATATTTTGGATTCTTACTAATAATCATGGTCTGTACACGAATTAATAAAAAAATCTCGAAAAAGAATAATTTAAAAAAAAATCTTTGTTTAACGGGCGTTTTGTAACAACACTTGTGGTCGGTCATAACTTCGGCCCTATGACACCGAACCGACTGATATTTTGGATTCTTACTAATAATCATGGTCTGCACATGAATCAATCATAAAATCTACCAAAATAAGATTTTTTTTAAATCATCGTTTAATCTCTTGGTGGGTCGGTCGTTTGAACACTTGGGGTCGGTCGTTCTAACACTTGGGGTCGGTCATAACTTTGTCCCTGTGGCACCGATCCGACTGATATTTTAGATTCTTACTAATAATCATGGTCTGTACACGAATTAATAAAAAATCTCGAAAAGTAATAATTTAAAAAAAATTCTTTGTTATACGGGCGTTTTGTAACAACACTTGTGGTCGGTCATAACTTCGGCCCTATGACACCGAACCGACTGATATTTTGGATTCTTACTAATAATCATGGTCTGTACACGAATCAATCATAAAATCTACCAAAATAAGATTTTTTTTAAATCATCGTTTAATCTCTTGGGGGGTCGGTCGTTCTAACACTTGGGGTAGGTCATAACTTTGTCCCTGTGGCACCGATCCGACTGATATTTTAGATTCTTACTAATAATCATGGTCTGTACACGAATTAATAAAAAATCTCGAAAAGTAATAATTTTAAAAAAATTCTTTGTTATACGGGCGTTTTGTAACAACACTTGTGGTCGGTCATAACTTCGGCCCTATGACACCGAACCGACTTAAATTTTGGTTTCCTATTAAGAATCATGGTTTGTACACGAATCAATAAAAATCCATGAAAATAATAATTTTGAAAAAATTCATCGTATTAGGGGCGCGTAGAAACAACAATTGTGGTCGGTCATAACTTCATAACTTAGACCTCATGGCACCGAACCGGCTGAAATTTATTATTATTTCTAAGAATCATGGTCTGTACACGAATCAATCATAAAATCTGCCAAAAGAAGTTTTTTTTAAATCATCGTTTAATCTCTTGGGGGGTCGGTCGTTTGAACACTTGGGGTCGGTCGTTCTAACACTAGGGGTCGGTCAAAACTTTGTCCCTGTTTCACCGATCCGACTGATATTTTGGATTCTTACTAATAATCATGGACTGTCCACGAATTAATAAAAAAATCTCCAAAACGAATAATTTAAAAAAAATTCTTTGTTATACGGGCGTTTTGTAACAACACTTGTGGTCGGTCATAACTTCGGCCCTATGACACCGAACCGACTTAAATTTTGGTTTCCTACTAAGAATCATGGTTTGTACACGAATCAATAAAAATCCATGAAAATAATAATTTTGAAAAAATTCATCGTATTACGGGCGCGTTGAAACAACAATTGTAAATCGTCGTTTAATCTCTTGGGGTCGGTCGTTTGAACACTTGGGGTTGCTCGTTCTAACACTTGGGGTCGGTCATAACTTTGTCCCTGTGGCACCGATCCGACTGATATTTTGGATTCTTACTAATAATCATGGTCTGTACACGAATTAATAAAAAAATCTCGAAAAAGAATAATTTAAAAAAAAATTCTTTGTTATACGGGCGTTTTGTAACAACAAGAACTAAGAATCATGGTTTGTACACGAATCAATAAAAATCCATGAAAAATAATAATTTTGAAAAAATTCATCGTATTACGGGCGCGTTGTAACAACAATTGTGGTCGGTCATAACTTAGACCTTATGGCACCGAACCGACTGAAATTTTGGATTATTTCTAAGAATCATGGTCTGTACACGAATCAATCATAAAATCTGACAAAAGAAATTTTTTTAAATCATCGTTTAATCTCTTGGGGGGTCGGTCGTTCTAACACTTGGGGTCGGTCATAACTTTGGCCCTGTGGAACCGATCCGACTGAAATTTTGGATTCTTACTAAGTATCGTGGTAAGTACACGAATCAAGCAAAAAATCTTTTGAAGAAAAAAAAAAACACTTGTGGTCGGTCGTTTTCGCACTTGGGTTTTGTCGTTCTAAAACTTGGGGCCATAGCTTCGACCCTACGACATCCGTCTGATATTTTGGATTCTTACTAAAAATCGTGATCTGTACACGAATCATTTAAAACTCTCACCATTTTTTTTGTCATCGATTTAACACTTGGGGTCGGTCATAACCTCAGCCCTATGACACCGAACCAACAAAAATTTTGGATTCTTATTAAGAATTGTCTTTACACGAATTAATAAAAAAAAACCTTGAAAAATAATTATTTTTAAAAAATTCATTGTTATATGGGCGATTTGTAACAACACTTTTGGTCGGTCATAACTTAAACGCAATGGCACCAAAACGACTGAAATTTAGAAATTTTGATTGTTTCTAATAATCATGGTCTGTACACGAATCAATCAAAAATCTGCAAAAGAATTTTTTTTTTTCTAAATCATAGTTTAATCACTTTTGGTCGGTCGTTTTCGCGTTTGGTCATTCTAAAACTTGGGGTCGGTCATATAACTTCGGCCCTATGGCACCGATCCGTCTGATATTTTCGATTCTTACTTAAAATCGAGGTCTGTACATGAATTATTTAAAACTCTCACCATTTTTTTTTTAAATCATCGATTAAACACGTGGGATCGGTCGTTTCAGCGCCTGGGGTCGGTCGTTCTAACACTTGGGGTCGGTTATAACTTCGGCCCTATAACACCGAACCGACAACCGCCGCCCGGGTACCTTTATTGTATAACCAACACCCCTGCCACAGGTCACCCCAAGTGGTTGGCTACATTTGGTGATTTAGCAGGGGTGCCCGGGTTCATGGGGTCAGGTTTGTCTAGGTCTGAACCCCAGATTCCTATCCACCCATTAAACCCTTTTTCTTCCCAGAACTCTCCTCTCCTTTCTTTCCTTAAAAAATCCCTCAACACATCATCCACAAATATGACATAGGCCCTAAGGGAAATTATTTTCCTCAGGGCCTCCTGTATGGAGCTATGGTAAAAAAAATTCTCTCGAAGGCAGCTTCTGACTGTTAAAATCGTCTCCTTTGGTGCCATTCATTTATTACGTAAGATGATTTATAGGGGAGGGGGGTCGACCTTGTCTTATTTTTTCTTACAAGAGGGTGGAAGGGAGTCTCGATAGTTCTTACGTAAGATCACAAAAATGCGTAAAATTATACTTGGAAAAAGCGCGGCCAACCGCGCGAGTGCCGAGGTTCGCTCGGATGCGTCTAGGTAAACGATTTCCATTTCCATGGCAACGGACCCGCGCAAACAAAAATTTAAAACAAACCAAACGTGTATTCATTTTTTCCTTTAGATTCTTATGTAATAAATGAATGGCCCGTTACGAGAAAGAAAATAAATCAACTTCTCAGTAAACAAAATCTCGACAACGTCGACCTCATTTGGAGTTAGCCCGAACACATTTCAAGTAATCTCAGTTACTGGGATTAAAGTATATCACAATTAGGTAGACAAGTTGATCTTTAAAGAAAAGTCAGGGGATATTTTCATTCAGTTTATTAATTTAAACATCAAATTGTTAACATGATAAAATGATCGTTAAACCTAGCGAGATGGAAAGGCATGATGACGCGATATTTGCACGAGATCTAAAGCCTCGATTACATTAAGCGAGTTTACAAGCTACTAGCCGGTAAATTCACTAGTATCTGCTTGTAAACTTGTTCAGCGTAAAATCTGTTAGTTCGCTAGTAAATATGCTTACACTCGCTCAATGTAATTGAGACATACCTTAGGCTGCATATAAACACGCGAACCGAACCTCCGAGACGAACCACAAATTATAGTAAACTTAATTCGTGGATCGGCTCCCGCTTATGTTCTCAAATATATATACGCAGCATAATACGATGCAAGTAAGATTTGAACATACTCGTAATATCTAAATTAGTTGTTTTTATTGTACGCCACCATAAACGACATACATTTTTAGCACAATGTTCTACAGTGTTAGTAACTTAGACAACACCGAACAGTAGTAATTATTTATTATAAACGCACAGAATTACATACAACACCTATTTAGAATATTATGATAAAGAGAATAGAAGGATTGTCGTTAACAAAATCACGTGTATGACTAATGTCTAGGCTCATTCATCCCAGTGGTTTAAAGTACATGAATACACAACTTTGCACAGAGTAAACTGGAGCAAGGAATTGTGACTTTCTAGTTCGAGCACTGAACAAGCGGGCCTAATCTATTATTAGTCTCACGAGTAACAATTATTACAAAGAACGCGATAACATTAAATTGCTTACATTAATAGAAAAATAAATAATGATAATAATTAATGTGTTTTACACAATGCTAAAATAGCCTAAAAATCTTATCTTCCACTCTTTCAATCCATGATACAATAATTGCTTATTATTTTATTATCTGAACAATCATTCAATTAAATCGTAAATCACATTTTACCAGCTATTCCTACCTCTAAGTCTAGTTTGGCTAAAACAGCATTAAATCCTCTATATAAGCATTTTATTATCACTATGCAATAAAGGCTTTAGAAGCTGAAAGGCTAGGTATATCGATGACTAAATTAAATAGTTAAACGAACTTTAAAAAAAACGAGATCTTACATGGATGATACTTAATCATAATGTTGACGATAAAACTTGTCTAGAAAAATGCATGATTAATGAAAACGATAAATGCAAAAGAGATGGAATTTTTTCTATTTTCCGCCCAGTTATGAGACAGCTCTTGAGAGCTATTAAGATTTTACAACATAATACCAATTGTGCCCAATTAATCAAGATCAGTGGCCATCTTGGCTATCAGTTGTGTCAATGATTTATATAGGGAGGTGATGCACAAAGGCATGGGTCTACACAGCAAGCTCTGTTTCGTCACTGGGTGTTTTGTTAAACACACTGGCACCGAATGATGTAATGGTGTCATTATTCATTTATTGATTATCATTTGTGGAATCATCTGCTGCCATGCTCTCTTCGCTGCTGGAAGACGATGCTTCGCTCTTAGACGGACTGCATTCACTGTGATGGCCTGATTCGGTTACTGTGTTTGTGGTGGTAGAGAAGTTAACTTTATTTTCTGGATTGTTCATCACAGATTTGATAAACTCTTGCGTCTCTGCTTTGAGGATGGCCAATCTCCTGTGGAGTTGCTGGTTTCGCTTCATCAGGGAGACAGTCCTCATGGCGATATCAATCAGACCCTCGTTTCTGGCCCTGCGTGAGTTAGGTTGCGCTTTCACGCAGATGTCTCCAGAGAAGGGAATCCTCGTGATGTGGTCCAGAGTTCGGGTCTCGGCTGTCGGGGGCGGTGCGGGAGAGTTGACTTGCAGCTGGTCTGAATCATTCGAGGAGTCCGAGTCCGGAAGGGCGGGAACCGCCTGCTGGAAGCGCTGCAGCAGCCTCGCCCTGAAGCGGAGCTGAGATAGACGCAGAGATCTGGCACTGCATCCTGAGAACAAAAGAAATATCAAATTAGGCATTGCACTTAAAGAGCGGTGTTCAAAATATTACTAAAGGAATACAGGAAGAAGACACACAAATTATCTTCTATAATTGAATGGTTCAACAGTCTACTTTGGACTTTTAATACTTCATACTCTGGTACCTATACCTATAGTGAAGTACGAATGCTTGAGCATTTGGCAGTAATGTAATTCGTCGTTCCTATGTAATTTAATCAAAGTAATTTTGGGCATGGTAGATTTTGATTTATTTCCTCGAAACGATTAAAACGATATCAATTCAATTCAATTTATTCATTTTTTAAAACATTACAAAATAAATTTTCAATGCGTTTTAAAAGAGATAAAATATTAAAGATTTAAGAGCGTTTAACCAGCCAGCGGACGAAAACCCACATTTCGTCGAAAGCTGTTCTTACGATCGTGCAGAGCGGTTACAATGAGAAAGATTAATTATTCTCCGTACCAGCTTTTTAGAATTATAACTCAATATCGAATTTATTTCAATCCAAATTAGCTTTAATTTATACCTTCATCCAAAAATGCTGAAAGGCGTGATGATAAAACTATTAAAATAATGTACTTTTTGTAATTATTTTTTTTATTATAAGTATTTATCATTTTTCAATAATGTCTAAATTTAATAAGAATGTTAAAAAAATCTGAAATATATTAGTTTGTAAGTGCGCAAATAAATACACCAATTTTCGTCAAGAAACACATGTAGGTACGTACATATTTTTTAATGATTTTATTAAAACTAAAATTAAAATTCTAAAATATGCGTTTGCTAGATAATGTATTGATTTATTTTACTGCATGATTATATTATTTGAAATGGGTGTGGTATAATACAAAATCTTTTTTGAAAATTTAACAAATCTGCCAACGACCTATGGAATAACCTTATTATAGTAAAAATTTTAAAAAAATCTCAAAATATATTACATGCGTATGCTAGATAAAAGAACAATCTTTTGAAATCCATTTATAGTTTTTTGTGGAAAAGAGTCAATACGTCTAAAATCTTTTTTGAAAATGACGTATTTCCGGTTTTCTCTGGTAATGCCTCTTAAACAGATTTAAGCATTATATTACACTTCAATGAAGCACAATCATACTAACAACAACAAAGCTTGTTGTCTGAATTGTGCTTCATTGATATTAAACATATCGATATTCGAAGTGATTCTATTTAACAACAAGACAGCTCTCCCGACTGGCACAACCATTGGCAAGTTAGTTCTGCAAGCCGGGAGATAAAACAGTCTATGCTGTCGGTGACGGAGATAGCCATCGGGAAATATATCGGATATCGAAATGTATCGACTTATTCGATCAAGATATTCACCTAGGTAGGTACTATGCAAAAGTTATAAGGACCCATAAAGGATAATTTTGATTGAAGCCGCCTCGACGTGATGTAAGACCGATCATAACCCAGAAAACATCTCCGCAATCACGTCTTATTCATTTGATTACTTTTTGCCAACACACACATTCGAGAGCTACTATTTCAAGGTTGAAGCCCACGAAGATTAAAATTAGAACATAAAATTATTCTGACGAGCATCTTGAGAACTCACTAAGAATAGTGCGAATTTCAACTCTTCCATCGAATCACACGTTGGTGCATTAGACCCGTGTCACACAAAGCTATAAAAGATCATTTGGATTCAAAACAAGATCAAATATTAAGGATATTGAGGATATGGAAAGGCAGAGAAGAGCGATATCGGTTAGAGCGAGTATGCTGTCAAGACGTTTTTACCTATGCAGCCCAAAAGTAAAAATAATACTGTTCAACGCTTTCTGTACCTCGCTGTACACATCAGAACTGTGGGTTGACTACACTGCATCCCAAATTCATAAGTTAAGAGGAATATAAACGCTAGAAATATTTCGAATATCATGCCTGCAAAATTTTAAAATCGAGCGTCTTATTTGCACGAGGCTAGTAAGCGAAAAAGTGGTTTTTATTTATTTTTTGCATAATTTAATAAGAACGAAAAAAAGTTAGAACACGGAAAACCTCAAAAATAATCTTAGCCATAAAAAGGTAATTTTTAAAAATTGTTTCTTGTGTTACTTCATAGTTAAGTCATGAAAAAACATTTGTTTTGGTGGTTTACGCTTATATTTTTTGTTACGTAAATAATAATTTTATTGTAATTCCAATACACAGAAAAGCTAGTAAAAGCTTCGATTTATCCGTAGCATATTTTTTGATGTTCATACTGTAAGCCGATTCGTCGTAAAGATTAATCAAATTTAGTATCTAAATAGGATTTCACGTATAACTTCATCTTAAAGTTTGCTTTTCCGCCTACCGAGATACTGCAGTGTTACGGAAATGTTCCTCATTCGTTTTTATTATATTTAATGTTTTGTTATTTACTTTTAACCTTAACTTATTATTTATTTGTCTAATTTCTTTTGTTATTTCAAAATATGGAATGTATTGCATTGCACTACCACTGCATACATTCTGGAATAAAATTATTATTATTATTATACCACTAGTTTTATGTTGCCCCTCTTTCAGTTTTTACCTTCAGCGTTTTATTACATTTACTTTGTAAATATTCCTCCATTCAAGGTAAAGCAAAACTCATATAGTGTCTACTTCTTATCACATGTTACAGAATAAGTGAGCTAGGAAAACACCAAATATATTTGAAATCAATCCTGTAAACTGCAGAAAAAAGTAAAAAGTTAACCTGATGGAACATGGTAGAGAAAAGTATTACAAAATAGCAGGCTTTTGGGAAACATTGGAAAGAAGTGTAGGAGGCCAAAAATTGAAAGAGAAATAGAAAAAGTAGTTGTTCGCGCATTATTAAGTATATGGGATTGATTGGGTATCGCAGACTTGGTGGGTTTATCCCACCTACCTAATCTTTCCATCCTAAATGTGACCATGAAAAATTGTTGCAAGACAGTACTCAACTTTGGAGAGGTGACAGTGTGCTTTGCTGTTCAGTGCAAAATAACAAATCAGAAAGGGCGCATGTATCATAACCTCTTGCTATAAGAATATTGCGATTTTTAAATTTAAATATTGTGAAGTATACACCACAAATTGGAGATCAGCGAGGCCCCATCTACAACGGTGAGTCCTATTTTCCTTTTTCCAATCTGGGCTTATCTAATTTTCCAAACGCACAGATCTGAACTATCGACTGGCTATCCATCAGGTTTTGCGATCACGTAGTTTCGGGACTGGTCCTTCGAGGGTTGCATAGGCTTTGCTTTGTCTCCAATTTACAGTGGAGTCGCAGTTTTGCGACATCAGTAGTACTAAAAGAATAAGAAAATTTGGAAAGGCCATTTTTTTTTGTTTTGACTCTTTTCTTTTTTTGAAACAATAGCGCCAATTCGTAGAATGAATTAGTTATTTTATTAATATACACGGTGACCGGAAACTCGTAGTACTAGCGGGAAACTGGTGATCTACATCATACGACGGAGAACCCCAAAAATATTTTGTTTGGATCTGAGCATTTCGATCAATTTATTTTTTATTTAAACCTTTTTTCTTAATTTTTTCGTTCTTCATACATTCCCATTGTATGGCGGATATGGAAAATATATAGCAAGCCATATGGTGAAATAGGCCAAGCCCACATCCATTATTAGAGTATAACAGTTCTCGTGTGTGACTATCTTAAATAAAATAATCTGATTGCATGAGGCAGTGAAAAATCTCGAACGGTGAGTTCTGTTGTGACGAGATTCACATAAATTTCTCTCATAACTATAACATTGAAATATTATTATCCCTATTACTATTAAGAAATAAAACATAATAAAAGCATAATTTTGTTTGACAAAGCTATGAAAAGAAGTTATTACTTTGTCTACCGTTATTTATTTATCTTAAGACATTTGTCGAACAAACAAGACAATTATCGAACATGCATGTTGGAGTATTTAAAAAAATAGTTGAACCACTGAAGCGATCACGCGAAATAAATAATTTTGCCTCGATTGCTCGAGATTTCCCAGAAGAACTACTTAAAATTTTTCGCAACATTAAAAAGATCATACCTTCGAATTTTAACATGGAGACATAAAAACTTATTATAGTGCTGTACAGCCAATAAATTAATCTATATTTTACCATTTATCTCATATTAGTAGGATTTATAAAAAAAATTGTTAAGTTTATTTAACCGCGCGAATCCTGCATGTTTTACTTCGTAACTGCCGTGAGGGGTACTTATTCTAGTCAACATAGAATATTTTCGTTTTGTGCATGTTGTCTGTGGTATACTTGATAATTAAAGGGGCATATCTATGAAAAAAATCTTAATTTTAACCGTTAACAGCTGATCAGAAATTCGGCGGGAAAAAATTTAAAAATATATATTTTAACATCGTTCTAAAATAGTCTACGACATCTATGGTTAAAATAGACAAAGCATTTCAATAGCTTCGTTTTAAAATAAATGACTGGCTCCAAGGAAATGTTTTAAATAATAACAATAAATGTTTTACGAATGGTAGGAAAATGTTGTCCAATTTTGGACCGCTATCAATCGCAAAAAAATAAAAGTGGTCCATTTTTCGACCATAATCGCTCCAGTGGATAAATGGTATAAATGTCCCTAGACTAATGCTTCTGCATCATTCATAATGTACGGTGTCAATAGGTCAAAACAAAAGTTTAAACATCCGGTAATATTTAAATTTAAATGGTATTTTATGCTCTTTCCTGCGGTGTAGTGCAACATTAGGTGATAAACTGATAAACCACATCATGTAAAGTTTGGGATGAGGCCGCTAACAATAACACTCCTTCTATAGATGGCGATAAGATTAAAATTCCCGTTTAATACCACCAACCGCCTGTTTTTATTTATTCATTAGAGTAGAAAAAAGCGTGCTTTATTTTATTTTGCGAAGCTCAGCCACAAATAGTTTTATGTTTTCATTATCAAATATCAAATATTTGATAATTTTCTAAAGGATTAATTTTTTACATTATACTTAGCGTGTGTCAATTATTTCAACTTTTGAATTCAAAAACGCCCGGGGTCTCAAAAGTTGCGTCTTACAAAGAAAATGAGAACTGCATTTAAATTTTTTTTTTTTTAAATGGTTATTAGCCCGCTAAAATGCTTTGAAAATCAGAAAACAAACCTAAAATCTTTTTTTTTTTTTTTATAAATTTTTTTTTCAGTAATCTAACCTTTTAACGTTTGTTTATTATTAAAAAATGCGTATAGCTGACAAAAATGAAAAAAAAAGTTCAACTTTATGAATACAAGTAAGTCAACAAGAATTCTGATTTTATCCAGAAAAAGTGTTATTTTCCCCTTTTATTTTTTTAACCAACACATCACATATATTAAAAAAAAAAATTTTTTTTGGTTCTTTGTACTGCAGTTATGTAATGAAAAATAAGTTTGGTACAAAATATAAAATATGAACCCTTTGTTTTATTTTTTTTCAAATCACGAAAACTGTTTTTTTTTCAAAACTTCCGGCCATTTTAGCGGGCTAATAGTGAACAATAGTTTCATTTTTTTTTACGTTTTCGAATAGCTACAGATCATACGAAACTTTTGAGACCCCGGGCGTTTAAATATAAGGCCATTTGTTTTCTCCCTATGGAGAGCGACACACGCTATTATACATCGAACGTTATTAATATCGTAGCATCTGCGTGGTTGAATTTCAGAACCTGATTTAGATTGCATGTCCGACGCCACGCCTTACACGCCATGCCACAAATAACATCTGTATACGTGGATTTTCAGACAAAGCTACCGGTTTCTAATTCAAGAATTCGTCACAAGATGTCGCCACTTTCGTCGGCAAGACTCATAGGGACGTGTCCTTCCTAGAGATGAGTTCTACGAATTGGTGAACCTGAAGTATCTCCCGGATTTCGAAAAATTGACGGTAATACTCAGTTGTATCAAGCGGCAGTACATTACATATGACGTCATCGCCCGACCCGGTTACTTTGTCGCGGTGACTAGCCATCACTGTTTGACACATTGACAGTGGATAAGAGCAACGGGCTAATTTTGGAACCAGTTCGGATTTATAAAATGATCACCAACACTAACTGGATACTATCTCCACATGAATACAGCTAAATGTTATGTAATAACCTTTACAAAAAACAAAAAAACCATCGAACATTATTATCGTATTACTAACAGCCAAGTGCTTAAAAAAGTCAATCAAATTCAAGACCTCGGTGTTCTCATTGATAACAAACTTTCGTTTAAGGTATATATTGATATGATTGTTAAGAAATCCTTGGGCATGTTAGGATTTTTATTCCGTGTTGGAAAGGAGTTCACCAATATCCAAACACTCAAAATATTATATTACTCCTATGTTCGTAGTCATCTTGAGTATGCCTCTCCTATATGGAATCCTCTCTATAATATACACACAAAACGCATAGAAGCTGTCCAAAGAAAATTTGTACATCACTTGAACTTCAAGAGACATGTGCGTTATTATGACACGGACAGCTCTATAAAACACTATGAACTCAAAACCCTAAAAAGTAGGAGAGATATTACGGATATGACTTACTTACACAAAATCTTGAATGGTCATATGGATGTCCGGCTCTTTTGTCATCAATTAATATTAGAGTTCAGAATAAAAATCTAGGGACAAGTCATTGTTTCATGTCGAAATTGCTTCAACTAGTCTCAGGCAAAATTCTTTCTTATTAAGAACTTGTAATCATTATAACAAAAAATGTATCGATGCTGATATCTTGTCATGTACTTTATTAAGCTCTTTCAAAAATATAGTTAATGGAACCTTATAATAACCAATTCATTACCAAATACTCGTAGATTAATTCACTTTAACAAAACTAAATAATTATTACCTTACTTTTTATTTTTTTTTTATTAAAAATAATGTAATACGTACTTATATGTGTATGTACGTACATGTACATATATATATTATGTTTCCACTTTAAGTCCGGTGTTTTTTTCAATTATTTTTTTTGTTTTATAAATATTTTTATTTTTTTAAATAGCCATAAAACTGGCACACTATATTTAACATTTTTTTGCGAGTACTATCACTTTACTTTTATCTTACTTTCACTTTTTTTTTATTAATGTACATATTATTTCTCGATCCTACATCTAGTGTTTTTCAGTTTTCATCATTATTTTTATATATTTATTTTTTCTACTTTCATTGTTTTTTATCTTATCTTATCTGTATCTTTTATGTATCACACAATATATAGACTGTGTTTATATTGTTTATATACATAGTTCCTATCTCTGTAATATTAGACAAAAAAAGTTAATAATTATTGACTTTTTATTTATTATTTGGGCATGATGTGAACATTTGTTATTGGGTTGTAACCTAATTATTATAATTTATTGTTTGTTTAATGCATGTAATGTTATTAACCTTTAAATATTCCTAATAAAATAAAATAAAAATAAATAAAATAAAAGCCGAACCAAAACCTACGGGGCGTGTTTTTAACTGCTAGTTAAAACTATTACCTAAAAGGGATTAGTAACTTGTAGATTAGATAGGATGATACCTACTTTATCTTTTGTGGGCTTATAAAAAGACTAATTATAAAAACACTCGATTTTTTCGGGTTTAATTAAAGCATCCATGCATATCTAATCGATCTAATTTTCATTGCTTAGTAATTTTTTTTTTTTTTTTTTTTTTTTACATGAGCTCCACACAGGAGGCCCTGAGGAAAATAATTTCCCTCAGGGCCTATGTCATCTTTGAGGATGCTGTGTGGAGGGTTTTTTTAAGGAAAGGAAGGAGAGGAGAGTTCTGGGAAGGAAAAGGGTTTAAGGGGTGGGTAGGATGGGGGTTCAGTGTGTCCTGGTCATCCGCCTCCAAAACCTGAACAAACCTCACCCCATGAACCCGGGCACCCCTGCTAAATCACCAAACGTAGCGAACCACTTGGGGTGACCTATGGCAGAGGTGTTGGTTATCCAATAAAGGTTCCCGGGGCGGCGGTACCCATTCCCGCCTCCCAAATTGCAAGTAATGCATCAAGTCTGTAAGTTTTGATTGGACTTTAGCTCTATAAATGAATGGCGGAAACTGGCATAATGCGAAGACGTAACTGTATTTATTATTCAAGAACTTTCGTTTAAATTACGGAGGACTCACCCGTTCCGTTATAAATAATCAATTACGTTATATACCTACATAAACAGACATTTAATAATTAATTTACCAGACATTCATTTGTAAGTAATGGAATCTAATGAATACATAAAATTACTCTGCCTCTGTGGCAATTGAAGGGAAAGGAACAGAGATTCCATTGCGAAACTATGTAAAAATTTGATTTTATTGTCAAAAAGTAGTTTTTTTTCTGGATAGGGACCCCCTAATCACCTAGCGATATGAAATATATTTTATAACCTATTCTCATACCTACCAAATATACATAAAAAATTTCATAAAAATCGATCAAGCCGTTTCGGAGGAGTGCGACCACCGTAACACGAGATTTTTATATATAAGATATTCCCAGTCTTTTACATTCTTTCTTTTAACCACTTACATGTATTTTGGTCATCTTCTGATTAACATAATGTTGTCATTTTTGCCTCATCTGTTTTAAACTATAATATTAATCGATTAACATTATAACGTCCAATTTTTTTTAAAAGGTACTTAGTCCTCTAAGCAAGAATTCACTTTCAAATATTCTCCAATTTACATGATCTGACAAATTTCATGATTTTTGACGTGGCGTAGAACTCAGTTGAGTCTATTAAATTCTGAATTTCCGATGGGTTTGAGGATATTTACACTATTTATTGTGTACCAGTTACTTTAAAATAGAAGGTTAAATATTTAAAAAACCACAATGTTTCGTGAGCAATCCGCGTTTACTTACCTAAAACTATTTATTTATTTTAGAGAAAGTTGACAGCAAATCGGAGATTACATAATATTACTAAAAAGATTGTTAATTATGCCAATTATGAACTTTCCCCTGATAATAGTGAATGATAAAGTGTGACATTGTAAGGGTGTTTTCTTTATTAATTTATTTTTTAGTTACAATATATGAAAAATGGGGGGGAGGAGGAACATAGAAATAGGATTAAGAGGCAAAGGACGGGAATATATAGGGATTGAACTTTCCAGTTTGAGTCATGTTGCTTAGTGAGATTTTGTTTTATGTCACGTAAATTCGAGTTAAAAATGTCAATGCGGTGATAATAAGGCGGGCTTTCTACACTAACAATAATTTAGCTAAACTTCTAACTAATTCTAAAGATACAGAGGATAAATTAAGCCACTCTGGTATTTATAAACTTAATTGTAACGATTGCCCAACCACATACATAGGTAAAACAGCGCGTAATGTAAATATTAGAGTTAAAGAACACGTCAGGTGCCTTACAAGCACAAAGTCACAGAATTTGCTGACCATTTAATTGATACTGACCATACATTTAACATAAATACAGGAGTAAAAATAATACATATAAATAAAATGGGAATACGCCTTAATAATTTAGAAGCATTAGAAATATCCAAATCAAAGAAACATAATTTCCAAATTTTAAACAAACAGAATTAACCAACAGTCCGATTTTAAAGTTATTTCCTTTCTCCCTATGTAACCCCCACCCTCCCGTGACTCCACCCTTCCACCAACCAGTATCTGATGTTCTCTCTTAAAAGCAAATTTATCTATTTATTCAACGCCCAGAGGGCTTTTACATGGTTGGTAGTACAATGAATTTATGACAGATGATTTTTCAACAGATCAAGAAATAATAAAAATAAAATTAGATAAAAAATGCACACAAGTCACAAAAATACAAAAAAATATAGTTACAGCGATTTGATAAGTTTACAAAAATACAGATATGTTTAGGGATAGTATTGGAATAAGTTTTTTACAAGTTCCACAAAATTCGCCAAGTTGATGTTAAATATGTCGACATCACCTAAGTACTGATTTCCCATAGTTTGAAATCGTTGTATAGGAGAGTGGGCAATGTAGTTCCGCTTGTGAATGCTGCAGTAGAATAGTATATTTTGTCGCGTGGTTACGTTATGAGTTGTAGGAGTTCACAACAGTCGAATTTAGAGTTAAGTATTTTGAATAAAAATGTTAAGTCGTTTATTTTACGTCGGTCTTCTAGTGTATGTATTTTTAGAATATTTAGTAATAGATCATATTTTAGGTCTTCTAGTGGGATACTTAATTTAAAATTTATAAAACGGAGAAACTTTTTTTGTATTCGCTCAATATTATTAACGTGAATTTTGTAAGATGGAGACCAAACTACCGAGTTATATTCAATTTGGCTTCTAACTAGAGATACATATAATAGTTTAATGGCTTCTATGGAACTAAAGTTTTTAGTTGTTCTTAATACGAAGCCTAGTGTTTTCATACCTTTGTTCATAATTTGGTGGATGTGATTGGCGAAGCTTAGTTTTTCATCCAAAATAATTCCAAGATCTCTCATTTCCGTGACTCTGTCTAAAGCTATGTTATTGGTGGAATATTCGAATAAAATCTCCCTCTCTTATATGCTCTCTCTTTCTTTTGTGTTTACCTTAGAATCTTAACTCTGTACTGTAATTTAGTTTATATGTTTATTGTCCTGAAGAAGGTTGAGGTCAACCGAAACCGGTCGACAAATATAAATAAAAATAAAGTGGTTTTTAAACAAAGTACTTGTTTCATTCTACTACTCGTAAATGAGTTCTGTTTGGAGTTGGTTTTGCAAAGAGGGAGATTAAAAGTAAGCGACTGTCTGTAGTTGCGATTTGGAACATGGAACGATAGGCGTTAAAACATATTATGTTTTATTTAATTTGAATCTTCGTCAGCTGTCCCTCCTATTTAAAACATAAAAAAATAACGTTTTTATACAACTTAAATAGAACGCAATAAAAGATACAATCATAAAATTGAGGCTTTTGCTCTTTTCCTACAGTTAGACTATTATTTTTATTGACAAATGTTTAAAAAAATACAAATTATTATACTATTAAATATTAGACCTATTAGTTTCCCAAGTATTTTTAAGAGCATGAAATTTATTCAACCAGAAACTAAAATAACTTGAAATTACGAAGTTTTATTTCGCAATAGGTATATGAACCGTTGTAATGTAGAAGGTTAAATTTTCCTGCAAGGTTATAATATTTAATAATTTATGTACATTTAAAAGCTGTGCAAAATTATCAGATATAATTAAATTAATAACAATAATTTAACTGTGGAGAATATCAGAGAAAACACACAGGTGTTTTTATCCGAATAATTTAATTTGTTGATTTATAAATAGCATTAACTGATTTATAAATAGCATTAAAGTGAATAATTATATGTATGTATGTAATAGATTTTTGCAAGATTAGGAATAATTTATTAAAGGGCATATTTTAAGTGAAGGACATTTTAGAAGGACTTATTTTGATATCACAGAAGCATGAATAATAGTTTGTCAATAAGAATCCAACCGGAATCTGATAAGGATTCTTATTAATTAATGCTTCCTGTATAATATAAATAATTATTGTACACAATCAATTTCTTAGAATTTGACGTATCAAAAAAACTCACGAACAGTGAGCTATGGCTTCATAAAATGTGCACAAATTTTAGGTACGAACGTTTTAGGGCAGTGGGGGTTATCCACCTCTTACCCGCCCTGGTAAAAGTAACAGATGGTTACTCCTTGAAGGCTCTCGCAAGATTCTAATTTTTTTGTTAAACGAAGCTACATTTATTTTTTTTGAGCGTATCTAGACCTCCAGTGTCCTTGCATACGTTGTTAGTAAGCAGTATGCAAGTGTTATTTCTCACATTTTAGGGCAAAGATAATCCAATCCGTCAGAGTTTTTGTGCTGTGCTTACTGTTTAACAGTTAAATTTTGTCCATTTCGTAGTGACACCCTGTTTCAAGTCGACATTTGGCATTTTTTCTATCTGTAATTTGTTTGTTACTTTCCTGTTCCGGTTTAAATATGGTTCAAATTAAATTCAGTTAAAAAAATCTAATGCCAAATCATCGTGTTTATTAATTACGATGTTTAAGTACCTCCTTACAAATCTTATGATTTCAGAACACATTTTGGTTTTGGAGTTTTTAAAAAAAGCGATAATTAGAAACATATTTTTTTGGACTCGAGGTCTGTTGACAGAAATAATACTATTTTTAGTAGTTATCGAAAACGTATGTTGAAACATGGCAAAGCCATATAAAAACTGATACATATATTTTAGGTATCATAAAAATAAATTTCCCTTGACAAAATCATCTTTGATAATATCATGCCATTTCAATTATTATTTACAAAAAAAAATCAGAACTAAGTAAATGATATTTTTTCAAAACAATTTCCCTTTAGGTCCCTCAAAGGCCTACAAAATATTTTTATAAACCTGCTCGAGAAATTATTACGAAGCAATTATAAAAAACGACCCAGACGAATTTCCACGTAATTTGAGAGAATCTCTGAACGCTTTATAATGAGAAAGAAAAAATAACTTTTTAACACAATTAATTAATAAACGTGGGAAAAGTCTTTTCGCACTTTTACGAACCCCTTTAAAATGTGCAAAAAAATTATAATTTATTCATAAAGAAAATTGAAAACATATTTAAATATTAGTAATTAAAAATACGATTACCTTTTCTCATTCGGAGAGCACGATCCTCGCACATTTTCCTGTCGTTTATTAATTAATCCACAGACAGCAAAAAAGTTTTTTATTATTGTAAACTGTTACAACGAAACTTTTACCTCACGATTAAGTATTGTTATTTTTAGATAAGAAAATCGTTTTTTTTTTCAGTGATGAGTAACACAAAACTTGATGTTTCAGACCGCAAAATAGGTGATTGCCGACGTTACAGATGAATTTTTAATAAAGTTGTGATAATGTTATTTAAGTACAGATATGTTTTCAGGGAGTTTTCACGCTTGCACGTCCGGCCTTCGCAGTCGTTGGAACAACTGTGGCTGAAAATTAGGTGTCGGTTCCGCTCGCGAAACTCGGCGTGCGTCCCCGCTAACCCCGCGCCTCCCCGGTGGAGTGGTGGGGATCCCGGCTAAGTATGCGTGTTTGATGTAGGCAACATGTTGTGTCATTCGACACGATTGTGCGGCACGAGGTTGGGGTAGGTTAGTTCCACGGGTCGACTCGAGGGGGGAAGTATGGAACGAGCGGGCGGAAAAGTGTTGGCGAAGTGGGGAGGGAGGGGGAGGGGAGTTAGCCTCGGCTCGGGTTTGGGTTCTCCCGCACGGGCTCGGACCAACTCGGGTCAACGTTCGGCGAGTTTCGCAACTATATAAATCTATTATTATTATCGAATTGTCCTGTTCCGAGAATACTCTGAATGCAACTCAGCATTGAGAATAGATAAGTCGGCATTTATAACAATACACAGTCAAATTTACGAGCCATTGTGTGAAGCCGCTTGTTGCAAAATAGAATAAAAGTGTTCTGCCCTCCATTTTCTTGCATCAGGCGCTATCCATTAACTCATGCGACCTCATTGGAGAAAAACTATCTACCAAAGTTGGATCAAAGTAGAAAGTAGTGATTCAGAAATACGTTGAATTAGACTTAGTACGTGAAATTGTGCAGAATATCATAACTAACTAACTAACCATCACGCCATTTCCCGCAGGGTTAGGCAGAGAGGACGGACCGCCAAACAACTCGATCTTGGCACACACTCCTTGCCTCGTTCACATTCATACATCGTCTCATACATGCTCTTCTATTATTCCGACTCTTCACATGGCCCGAATTAAGTATCTGATTCACTTAGGCGACCCCGACTTTTTCTACCATTCACATTTGCGTCATATATTCTCCTTACACTCCTTTCCTCGTTCATTCGCTCTACATGTCCAAACCATCTGAGCGTCCCTTTCTTAATCTTACTCATTACGCTTACATCAGCCTTGCATTCTTCGCGGATCTCCACATTTCTCACACGATTGTACATGGTTCTATTACACATACACCTCAGGGATCTCATTTCTACTCCTTCCTCTGCCAGTTCCATGCCTCACTGCCATACATCAGAGTAGGTACCAGCACTCCATTATGGACGGCTAACTTCGCTTCTTTGGACAGTTTTTTGTTGGCGCCAACGGCGTTCAGTCCTCCATTAATAGAGTTGCCTGCATTTTGCATTTACCCTTCTTTCGATATCTTTGTCAGCCCTCCCATCTCTCGTAAACATACTTCCCAAGTATACAAACTCATCCACCTGCTCCAAATACTCATCATTCACAACTATGTTGCACATTGTTTTCATACTCTGTCTTTCAAATACCATGACTTTAGACTTACTTACATTCATCATTAACTCATTCTTCATACATCCTTCGTTCATCCTAGACACGAGAGACTGTAGATCTTCCATACTGTCAGAAATCAGCACCGCATCATCAGCATACAACAGGCAACGTACTCCCAGATTACTCAGAATATTATAAGTATTTTTTTCTTCCATACATAAGACAGATGCGATCATCGCATCTTTTTCCTGGGGACTATGATGCTGTGAAACCTACTTCGCTGAAGTATTTAGAATGACATGGTCTGAAAATAGACATTTCGCTAGGACGATAGCATGCATTATTAGCTAATTCAGATACCTAAATGTAGTTTTTTTGGGTAACACTAATAAATTGCTAATTACTAATTACGTTTACCAATGTACCAAGTCTCAGATATCACCAGGTTTCATCAAGGGGGTAATGACAGTGCCATGAGCGGAAGTTTCTCTTTATCATCAGTAATGTTGTTGACTGTAGTAACTTTGGATGGTTTTGCAATCCAAACGATGGCAATAGCCGCAGCCGTTGGCGCATCGAGGTCAGCACCACCACTACTCCCTGCACACCAGCAAACAACACGTGTAGAGTTGCGGACACGTGTCTGAGTATAGCCTCAGTGGGCGATGCGATTTGTGAGCGCGGATGCAAGTAGGACGCAGCCCAACGATGAAAATATTATTAACCCGACATCTGTAACATAATGATACGAGTATATCATAATCAATACATATTATAAAATAAAGTGCAAAAAAAACTCAGAAACGAGTCCCGGTACGATCAAAGGAGTTATATGGTGTGGTAGGTCTCTATCCCCCTCCAGGATAACTGTTCCCGTTTTTACCTACAGGGCGTGTATTTGAAGATATAAAGTTTCACCTACATGAAATTTCTAGAACAGTCTTCCGGAAAGTTCCAGAAGTTCGATAGAGATCTAGAAAGTTCTGGAAGGAGTGGCGGAGTATGTCATGGAATGTTCGGGAATAGGGAATCGCGTACATCATTGTGGAACATTCCAGAACACTCTCGAATGTTTCCTGAGCGAAGCCGGGTAGCGTATTTACAAAACCTATACCGATTCAGTCGCGGTAACGACAATTTACATTATAAATATACCTCTATATTGGTTATTTTTTATCACATTGCAAAAACAAAAAATGTTCTAAAATGTAGATAAAATAATCTTTCTGATGTGTATATTAGAAATTAATAATTTTATTTCTAAATATTTAAATTTTAATATTATTCCCATATATTGTAAATACACCTCTATATTGATATTTTTTATCACTTTGCAAAAACAAAAATTGTTCTAAAATCTAGATAAAATAATCTTTCCAATGTGTATATTAGAAATTCATAATTTTATTTCTAAATATTTAAATTTTGATATTGAAAATTTAAAGCGACTGAAACGCGGTAGGGATTGTAAATACGCAGCCGGGTAACCCAGCTACCAGTAGTACCTACTACCTATATCATAATGGTCATAAAAGTATCCATAGGCATCACAGTAAAAGTTGATACGAACAAAGTACGCGTTGCAGTTATTTCATTTCAGCAATGAAAATTCCATTGAAAAGGGGTTATTTTTAATGCAATAAAATAACCGTTCGAATAAATTTAGAAACTTTTCGGTTATTGAAATTCGAACGACGTTATTCTTCATTAATATGATTAAAATTCGAATTTCTTTATTTACGTTTAGAATCATTAAAATTCGAACAACGTTGTTCTTTATCTATATTTTCAATTTTCAAAATACGAACCACATTGTTCTACATTTATGTTTTCAATTATTAAATTTCGAATTATACCTGGTAGAAAAGCAATAAGTAGGCGTAAGCAAGACTAATAACTATTGTTTCCCAGTGACGTTTATAATGGCAACACCATTGGAAATGTGTATGAACGTTATACAGGTACCAACAAACATAATTACATATTTCAATTAGACGTTGCTACATATTTTATACAAAAATTAAAAATTATAGAATACTCACTTAATATTATTTGAGGGTTAAGCGTAATAACTATATTAGTTTTGTATTTGATTTCAGATACAGAACACTTAGACTGTAGATATGATTTTACACAGAGTTTGATCAATTCATCAAATTTCAGGTTTCATTTTAAAGTTTTGTGAAAGTCCTATTATAGTTCTGCTTTTATCCAAGTATCACGAAATAACCGGCCAACTTTTAACGGAACTTTAATTTTAACTTTATGAAATGTGAAATTATATGAAATATACAACATATCCTCCTATATTGTTAGCTCTGTGAACCAGCACTCTCCCGAAGTATAACGGCTCCACGTGTAAACTACTTAGAAAAGTGATGGTTTTTACAGTTAGGAGGTTTTTGTAGGCTCTGTCACGTTAGCTTTATTTTTCCTCCTGCTTTTTACCTTTCACATTTATAACTGTGACTCAGTTCGGTTAAAGCGTTCGTAAATTATTTAGGAAGTTCATGTCATGATAATTTACGTTATCTTGATTTTTGGCATAAATTTGTTATTGTTTTCTATGAATAATTTGATCGCGAGTGTTAAATTATTCACAACACTTGTATCCAATATTTATTTATTATGTAGCTTTTTAGAATTATAATAATTTGAGTACCATGTGAAAAAAAAAGTTATTAACTACATAAAACATAAAAAATTATTTTTTAAATCGGTGTTAGCGAATAAATTAGTGTTGAGTATAATGACAAGTGATTTTTTTTTTACATTAACTCCACACAGGAGGCCCTGAGGAAAATAATTTCCCTCGGGGCCTATGTCATCTGGGATGCTGTGTGGATGGTCTTTTTGAGGAGAGGACGGAATGAACATTGGTCTTGAAGAGACCCATGTTGTAGGAAGGAGGAAACACAGAGGCCGGCAAATCATTCCACAGCCGAGCTGTTGAACACAAGAACGAGTCGAAGAAACGACCCGTTCTCATGTGTCAAATGTCAACCGTGTACAAATGTTGGGCACGCGTTTGGGGTGTTTCCCGACTATGCAAGGAATCAATGACGCTAGTTCCTCGGAGCATCTTCCATTGTAATACCGGTAGAACAAGGATAGCATTCCCACCCGACGCCTGTGCTCTAAAGATTGCAATCCGTCTGTTAAGATGGGAGAATCAGAAGTCTGTTAAGATGGGAGAATAATAAGAATATTAAACGGACCGCCCGTTTCTGCACAGGGTCGAGGGAATTTTTCAGGTATTTTTGAGCTCCAGACCAGAGGTGGCTGTCAAATTCAACCGTGGGGCGCACTTGTGATTTGTACAGGGTTAGCAGTTGTGTACTATTAAAGTATCTGCGGGCCCTGTACAGTACGCCCAGTTTTTGGGAGGCTAACTTTACTCTGGCTTCGATGGAGCCCCCATACCTGAGCTGGTCACTTAGGATTACACCAAGCATATCAATGGAGGGCCTGTTCGGAAGATTGTCAGCGTTGAAAGACACTAAATTTTCATTTCGATCCATTCCATTTTTTTTTAATTTTCGATACGTAGGTAGGTACTTGGCAATTTTTTATCGAGTCGTTTTTATGTTATCCGTGGAAAGAAAAGAATTATCTACTTGTACGACTTTTTTGTAATAAACCACGAAAATTAAAAAAAATCACCGAGAGCCTTTAACATACGTTACAATACTTAAGTTATTAAATTATGAAGAGTTTTTGAAAAATTGACACTTGTTAACCCCTTAGGATATTTTTTTCGGTTTTGAGAACAACTCATATGGGTCTCACATAAATCGTTGTGTCTTCCTTAATATCACGGAGAAAAATATGATCTAATCGGTGTTAGAGAGATAAAACACAACGTTTTATATTAAAAACTAAAAGAAATCCTATTTTAATATTATAAAGGCTGTAGTATATGAATGTAGTGCACGAAAGACCGCGTTCGTTCGGGGATGGTCGGACGGCGCCGAGCGTTTCCGAACGTGCGGAGTAATCAGCCGTTCGGCGAACCGTCGTCAGACCTAATTAGAGATCACCTGTTAACAGACGCTACTAACAATATTTGTTCCCATTATAATTCACAATAAACCAGTCAAAGAACTTACGTTGTAATGCTTACATTGTGGGCTAGAGAGCAACAACACGAATCAAAGAACATTACAAAGGCGAAAGTTTGTATGAATGTATGTGCGGATTTATATATTATGTTTGTTATTCTTTCACGCAAAAAATACTGAAGGGACTTTAAAAATTCTTTCACTAATAGAAAGCTACATTATTTGCGAGTAATACAGGCTGTATATATTGGTATGCTCTGGCGTTATGAATAAACTCTGGCGTTATGAAATTATTTATCATACGTTTTCTGTCCAAACAAAATTGAGTTATTTCAAACGTCAGAAAAAAGACAAAACAAACGGTTGCCGTGGAAACAATGTTGGCGTGGTAGTTAAGGATCTGCAACCGGGCTCGAAAAGAAGAAGATGGAGAGATACGAAATTACGAATGTTAGAGGAGAGCGCTAACATTTACAGCGACAAAATCGATGCGAAAATTGCGAAAATGTTTAATAAAACACGACTCGTTTAAAATTTCCAACCGCAATTTGAAGAAAAATTATGAAACTTTGTGAATTTTTCATTAAACATTTTTAGAAGAAAGTACAAAAAAGTTAGGTGACAATAACGTTTACAATACATTTGTCTAAAAATATATGTGTGGTTTTTTTCGTCACCAGTATTTTAGTTAGAAAAAACGTAAGACGAGCTCATTTTTAAATCTTTTATATCTTTGCGTTCAAAATGTTTTTTATAAGAATAACATTTGAAAGCGACCTTCTAAAACAGATTTAGTTTTCGGATACGCTCAGATTTTTTTTTATTTCACGCAAAAAAATTGTACTTTTTTAACATTTTTTGTGTTATTTTTAAGAAATATTCCATTTCTTTTGATTTTATTTGCAAAGCGAAAATATTATTACCTTCTGATAGAATGTGCCCGAGGCCTGAGGGTTAAGAAAATAAAACTCAGCTCAAATCTATATTTCAAAGTTCATGACTTTATTTTATACCTTTCAGATATTATCTGTTGTGATCAAAAATTTTAATGACATCCCTGTGATAATTAGCCCATGTAATTTTTTGAAATTGTTCGTTTTGTGATTGTAATCTTTTCAAAAAGTTTAAAAAATAGGTACAGTCTGTCAAATAAGAGTAGACAACATAGGAGTGCGCCACTGTCGTTCAAATGGCAATACTAAAAATATAATCATGGTGTTAACCTAAAGCTGTGTAACCTACATTTTATTTAAAAATTGAAAAGGCATAAAAGTGAAAAAAAATCTTTTTTTATTCCACTGATCTCAAATTAGAATTGCAAATAGGTTATTATATATCTTTATTATTATTATATCTTTACAATTTTATGCACGTGCCCCCGTGCCCCCCCCCCCTAAATCCGCCCTTGTATTTAACTCATTCAGATCTAAAAGCAGTGTAACTAAACTCATCATTAATGATTCTTCCTTTCTACCTACTGTTAAATTCAAATTTATGTTAAATTAAATGGAAGCCAATCACTTTGTAGATCACAATTTAATCAAATTTATGTCATTAAGTAGGTACCTTAACAACAGTGCTTCCTCAATTTAATTTTTTTTTTAATAAAAAAATTATTTTTTAATATGTATACGGTGTTCTGCATTTTCATTGTGATTGCACTTTAAAAGAATATTTGACAGGTAAATTAGTGTTGCCAGCCTACAAATTGTGTAGTTCATTTTTTTTTATATTTTCTACTCTTATTTGACAGATTCTAATGCAGCTCTTTGCTAAAAAGTGTGTGCACAATACAGAGCTTATTTGAGGTTATTAGATGGTATTAAATCAAGGCCGCAAATATAATAATTTAATTAATAATAATAATCTGGATTAGCAGTTGACGCGGTGAATTAATTGGGATCAATTCCCAATCCACATTGTCTCGTTGATAATTAATTCGGTAAATGCGGAATCGAAGAACCTTTTTGCTAATTTTAGAATAGGGCTCTTACGTCACTTATCACCTTATCACTAATTGAAAAGACGGTATACTTGATAATTGAGCGGAGCGTGTATATTTTTTGGAGTGCAGAGAAGGTTGGATATGGAGTTAGTAATATACTACCGATAAACGTTGTTCTGCCATATAAATTATTTCTAGAGAATATTTTGGTTGAACGAATGTATTATAAGTGTGTGGGGATGGGATCTATGACAGAAAGAAGAATGGAGCGCTGTAGACGATGACCGCCGATAAAAACAAAAAACACCAACTAATGGAAATGAAAATAGGAAAATGAATTAAAGAAAATCAATATGTATTTCGAAAATCAATTGAGTGTACGATATTTTTTGTCAGTCCGACTTTAGCCAACACAATGGTTTCGATGGTTTGCCCACACGAGAAAAAATATCAAAATGACGCAACGCTTCGTGAATGTCTTGCGCATGTGTGGATGAAAGTTCGATGGGGCGGACATAGCGCCATCTGTCATTCAACAACATAAATAATTTCGCTTTGTTTGAAATACGAAAGACGATTAAATTTGTTAATTCAAAAATACTAAAATCTCGATTAAAAATGTTAGGGTGGGGGTGGGAGGGTTAAAATTTGGGGTTCTTTGTATTTTTGGTGACAAATAAAAAAAAATACAACAACAAAAAAATGAAAAAAAAAATCTGGTTGGGGACACCCTAATCACCTAGCGGTATGAAATATACTTTAAAACCTATTCTGATACCTACCAAATATACATAAAAAATTTCATAAAAATCGGTCAACCCGTTTCGGAGGAGTGCGACCACAAACACCGTGACATGAGATTTTTATGTATTAGATATATATATCCACATTCAAAATTACGAATAAAATTAAATACTAAGGAATAACAATCGACAAAAGCCTAAACTGGAATGGTCGAATCAACCTTACCGTTAACTAAATAAGGAAATTAATTTACATATTCTTAAAAATCCGAAACTTTCTCTCATTAGAAAATCTAACATCGGTCTACCATGCTATAGATTAGATAGAATATACATAGATAGATTCAATAGAACAATCAAATCTCCAATAATATGCTGTAGTAAGCTGGGGAGCTGCATACAAAACAAATCTACTCACTGTTGAAATTGTGCAACGTCTAATTATAAAAATTATATTGAAAAAACCAAGAGACTATCCAACACACCTTATTTTTTTAACTGAAAGTCGTACTCGTCAAAAACATATATTTCCAACAAGTGAGTGGCGGCCAGCTCTAAGGTGCGGAGGAGCGCCGCACTCCCAAAATTTCTGGTAAACTAAAAATTCCCAAGCGCCAGAAAAAAACATACTTATTTCTGACAGGCCTCATCACAGTTCACAATATACACTCGGTTATAATGCATACATCATAGTACCTGTAGGTGCCTGCTGAACTGCGCGAGTAACAAAGCAGATCGTTATGTGCCTATATTCAGCGTGGTGGTTCATTTTGCAAATCGATCACAGGATTTGCAAGAGTTCTTCCATAATTCTTTACTGAGCCAAAATCGTAGGTAGGTTGAATGATTTGCTAATTTCACGAAATTGAGGACGGCGCTCGAAAAATTCATCACATCAAAAGGAACGGTTCGTTCTGTAGCATGTTAAACGGGGACACGTTTGTGTCATATTATTATCCATATCGTGTCTTTATTTTAATGTCCACTCTTTTTCATTCAATGTTTTACTCAGCATCGACCAACGACAGCATAACAACATAAACAATACGGACATTTGTTATGACAGTATATTCATTCGAGTTTCGGAGCGTTAGGAAGACTTTCGGATGTGTGGTAAACTGAATTTTTTTTTCGATTTTCTGAACTTGATTTTCGTGCCAAGAGTATCTCCATACACTTTCTGGATAAGTCTAAAGTAAGGAATGAACCGTTATTGAATTTGAATTTACAATCGCGTCGACTTTACAAATACTGATGGATCAATATTTATTTTATAACTCTTTTTCTCTTCTTTAACAATGTATTGCAGTCACCCAGAGACAATGGAGGATCGACCTAATTTACAAATAGGTGTGATTTTTTCATAATTCAATTTATTTTAATTAGAGTAGGTCCTAATTAGGGTAAGTCCAAATTTTATGGGATATCTCTATGCGATGTGTGGGATTGCACTCACCTCCCCACATCCTAAAATAAAGACTATTATTAGTATATTTTAGCGCACCACCCATTTTTATGAACACCAGCCGCCAGTGTTTCATTTGCACACCATCATTACACATATCTAGGGAAAATACTTCAATAGCCTACCCGAAAAGATAGGAACAATCGAAGACGATAAATGCCTACTAAAAGCAATTAAAGAGAAATTCAATGTAAAAATAAAAATTATGAAATTATTTCATTACGTATATAACTTTTAAATTTTTCTTTTTTTTTATGTTCGTACCATAATTAATTATAAGATTCAAAATATATTTTTCAGCCCGATACTCGTCCCTCTTCTAATCACAAGCGTCTGCTTCTATTGAAGAGAATCATCAGAAATGTTATTGGATTGCCATGGGACACCCATGTCAGAGACATCTATTCAGTTTCCGGTATTCTTCCAATCACAGTCCTTCCTGAACATGAAATCACAAGCACCATCCTACAAATTACTCAATTTCAGGTCTAAAATTGTCGGAACGGTTGAAGTTTATAAAGTTGTTTCAAATGCAAAAAAACAGAGTGTGCAATTCACATGCGGTAGAAATGAAACCTTCAGAAAACTAAAGTAGACAAGAGTGGGGAGGCTACGAAGCACCGCACAAAGAAGAGACCGACTAGTCTACATATTTCATTCCTATCGTGTCGCTTTTTCGTCTCGTCGAGTTTCAAGTCACAACGGTGACAAAAAACTTTTCCCTTCAAAAATTTGTGTGCAATTCACACGCGTTAGAAGTGAAACCATCAGAAAACTAAATTAGATAAGAGTGAGGAGGCTACGAAACATCGCACAAATAGGAGACCGACGGGCTACGAGGCATCGCACAAAGAGGAGACCGATTATTCTTTTTACCGATTGGACTTTTGTAAATGATCCATTCTATCTAAAAAGGAGGAAACGAAACACAGCATTTTAACCCAAAATTAATAAAGGTAAAACTTGTGTTTCATCTTCGGGGATGCTGTGTGGAGAGTCTTTTTAGGGAAAGGTAGGAGAGGACGTATGAATTCATTCCATTGCGGTGCAAGGCGGTGGGTTGAGAGAGTCCGGCTGGAGGGGTCTAGGTTAAGGCGCCGTATCCCTGCTCAAACAGAAGAAGATGGAGAGATATGTAATTAGGAATGTTGGAGACAGTGCGCCAATATTTAAAACGATAAAATTTTTTCATACATTATAACTTGTAAAATAACTGAATCAGACGTGAAAATAATAATTTTCGGAGCGTTCTTTGCGATTTTTTTCTATCGAGGGAATTAAATATAATTTGCTTTTCGGCGTGGGAAAATGTATAGATATTATCTTAAAAAATAAAAAAATTTTAAAAGCTTATAAACTTCAAATTTTTTAGGGGGTATATGTAAGAAATCGGTAGAAATTCGGGTAGCGGCGGCTTAAGTCTCCCTCAATCAGTCTCTCCCGATTCTGCCCGCCAAGTAGTATGTATGCAAACGCATTCGCCGCCAAGACCGAGTCTAACCTTACCCCACGTTAATACCATATTACATTTTTTCGTTAGTTTCATTTGTAACATTCTGAAATATGTTTTTCGTAATTACCTACAACAGCTAATATAAGATTTATCTCCGCAAGTGGAAATAATTTATGAACCAGATTTGGTTTACTGGAATAGGGTAGATTTGTTTTCATTAATATTAAAATTATTGTTATTATTATTATTATTATCATAACGTGGGATTCAAAGATAACATATTACTAAAATCATCGAAGGTTCAGTAGCTACTCCCCAGGCAATCCAACTCTGTTTATATAAATTATTTATTATTGAAGCTTTTAAGGACCATTAACCAGCCAGCGGCCGAGAATTCAAATTTCGTCGAAAGATGTTTTTACAATCGAACAGGGCGGTTCCAATGAGAAAGATTAATTAATCTCCGTACCAGCGTTTTTAAAATAATAACTGAACATCGATTTCATTTCATTCAAAATTTGCTTTAATTTATACCTACATTCAAAAATGCTGAAAGGCGTGATGACAAAACTGTTAAAATTTTGTACTTTTTGTAATTATTTTTTGATCACAAGTATTTGTAATTTTTCAGTAATGTCTAAGCAAAATAAGAATGTAAAAAAATCTTAAATATATTAGTTTGTAAGACCGTAAATGAATAAACAAACTGAAGTATTTTCGTCACAAAACACACGCGCAGATCTTTTTTTTAATGATTTTATAAACTAAAATTAAAATTCTGAAAAGAAGCTTTCCCTGATAATTTATTGATTTATTTTACTGCAAGATTGTATTATTTGAAATGTGTGTTGTACAAGGTGGCGCAAAATTAATCACCCTATCGGAAGATGTTATAATTTTTGCAAATGGCGTCGTACGTCAATCATATTTGAGATTTATGAACTAGACGGCTGCAGAATACAAACATTAACGGTTACGCCAATAAGCAAAATATTTGTTTCTGGGGCACTGAAAATCCTCGCATGATACACGAAAATTCATTACATCCACTCAAAGCCACTGGTGCGGCGTTTACGCTGGAGGAGTGATTGGGCCGTATTTTTTGTGGACGCCATTGGCATTACGGTCACTGTTACTGGCGAACGCTACAGGGCCATGATAAACGACTTCTTACTTCCGGAATTGGATGAGCGGGGCTTGGTGAACATGTGGTTTCAACAAGACGGTGCAACCGCGCGCACAGCACGAACCACAATGGTTATCGTGAAGGAAGCGTTTCCTGGTCGCATAATCTCTCGTTTTAGCGATTTGGTAAGGCCAGCAAGATCGCCTGATTTAACCATCCCAGAACTCTTTCTTTGGGGCTATTTGATGTCGCGGATTTATGCCAACAAGCCTCAGACAATCGCAGCCCGCAATATTGTATTAAACGACCGCAACTAGGATTCAATCCCTGGTCGTCTCCAGCCTTACCGGTAATTATTAGCTTTGGTTAAATATTAGGTCCTTACATATGAAATTGGCGTTTTGTATGGGAGGAACATAAAGTCGATTTTTAATATAATATATTTATTTAATCAAAGTATGTACCATTGCTATCTATGCACTTTTGCCATCTCATAGGTAGTTCATCGATCCCTTTACTAAAAAAACCATTTGGACGGGAATCAATAAAATCTTTGAAGGCTGTTTGGACTGCCCCATCGGAGTTGAATTTTTTCCCTTGCAAGAAGTTATCCAAATTTCGAAAAAAATGGTAATCTGTTGGAGCAAGGTCCGGAGAGTACGGTGGATGTCTTAGACATTCCAATTGAAGCTCCTCTAATTTGGTAGCCTTCTGTTGTGTAGTGTGTGGTCTAGCGTTCTAACGCGCGTTTGTTGATTTGCTTCACTCAATTCGTGAGGTACCCACCTTTCAGGCTTTTTCACCTTCCCAATTTGCTTCAAGTGGATTAAAACAGTTTTATCACTAACACCGCAGCCTGCAGCTAACTCGGACGTGGTTTGCGATTACAGTGACGATTCTCGGTTACGGTACCGTGATTGCAAAAAAGGCAATAAACATACGTTTCCAATCGCTATAAATATGAGATACACAATGTTTCCTCCAAAGGAAAAAAATCATCATTTTCTTGCATCTCTCTCACACACAGCACCATGACTCTCCGTAGACCACTACCAAAACTACTTGCCGTGACGATAATTTTGAAAGTATAGAATATAGTTACAAGGATAATATTGAAGTGTGAGTGAAATCCAAAAATTCAGAAACGTCAAATGTCTTTTGTTCTTAAACATACAACGCTGCCGTTCTTTCTTACACACTAAATAACAACAGTCGAAAATGAGACAAACGGTGAATGCATGTCTGCACCCCCCCAAAGGAAACATACAATAATTATCATACATGTCCCTCACACGTATAAAGAAAATGAAACGCAATTCCCGTCGCAAAAAAGTAGTTGGTACTTTGGAGGAAACAGTCACACGTATTTTGTGTGTCTCACCATTATTTAATACTAGCTGGTTCCCGGCATGCGTTGCTATGCCATTTAATAAATAAATTGTTTCTTCCTGCGTGTCCTTTCCCATTTGTCTCGTTCCCCTTCCGCCTCCCCTTCCTCTCCCGCGTCCCTTCCCTTCTCTCGTTCCCACTCAACCTTTCCTCTCCCCACTCCACTCCCCCTTTCCCCTGAACCCCCCTCCCGAATTACCCCTCCCCGCTCCCGCATTCCGTACATTCAGTTTTCAAACAGCTCGCTAGCCACCGATTGCAATTTTTTATACAAATTTCATGATGCCAGAGCTCACCAGTAGTTTTATACAAACCTTGTCCTGACAATAACGAACACAAAAATAAAAGAATTATCCAATTTGGTATAATCGTTCGGAAGTTATGCGCGTACATACATTTCGGGGATTCATTTTTATTTATAGAAAAAATAGAGATGTAAGAAAAAGCTGCAGCATTATAGCGATAAGGAACGTATGTTTGTTGCCTTTTTGCCGTCACGTTACCGTGAATCGTCACGGTAGTTGTAGAAGCGCACATTGTCTAACTATTCCATTATTGTTAATGTTAGTTTAGCAATTGCATCCTGGGTGTTGATATTTTCCATAAAGCCAAATTATTGCGAACTCATAACGTGTATTTTATGTGGTAGTACTGACTTGATATAGTAGCCTCGTGCGGCTCGGGCACAATGAGGTCACTGCCGCCCGGGCCCCCTGAAAACCCAGGGGAAGGGGGGGGGAGTTTACCGCCCACCTTGAGAATCACTGATCTGAACTATCCATTGGAAAAATATTTATCGGCGCCGAGAAACTTTGAACGAGTTTTCAGTGTTGATATTAAATAACACCAGCATTTTCTAGGCAAATATAAAGGGTTATTATTTTATATCCATTGGATATTGTTTATCTGAGGAACTTTGTGTGGAAAAATCCGGGAAAACTATTGTGTAGCCTGGTTTCCCTACGCCAAATCCCTACAACGCTGCACTCTCTGCGTCAATTAGTCTCAGCGTGGCTGCCGTTCGCGATGAAGCTTCCGCTCGCCGCACCCGCCAGGTGTGGATAACGCTCTATAATTAGTTTTTTTGTGCGAAGAACAAAACCCTGGTAGAAAATCATTCTCAGATACTTGAAGTGTACGGAAAACAGTGTACGAGTGTGAAAACGTGCGCAAATGATACAGAGAATTTAAAAGCGTGCCGGACGGCCATCGGTTTCAGATGAAAAAATTGCCAAAGTGAAAAAAACAATGATTGCAAATCGACGGGTGACGGTTCGGGAGCTCTGTGATATGATCCTTGATGTCAGTAAGACCACTATTGACAAGATTTTGACAAAAAATTAGGAGACCAAAAAGTCTGCCCAAGACGGGTCCCAAAATGCTCTCCGAAGATCACAAACAACAACGGGTTGAAGCAGCCGCGAATTCCTTGAGTGCTACGACATCGATGGCGAAGAATTCTTGGACTCAATTGTGACTGGGGACGAGACCCGGATACACTACACGACCCCAGAGACAAAGGAACACTCAGATTTGCCGAAGCAAAGTTTAAAAATGAAATACAGAGCGTAACTCACACCTGGTGGGTGCGGCGAGTGGAAGCTCCATCGCGAATGACTGCCACGCCGAGACTAAGTGTCACAGAGGGTGCAACGCGGTGGGGATTTGACAAGAGGAAACCAGGCTACACGTCGCACTACAGACCGCAGCACCTTGGAGACCTTATTTTACGGACAGCCCTCGTATAATTTCCATAACATATTGCTCTAACTGACCTAACAATAGTCTTCCTTACCAAACTTTACTGTCCCTAAAAACCACCTGCTAAAATAATCTAACCTTATAAGTCTTTATGTAAACTTCCAAATACACTACGAATACGACTACAATTCCAAAACAACTACATTTATTTATTTTATAAATATACACAAGGACGGGGGTTAAAGCACAAAAAAAAAACAAGGAATAAATACCAACTTCCAATAACGGTGAACAAACAATTTTTAAATATGTAACAATAGTAAAACCAAACAAAAAAGAGTCAAAGTTTGACTCAAGTTATAAAAAGAGATTCAAGCAATTTTATTTCTGGGGGATATCGCTAAATATGGCCGGAATATTGCTAGTACATAAGTGAGTGTTATAATATAGTCGACACATTCGCAGAAGAGGTTAGAAGAAAATTAAATTGTTTCTTTGACCAAGAGGATAAATAATTATGTAGATCTACATAAACCATTTATATCAAAATGTACGAAAACAGCCTAATCATTATCATGATTAATTGTTGCACTTCGTCTTTCTTTAGCCAACGCTTCGGACAATTGGACAAAGTTACAGTATCCATCATCATTGCTGTTAAATTAACACGATTTCAATTTAATGTTCATAATGAACAAGAAAAATGCTAATATCCATCATTATGGACACTGTAATGCTGTCAATATCAACCTGATCATACTCACCATTGAACCGTAATCAATGTTTTAGTTACTGAGGAAAACAAAATGAGGAAAGAATTATCTTTGCTACAAATTATTGTGATGACCGTGGCCGGTCTCTTACATTACTCCTGGACTCCTGCTGGTGGATCCAGATTCCTCTGAATAGGTAGATCTCAGTTTTAAGGTGATTGCAATAATAATGCGTAGGTAGTCTATTGTGTATTTGATCCGAGATTACTGTACAAGTTTCTTCTTAGGAGGCGGATCACAAGAGAGGACGAATGGACAACATTCACGCCTTTTATACGTTCCGCATGCTGTCTCACTCATACACGCATGTCTCTTTCATACTGCAAGACATACGTTCACTACAATTATTATTCTATGAATTTTAGTATTATCGTGTATGACAATGTTAAAATTTTTGGGAGCATCGTTTGGATGGATTGCAAATGGAATTACAAACGTCTTTTCACTATTTAGTGATAGTAAATTAGTGTCGAAAAAATTCTTAAGCGTGTTGATGTCTTCTGTGGCCTCTAATTCTACATTTTCCCAAGTATCTTCACTAATTATTAATACCGTATCGTCGGCGTATGATGTAATTTGACCATTTAATCTTTATTTATTTTTTCTTAGAGCTAGCTAATGGTGATTTTATTGCATCATAACGTATTCACACAGCTTTATGTTGAATTAACAAATTTTTCGTTAATCTACCTTGTTTTCCAAGAATCAATAAAGAAATTATATGAAAACCCCCTAGAATGTAGAATAAGAGGAAAAACCAAACATGCAATATTTACACATGATCAAACAAAATCAGTCATCCGCCATAAGAAAACAAGTCGGCAATCCCAGCCTTTCGGAGAATATCTCACGCAATTTCCCAGAAGTCACGAGGAAGCTATTTTTAACCTCCCCATCTAAATTTGTATTTATTTATTTACATTGTAAACAACAGCAGGATTTAAAATAAAAATTACAACTAAATTACACACACAGTTAATACCAACTATTCAACAACGGTGAACGACGGTATATACGAGTATATTCAAAAGGAAATAAAGTATGGGACAAGCCAAAACAAAACAATGATTAAATATAAGATGAAGGTAGAAATACTATATTACGAGATATTCGAGGAATTTCCAAAAGTTCTGGGAGCTGTCGCTAAGAATAGTCGATTACATTCTATATTCAGGGTAGTTCCCCGTCCCAGCCGCCCTCGGCACGTGTCTGCCATTACCCCCACTGCCTTAGGGCGGCGGTCCCTGCCCTGGAGTAGAGAGGGGCGGGGGACATGGTGGCGTTGAAGGCCGCCCATACTACGACCATACCGACACACCTACAACTCTCTGTAGACGTAGATTATTTTTTCCTTCCAAGACTAGAGAACGTAGTGTGAAGTTCCAAAAACGACGAAAGAAATACTTCTGGCATGTGAATCTCACACAAAATTCTCGACTGATCCCAACCGTCTTGAACAACGTGGCATTATTAATAGGCCACTTGCATCACATTTTTTTTTAATTTTCCGGCTTAGGAAAAATTTTAAGACATTCTGTATTTTTTTTTATTTTAATCGTATTTTTGAAACCCTGGCGATTTTTTGAAAATTTCAATCCGAAAAATCAGACCATTTCTTATAAATCGGAAAGACGGGACATAATTGTATGGGTGCAAAAAAACGATAATTACATACGGGCCCAAATAATGGATTTATTTATTAAAAAAAACTGTAGTTACATTTTTAAAATATTTTGCTAACATTTTCGTAATCTTAGTAAAAAAATCTAACCACACGATTTTTTCTAAGTCGTTATGAAATCCATGCAAGTGGTCTATTGGGGTTTGTTTGATCTGCCTAAGTTGGGAAGGAAATGAAAAGGGTAATACAGAGGATAAGAAGTGCCTGGCTATTTACTGAACAGTAAAGGTCTGGTTACCAAACATGTTTGTTTACATACTTTTCATTACTTTTCTTCATCTTTACGTTCCATCTTGGACAGCTGTATACCCAGTGACATTTTACGTGTGTGCTTTCACCAACAATATCTCGGTGTGTCGTCTTCCATAACTCTTTATATATTAAGATGGAAGTAGAAGAAGCTATGGAAGAGCATAAATGAAGAGATAATCTTTCTACCCGGTGAGCGAACTTCCGGTTGCTGTGGGGCTTACTTATTCCTCTTATTTATTTGGGACTGAAACGTTTTCATACTACTACGGACATCTCCAGACCGGATCAAACGATTTTTTTAAACTTTGAATTAGAACCCAAGGGGTTCGCTGCGTTTGGTGACAACAAGGATGGCCGGGTTCATGGGGGTGAGGTTTGTCCAGGTCTTGGCGGCCAATGCGTCTGCCTGACTGCAGCGTGGTATGAGATTATGCAGACCACCAGGTTCTACCCACCCCTCATACCTACTTCCTTCCCAGAACTTCCTCTCCTCTCTTTCCTTAAAAAAACCCTCCACACTGCATCACTTAAGATGACATAGGCCCTGAGGGAAATTATTTTCCTCAGGGCCTCCTGTGTGGAGCTAATGTCAAAAAAGAAAAAAAAGGATGCAAGAATAGAAGATTCAGATTTGTTCTGCTTTTCATATTTTAATTCAATGAAAATAAATTACTTTGTACACATCACCATACGATGGTTCCATGCCAACTCAGGGGGGTGAAACCAACTCAGAACAACCTCAGAAAGGTCATTAAAAGCTATGAAAAAATAATTTTAAAATATCCGGTAACCCTAACCTAACTTAACCTATTTAACCATTTTTTTTATATTTTTTTAGCATCACTCCTAATGACCTTTCAGAGGTTGTTCTGAGTTGGTTTCATGCTGAATTGACCGGTCACCCCGTACGACATGTTTCAAAACGTACAATGAAAATAACAAATATGAGAATATATAAACAAGTTTGAACAAATGAGTGCGTGTAAAGAAAAAATATTGTAATGAGTGGTGATTAATTAGTTATTACTTAGGTGTATTACTGTTATTAGACTTATTAGTATTAGGTATCCTAAAAAACAATGATATAAAATAAAATTAAAATTAAAATAAAATCGGTAATTATCGCATTTACGTGTGTAGTAGTTTTTTTTATAAATTAACATAAAACAATCGAGGAGTAACCAGTTTCAGTTTTTACGCCATCTTTTTATCAAAATTCAAGGTGGTTGCGGGAGTACTAATATAAATATGTAATTTTAATATTTTTGCTTGAAATAAGTACATGACAGAATAAGGAACTCCAGTGAAAAATATTATGGCTTTAAAAAAATATGTTCATATAGACCAGGGTTTCCCAACCAGTGGTCCGCAAGAGGCTAGGGATGGTCCGCCGGTCAATAAGCGAGCAAGCGCGTGGGCGGTCCCTGGTCGAGAAGTCGGAAAAAAAAATCGGGACAATATTCCGGTTATCACTATTGTACCTTGTGGTCAGTGGCCATTATGATATTCCGTTTCACCTCCACCGTTGTGGTAAATATTTTCTGCTAGAACCCGTCCTACCCTATCCCATTACGTCCCTCCTGTTGTGCTATCCGATTCGTTGAGAACACTAAATACCTAGGCGTCACTTTGGATCGAACGTCCTCATTCTTGACCCATGTTAAAAGCGTATCAAGTAAGGCCCAGGCCCTCTTTTTGAAATTGAGAAGAATCTCTACTGCCGAGTGGGGACTGCGCTCTCCAGCGCTCGGTCTCCTATACAGGGGGGCTTACGTGGCGCAAGTCTCGTATGCGGCCTCTGTGTGGGAGCACCGCCTGGAGAATGCACTAATACTCTCGGCGCTCAAGAGAGGCCAGCGAGTCCCCTTGCTGGCGCTTTCGGGTGCGTACAGAACAGTCGCTTCGGACGCTTTGCCAGTTTTGGCCGGCGTTTTGCCTATCGATCTTGAAATTAGGGAGGTGTTAACAAAGAAGCTTTTAACAAGAGGAAGAACTGCCACCCATCATGGTATTGAGCTAATACCAGGTGGAGCGGTTTCCCTCCCAGGACTTCTTAGAGAGATGCGAGAAAGAACTTTGAGAGAATGGCAGGAACGTTGGGATAGGTCAAATACGGGAAGGTGGACTTTCTCCTTCTTCCCGTCAGTTAAACTCAGAATGGAAGGGGCGTACATCACTAGGGATCATCATGTGACCCAACTTCTGTCCGGTCATGGGGAGTTCAGAGGGAGACTTCATAGTCTCTCTCTATCACCCCATTCTAGCTGCGCTTGCGGTAATACTGATCAAACAGCCGAGTACATTCTGTGGCACTGCGAGATTTTGACGGATGCCCGAGAGGAAATGCTCGATGGCTTGCAAGTTACTACGAGACCAGCTTGGAACGCGGATCTCGTTTCGAATAAGGTGAACTTTGAGTGTTTGAGGAAATTTACGAAAGTCTGGGTTGAGAGATGGCCTGATCTTAGAGTCGCTGACTAGCTGTAAAATCATGTAGGTTCCAGGTGTATCTGCTCCTGAATCCACGGACATTCTCTTTACTTTATTACATCTACTGCTAGAATTTTATGTTTTATGATTTATGTCTGCATTTTTTTTGTTTGTTATATCATCTCTATCCTAGGTACCTTTATCTTATTCTATTATATACATTTTGTTCCTATTTCTTTTATTTCTATGTGACTTATCTATTTTTTTGTTTATTTTTGTTTTTTTCACATGGTTTTCTTTTAGATTTAACTAAGCTGTTTTATCGAGATACCTGTTTATTATTTTCATTATTTTTCATCATTTTTGTGTGATTTTTTTTTTCCAGCTTCATATCCCAAGGAACACTATTGATTCAACTAACATACTCGACTTTTTTTTTTAGTTTGTTTTGGTTTCTTTGTTCTCTTTTTCTTTTTAGTCTCACAATGCTAATTTGCTACGCTCAGAAGGCTGAACTGAACTGCATCTATCTATTTTGTTATGTTTCTTTTTCCCCTTCTGGGGGTGCGCTAGACCTCGTCCTTGCATCAACAGGAGTCGTTGGACGATGGCACGGTGCCCTCTAAAATTAATTGCGCCACCCCCAGCAACATGTGCAGGCTTTAGGTTTGGGGGGGCAACCTCGGCTCTCCTTCGCCTTGCCTCCGGCTACTCGACGCTGAATTCCTTAGGGTCGTCGGGTATTTCCCCCCAATCTCCCATTTACTTTTCTTTGAGGCATCACCGAGGAACCGGCTAAGGGGCGCGGAAGCTGAGTGTGGTTCACGACTAGACCGAACGCCATGCGCATTCTTGCTGGGACTGCCAATCGATTGGAGAGGACTCCCAACCGTTTGCCATGCCCTTATTACTTATCTACTGTGTCTTCCTCCCAAACAGGTGCTTGTAGGATACGCTGGATACAATCACCCAGCGCTTGCCACCTCGTGGACTTTCACCAACCTGTCCCATTGTCTTGTCTATAATTTGTCATACTAACACATATTGTATCTGTATTTCCCGCTAAGCACTTGCATACTGCTTGCTAACAACGTAAGCAGGGACATTGGAGGTTTAGTTTCGTTTTCAAATGTAGAGTCGTTTTTACCAAAAAAATTAGAGTCCTTGCAAGAGCCTTGAAGGGGTAACCATCTGTTACCTATACCAGGGCGGGTAAGTGGTGGGTCCTCCAATGTTGTGCTATCCGTCCCTGGCCTCCTAACATGGTCGATCGATATAGATTTTATCGAAAATGTCGGTAACTTGTCATCGCTCCTGAGCACGACTGCTGGCCGCTAACGAACAAAAATAGTTCATGTTAAATAAATTAGGAACCCTCAGTCGTTGTGAACTGTTGTTTGTTCGTTAGCGGCCTGCAGTCGTGCTCGGGCGCGATGACAAGTTACCGACATTTTCGATAAAACCTATATCGATCGACCATGCTAGGACCCCAGGTTGGGAACCACTGATATAGACCAATAATCGCTGATTGTGAATAAATAAGTTTTAATTAATAATATTAAAGGCAGAGTTTTTAAAAAATTATTAAAAAGTTAATTTTTAATCGGATCGTAAAAATACGCCGTCAAGTTGGAATTATTGAAATGTTTAATGGTGACGTCACTGTTCCTCGTGTCGGGACGTCACCGTAAAGTCATTGTAAGGGAAATGTAAGGGAATGTAGGAATGACACAAGCCATCGTATTAATTTATTCGTTTATATACACATCTACTGTTTATAGAGATTTAGTTGTTGTGTTTATGGAAACATTATTTAGGCCTAAATAATTCAGTATCAAAAATAGAGGTATCTCTATTATTTAAAATTTTGAAAAACTTTAAACTGTAGGTACTAAAAAATTGTATAAATATACTATAATATCATAATACTACCTACTACTCCACGGCCAAATCAAAATGGCCGCAATTGAACAGCTGATATAGTTTGCCTACGCTTTTGCTAAAAAAAATTTAATTTCAAACAATTTTTATACCACTCTCCCGTAATAATATTCAAAAGTATAATAATATCCTACTATCCTACTAATATTATAAAGGCGAAAGTTTGTATGGATGTATGTTTGTTACTCTTTCACCCATAAACCACAGAATGGATTTTTTTAAATTCTTTCACTGATAGAAAGCTACATTATTTGCGAGATCTATAGGCTATATTTATTGGTAAGCTCTGGCGTTATGAAATTATTTATCATACGTTTTCTGTCCCTAACAAAATCGATTTATGGAAACGTCAGAAAAAAACGAACCAATTGTCGCCTTGGAAACGATGTTTTTTTATAATTAGGTAATTCACCCTAAAAAGAGTGCTTTGTTGGCGTCGTACTTAATAACTATCTATCTCTAAAATGAATCGCCGAAATGTATGTATGCGCATAAACCCAAACGACTCCACCAATTTGGATAATTTTTTTTTTATTCGTTATTTTGTATAAAACTACCGTTGAGTTCTGACATTATGAAATTCGTAAAAAAAATTATAATAGGTGGCACGCGAGCAGTTTGAAAACTGAATGTATCGGGATGAATGTGTGGAATGCGGGAGGTGAGAGGGGGGAGTGGGGAGGGGGTGTTTGGAGGGTGTTGGTGGAGGGGGGAAAGGGGAGGAGGAAGAGGATGGGGGGAGGGGGTTAGGGGAGGGAGAGGGAGGAGGGAAGGAAGGGGAAAGGGGAAGGATGGAGGAGGGTGTGGGGAGGGGTAGGGGGTGGGGGAAGGGGATTGATGGGGGGAGTGGAGTGGGGAGAGGGAAAGTGGAGGAGGCGAAGTGGGAAACCCCTAATACCATGCGAGCGAAGCCGCGGGAAAAAGCTAGTAATAAATATAATATAATGAATAAATAATTCCACCTAAATAATGTTTTAACTTATCGAATAGTTTCATCTTTCTTCCGTATAATTATCATACACAATGACAACACCTGTTGAAAATAAAAAAAAAACTTTTCAGGAGTGATGACGTCACACGATTCACTACACATGCGGTGGTTTTCGGGATCTTGAAAAATTAAAACTTTGACAATTATTTTAACTATTAAAACTAACTCTAAAATTAACTCTAAATTTTAAATGTGGAGCGCGGTGGAGCTGCCGGTAGCAAATTTGCGCGGGTAAATATTTTTGTCAACTACACGACTGACAGCTGATTCCTGTTATGTATTTCCATAGACAACTTGATAGGGATGTGCAGCTTGATCTGCTATCGACCTTTTACTTTTTGTTTTAGGGATGTAACTAAAACAATAACGGAGTTAGAACGACTTCTATGGAAACACACGCGCTGACGTATAAACACGCTTATTGTACTTGACTGCTGTCCTATTTTTAACGCTTATATCTGCTAACATTGCGGAGGGGTTTGAACATATTTTATCGAGTATTGGGCATCATTATTAATCAACTGAAATCGCATTTTTTTCCAATATTAAAATGTGTGCAATTTCAGTGTTTTGCAACCTGCCACTTTGAAAAATTTAAATGACACTGATCTCTTAAAAAATTCAAATATATATAAAAAAAGGCATATCTGAATCATTTGCCAGGGAAATTCTCAGTTTTCGGTCCACCTTCAGAGACGAAACAGGAAAGGCTTCGTGTATTAGAGAACTTGCTGATATATTAATAATAAATAAAATCATTTTATGTCGCGCAGCTTTCCTGAAGTATGTACTGCATTAAGGTTATTTGTAAGATCCCTACAGGCTGGAAGAGAAGTGTTTGACCCTTTGGAGACTGCGGCAAGAGAGGTGGGTTTGCAAATCAATGAAAATAAAACTAAAACCATGATGCAAACCAGAACCCCTCACCGCAGAATAAAAGACAAAGTTAAATTTAAAGACAATTATAATTTCGAAGTGGTCGAAGAGTTTACCTACCTGGGCTCCATCATAACGCAGCACAATGAAGACCCAGTAGAAGTAAGAAAGCGCATTACAGCCGCTAACAAAACTTACTTCGCGTTGCTGCCAGTGTTCAAATCCCGAAACGTCCATAGGAAAACCAAAATAACCTTATATAAAACAATTATCAGAACGGTCTTGGCCTATGGATGTGAGGCGGGAACACTGACAGCAAAGTCAGCGGAACAGCTGGACATCTTCGAAAGAAAGGTACTTCGAAGAATCTTAGGAGCGGTGCGAGAGGGAGAGGCATGGAGAATCCGCCACAATAATGAGCTCTATGATATTTACCAAGCTCCCAGACTCTCCACCCATTTATGACTACAAAGATTAAGATGGGCCGGACATGTGCACCGAATGCCAAGCACACGAGTACCGAAGAAGGTTCTGACAGGACACCCGGGAGGTAAACGAAAGGCGGGCAGACCTAGACTGAGATGGGAGGATGATGTCAGGAAGGATGCAAGAGGATTACTCCATGTTGCAGATTGGAAGACGACGGCCAAGGACAGAGGGCGGTGGAGGCTTATTTTGAAAGAGGCCAAGGCTCGAAATGGGCTGTAGCGCCATTGAAGAAGAAGAATGTTATTTGTTACAATTTCTGTGACTACAGCTAGTACTGAAAGATCATTTTCGAAACTAAAATGAATAAAAACCTATTCAAGAAACTCAATGGGACAAGACAGGCCACGTAACTTGGCTATTCAGTCTATTGAAAATTCTATGGACCGATCTTTTAACATTGATGACGTTATTGATACTTTTGCAGAACAGAAAGCTCCGAGAAAAGAATTTTATATCTTGTAAAGATTAAATTGTTATTTCAGTATAAACATGTAATGCTTTCTGTAATATTGTTTTATATTTCTTTAAGTGTAATAATCACTGCCCGTTTTGTACAAAGGTAACAAATGATGGAGTGAGAATGGTAGACAAATAAAGAAATGTCATCCACGCGTGTGCCTGAGTCTAATGATTTGTTGGAGCAATAAATAAAGATCTAATGTAGTGTTATGGTTTATGCATTTGACTAAGTCGAGAGGTTGCTGGTTAAATACTCGTTGAAGAAAAAAAAAGTGTATTTCGAACGATTTTTCTGTTCACTTCAGTCTGGGTATGTATTGTCATCTTCAATTAATTAGTGTTCCTTACGGACAACTACTTTTAAATACCTAGCAGTGACCTATGTATAAATACTTCCATATTGGGGAATAATCGAGATATCTACTCAAAAACAAATGCATAGACAGCTCAAGTGTGGATTGTGAATGGATGTTATAAAAATAGCTTTGGCAGTTGTAATGATTAAAATATGCATTTCCTTAGTGGAAGGAACATCGGTAGTGTGGATTGTGAATGGATGTTATAAAAATAACTTTGGCAGTTGTAATGATTAAAATATGCATTTCCTTAGTGGAAGGAACATCGGTACCTATGCTTTTGAAAATACAAATTATTAGATATTTGAGAAAAAATGCACACAATATTGGTACCTAACTTCTTAAGTGATTTATAAAAATTCAATTAAAACGTGACGATTTTTACTGCCCCCCCCCCCCCCCATCCGATGAATTTGCCACGGGCCTCAGTTGGTATAGTTACGCCACTGAATAATTTGCTTCCTTTTATCATCCTTTTCTGTACATTATGGGCGTACTAATAAACGGGTTTTAAGTTTTACACAACTGACAAACAACCATTAATATAGGGTGCGTTTCACTATGCGGCAGATCATTATAATGTGGTTGGGGAAACATGATCTGCCTGATTTTACGATCGGCCTACGACATAAGTTCATACCATATTATTTTATTGGAGCCCGTACCGTAAGCCATAATTTCTAAAGTTTCTATTGAAATATCGTTAGACCGGATTAAATTGTAGTAATATCGAATAAAAGGGAAGATTATCCGGATGATGGAGTATAATAATATTATGTCCGCCACGTGGCGCGGCAGACGCCCGCTCATTGGCTCTTGACCTGAATGTTCTAAATGATTACTTTCTGATAGCGAATCCGCAAGCGGTTGAAAAGTTCCATAGACAAAAGGAATAACATTCAGAACAACTTTGATAGCAGAACGAAGCTCGTTAATGCTATTTATTTCCGCTAGGTGTCGGGAGTTTAAGGTCGGATTTTAGTTTCGCTGGATAGATAGGGATGGGTTTTTCCTACGTGAAAAGCGACGCAGAAATTAGGATACACGCGCTGCTCTAGGTGGTGGCGCGCTCCCCTCCCTCACCCCAAACCCGGGTTCATTGGGCCAAGGTCAAACATGTTGGAGCGAAAAGCAAGTTGCCCGGAGTTTGGCGGGAAACAATAAATCTTCCCGAGGAGGCGGCCATCTTGACAGATAACTTTTTTCGGCGCTAAAGCATTCATTTGGAAAATTACACGGAGATTGTTTGCGATTATTTTGATTTTTTTAACATTAAAATTAATAATTAAGCTTGTTTATTTTAATTATTCCCAGCCTTACTTCTCCACCGACTTGCCAGCTTCTGGAGCAAGACACGGAAATCAACCAACATCATTTTCGTGGCTGCACCCGAGTGGCTCAGTTCCCCTCTAAACGAGCGAAGGCTGCCGATGATGAGGTGACCTCCCTGATGGACAATCCTAAAATATCTTTTTATTTTTAATTATGTTTATTTTTTGATTAATTTTATGCTTAATTATTTGTTATTAATGTGATGAATTTTATTAACATTTGATGTTATAAGGTACCTACTGTAGGGGCGTGTAAATAGCCCCAGACACGAGGGGAATACTACCCTATGTAAATTAATGAAAGATGAATTCTTCCCTGTGTGACACAAAACAGATTATACAGCAATTCCAAAATCCTCAGTGAAAACAAAACAAATACTCTCTCAGCAAATGCAGCTCTCCACAGGTGTCCAGCACAAACGAGTTTCCTTCAAATATTGATTTCTGCCAAGGCGGTATTGCATAATCTCAACAGATGTTTATCACAGGAAGAAAGTTCAAACAATGAATATGAATTTTGCACATTAATTATATGTGCCAAAACTTCACAACAATACTTCAATCTTCAATTATGGGTTAATTTTGATTAGGACTGACATCTCTTGGCTTTAAACAACACTCACGTCGAAAGTAATTGCCTGCCCCACAGAGGTATGAAAATGCATGAATATACTGAATTTCAATGTCACATAGGTAAATTCAATATAATACAACCACCATAGATGGCGCCCCCATGGTCCCATAGCATAAATTATTAATTTAAACGAGACTAATTCCCAAATGTATTTAAATATATTTTATGGCGCGTATCCACCTACCTAATATGCAAACTTTTTTCTTTTATAGTTTATAGTTGTTTATGTAATATGGCAGACGGGGATTGCACTACCCTCCCAGTCCTAGTGGAATAAAAACTTAAATAAAAAAAAAAATAAAAAATAAATTATGTCATCTTGCGTGCTTGAAAGGAAGCAAGGAATTCTGGGAAGGAAAATAGTATGAAGGATGGGAAGAAATCTGGGGATCAGTGTCTCCTCAGCAACACAGCATAGCAAACGAAAAATTAATTGTGGCCGTGAAAATCTCAAATCATAACAAATTATCCCAATCACATAATATAAACCTATTCAGTTTGATTATAAAATAAATAGTGTTTGCCTATCTACTGTCACATCTATCAAGGACCTTGGGGTCACTCTAGACTGCAAACTTTCTTTCCGTGTAATAATATCGTAAATAAATAACTTAAACTACTCGGCTTCATTCATAGAATTACCTCTGACTTCAAACATATAAGTACACTTAAAACTCTGTACTGTTCGCTGGTTCGCCCTCACCTTGAATATGCTAGTGTCATTTGGTCTCCTTTCTATGCTGTCCACATTTATCACATCGAATCCGTACAACATCGTTTCCTAAAAGGAATTGCTTGGAGGTTGGGTCTTCAAAGAGGCGAGTACTCATATGATGAAATTGAACACATTTTAAACATTTCTTCTTTAGAAAAACGTGGAAAGGACTCTGATCTAATTTGCATATATTTAAAATTATCAACAGTATTACTGATACACCTGCTTTGTTACAACTCATCCAGTTCAACATCCCTTCCCGTAGACTCTGAAATAATGAATTGCTGTTCCTCAATCAACATTCTACTAATTATGGATACCATTCTCCCTTATCCAGAATGTCGAGACTTGTCAACGCAAGTCAAAGCATTGATTTTTTTGGTGTAAAACTAAATGACTTTCGGCAGTCGATATGCAATATTCAAATGCTTCTTCATGCTTTGACTTATAGTGTCTTCTATGTGTACTTTTTACATTTTGTATTGTCATTGCTATTAATTTATCTCTGTTTTTTTTAATTCGTGTTATTATTATGTTTTTAGTCGACTATTGTCCGTCAATTAATAAAAAAATAAATAATCATAAAATAATTTCAGATTGTTAGAAAGGGATGAGATTATATGGATTTGATTCAACCCTCCTTTATATCATTATTTTCATTTACCCACCTCTATATCTCCCCCACATTTTTTACATTAGGTCCACATTATTAGGTCAACTTTGGGGACGCTGTGTGGAGGTTATTTTTAGGTAAAGGAAGTTCTGGGAAGGAAAAAGGTATGAGGGGTGGGTTGGAATCTGGGGGCAATGTCTCCAGGAGTGACGGACGTATGAATCCATCTTTCCCATTGCGGTGCAAGGCGATGTTCCAAGAGAGTTCTGCTGGAGAGATCAAAAGGCCTCCCTCAACCAATCCCTCCAGATCCGGCCTGCAACGCAGCTGGTTGGCAGAAGCATTCACCGCCAAGATCCGGACAAACCTCACTCAATGAACCCGCTAAGGCACCAAACGCAGCGAACTACTTGGGTGACCTGCGGCAGAGGTGTTGGTTATCAAATAAATGGTGCCCATACACGCTTCCCAAATTGAAAAGGTTTTATGATGATAATAAAGGATTTTCGGACTCTTGTAATGTTGAAACCAAAATACTTAATCCCGTTTTATTTACAAAATATACTCGCAAATATGGGAACTGGCGACGAGTTGTGAGTTTTTTTAATTAAAAAACAAAATTATTTCGAAAGGACAAAATTATTATTTTTCTATAATAATACGAGTACAAACGAATGCACGGGCAATTGCGACGGAGGCGTCTACTAATATCTACAGCAATTCTAAAAACTGAAAAAATCGAACTAATATCTATGAGAACCAAAGTGTTGACGAATATCTACAGCACTGGCAGAGGTTGGATTTGCAAGTATGTATAGCATATTGGAATAACGTAATATTGCGAATGCAGTTTAAAAAACTTAATTTATGTAAGTATGTATGTAAAAATCCCTAATATCGGACTATTGGACACATTTAGCTGATTAGTCCAACCTACGCTCTGTAGATATTAGTCAACACTGGGACCGTCATAGATATTCGTCGACCTTAGCTCTGTAGATATTAGTCAACACTCTGAAGTTCGTAGATATTAGTTCAACATATGAGCTGTAGATATTCGTCCGACATACAGGCTGTAGATATTAGTATCTGGAGTCATTGCGACTCATTCGGTATCGCATCAAGAAAAACATGAAAAAAAGCATCAGGCATGAAAAAAACTAAATTATAAAATCCAAAAATACAAATTTAAATAATATCTATAAACTCTTCTCATAGCGGAATCTGCCTCGTGCTTCCAGCAATAATAATAATAAATTAAACCCCTATTTACATTTATCTTCCCTCCAATATATTCAGCCAGGAGCTAGGTAATATCGGTAAATTGAATTCTGAATGATTAATAAAATACCTTCGTAGAACCCTGGAAGGCTTTCCTAATCTCGTTGAATTTAATGTTTCAAAGACCCAATGTCGCCTGATTACGTCTTTTTTATTAGGGACCGAAATAAAAATCCGTAAACTCCTCCTGTCCTCAGCGGCTGACTTCCAATTTGTTACCTGCAGAAGCTGTGCTGCATTCCCTCTTACTTCGTCTTCCCACCTCAGTCTGGGTCTTCCCACTTTTCTCTTTCCACCTGGGTGTCCATTCAAAATTCTTTTTGGAACGCGTGTATCCGGCATTCTCTGTACATGCCCAGCCCATCTCAGCCTGAGGAGTCTCATATGTGTTGAGATGCTAGGTGCCTTATATATATCATATTTATTACTTTTAGATAAATTGTGGCGTTGTTTTTGACGAACAACACAATATCGCCCCGTAGTTATCATGCATCTACGTAACACGTCATGTTAATCGGATGATTTATTGCTTTTATTAAATGCTACAAGATCCGTTTATTTTCGTACTTAAATAAAATGTTAGGTTTGGCACGTTTCTTCAAACGTGCCTTTATTGTTGATCTTGTAACATTATACGTCTGCCATTTAAATGTGTATGCGGACTTTTATCGTCTACAGTTATAAAATGGTTATCGTCTTTCCACGTGACTCAATTTCATCGCAATAATCAAGAGTATTGTTGACATGTGTGTCTTTTGTTGACTTATTGAAGAATTATTGTATTTTACGACACACGTGCTGTCAACTTGAATTATCGCATTGTGTAACACGTGGTTTCTTTCAGCGGATACCGATATTTTAACGAGCGTGCTATGAATTTTATTTCTGTATTGTTGTCGTTGAAACGTGACCTAGCACTTAACTTATTCTTGAGGTAGCGATTGTCTCTATCTTACAATTACTATAGTGGTATTTACCATGTACGTCTTGACAACAATAAATTCTTCTTGCTAGACCGATGAATAAGATAGGAAAGTTAATAATTTTGCGGTGAAAAATTCTTTAGCACCATTGTGATGTGAAACTGAATGAAACGGAAACGAACGACACTAAAAAGAGACAAACGCATACATCTATAGGATTTAGCCTCCGAGAGAATGAGACAGCACTAATTTATTTATTTACTTCAAGGGTACTCGGTTCCAATGTAATACGAGAAATCCACAGCCAAGCGCAAGGGTCCTTTGGTGTAGTGGTATAAAGCGCCTGATGAACCTCTGCAGACATTTAGAGGACCAAGGATCGAATCCTACGAAATCTAAAAAAATTATAATTTGTAAAAAGGTTGTTCTTCTTTTATCCGATTTTTTAATGTTCTTCTTTTTAATCGAAAAAAAAATCTAACGCTTTCTAGTCGGCACTTATAGTTTTTATGATAACTGAATTCCTATTCTATTGGAAAATGTAATCGGCCGCAAAGTTTACATATTTTTGTACAATTATCAGGACTTGAAAGATGGATTCGACCGAAAATTGTACACCTCCGTCACAAAATATTTTATTTTATTTTATCGATTAGTCTTCATGAAATTTCTTGTAATTTTCTGTTATTATATTTAAAAAAAAAACCCTTCAGAAAACATGCACAGCAATATATTTGTAATAAAACTGAAAATATTTATTTACCACTCTTTCACATTTCCACCTAAAGTGAGAAATTCTTTTTTAAATATAAACCAATTTCCACGGGAAATTGTAACAAGGGGGAAAGGAAGCCTAAACCGCCTATCGGAGACAATAAACAAGAGCTGCGTGTATACCTATTTCGAAAGACAACCCACTTGACAGAATTAACGTACTAAAACATCAATTGTAAGTTGTAGAGACAAGTTTTTGAGTTTTTTTAAATATTTTATTAAACGTCATAACAAATAATAATCGCAGTTACTTGATAGGTTATACCTTTCAGAGTTTAAAAATAGTTTTATATTTTATGTCTACATATCATTTTTGTAACATTATAGAATATATGCGAGTCGAGGTGGTGGGAGACAACTGTAATTTGTATGAAATACACTCCTGTCACGGGGAATTACAATTCTGTAACGTAATTTTTACTATAAAAATGTGAACACATATTTTTTTAAACGCACACAGTGGTTAAGTCTTTAGTACAGTAAATTTTAAAGTAATTATAAAATGATAATATTGGTAATTCTGTTGAATTTTTCTACACTAACTGGTGGAGACAATTTTTTGTAGGTTAAAAAGAAGATCAACCCAAAATTTATATCCAATCTTCTAACCACTCCAAAATAAAGAGGCAAAAGAAAACACAAAAGAAAGCGACATCTAAGCGATTCCGAAGAAGAAAACTGAAAAGGTGCACTAGAATTCGAGTGCGGTGCTTCGTAGCCTATCGGTCTCCCCCTGTCTGCTTTAGTTTTCTGAAAGTTTTTACTTCTACCGCGTGTGGATTGCACACTTTGTTTTTTAAACGACTTCAAAAAGGAGGAGGTTCTCAATTAAACTGTATTTTTTTTTTTTTTTATAATGTTTGTTTTTTTTTTTTTTTTTTTTTTTTTTTTATTTATTTCTATATATTACAGTATTTACCTATTTCTTATAATTTTTACATAATATATTTTGAAAACATTTTTACATAATATATTTTGAAATTTAATTATGTTGGGTGTAAGGTAGGTTTGAGAAGGTTAATTAATTAATTAATTTTTTTGTTACCTCAGAACTTTCGACTGGGTGAACAGATATTGATGATTCTTTTTTATTTGAAAGTTAGTGCTTCCCGTGTGGTCCCATTTTGTCCAGTTCCGACAATGGCATCCTCGATTGTTATTTTTGGAGTCGGTGTCAGCAAAGGTACCCGGCCCGGCGTGTTCACTTGACAGCTCCCCTCACGCCGCGGCTCCGCTCTCGCCTCTCGCCTCTTCAAGTCGCTCGTGCGACACAAGCACATCTCACCTATAACTATGTATGTAGTTACAAACCTACCTTGGCTGACACCGACTCCAAAAATAACAATCGTACCTACATATTGATGAGTACAAAAAAATAAATTGATTATGAAGTTGTAGAAGAATACGAAATTATTTTTTTACTTTTTAGTGCATTTTTTTAAGTCGTTTTTTTGTTTTGTTAAATTTTTTGTTTATTTATTGAACAGAAGATTGCTGAAGATATCAGGGAAAGCAAAAGTCATAAACTGACCACAAGCTAAGGAAAGAAACGAAAATAATAGAGAGACTGTGTAAGTATCTCAGTCAAACGCTATAAATGAATAAGTTTGTGTTACATACTACAATAAATTAGTTATGTAGAACAAGACATTTGACAAAAGGGGTGGAGTACCTGGAAGAACTTGTAATATAATAAATATATAATTATGAAGAACGTTCATCAATAAACAGGTGTTCAATGTTTTGAGAAAGTCTTAAAGCTCTTTGATGACCAATAGAATTTGCCAACATGATGGCGAAAACATTATTTACACAAAAAATAGATTGGTAGTATATTTAGAAGGTCCATGTCGAAAGCTGGGAAAGAAGGTTCGTTAAGGAGAAAAAAATGAAAACTAAAAAAAATGAAACACTTCAACGAAATTAGTATTTTTAATCATATTATTTCCATGTGGATTGTTGATGAGGTGAAGGTTTTGAGCTGACAAGCTTGTCGATCAGTAGAAAACTGTAGCGGTAAAACTGATGTGTAGAAAAGCATCTTTCTGACTGATCTAAGATAAGTTATAATTAATCTGTCGAATAATATAAAAGAACAATTAAAATAAAAGAAGGATAAAAAGTTTTCATCCTTATCCAAAATGATTTCCTTTGTCCCTTGTTGGAAAAAGATTATTATTAAATCTGTTTCCATATCTGTGAAATAGAAAATAATTTGTAACCCTTCATAATTAATTTGTGAACATAAAATATTTGTAGTTCAAAGAAAATTGCATAAGTTAAAATCGCTTAAAGATTTGTGTGTGAACGTGCGCGTCGTATAAATAGGAAGATTCTGAACAACCTCCGTTATGCAGATGATACAGTACTTCTAACAAGTAACATTGAGGATTTACAACTTTACTGAATCAAGTAGTGAAGACTTGTGAGAATTTTGGGCTAGAACTGAATATAAATAAAACAAAATACATGATCATAAGCAAAAATAAAGCATTGGATGAAAATCTTTATACTGCTGGAACAAAACTAGAGAAGGTACAGAGTATTGTATACTTGGGCTGCAATGTAAATGATAGATGGGATCCTTCAGTTGAAATCAAATGCCGCATTGAGCAAGCTCGTGCAACCTTTATCCGCATGAAAAAAATGTTCTGCAGTCATGATCTCAACCTTGGATTACGAAGGCGAATGGTCAGATGCTACGTGTTTTCGATATTATTTTATGGAATGGAAGCATGGACGCTTACTGAAGAACTAATTAGGCGATTTGAGGCATTTGAGATGTGGATCTACAGAAGAATACTTAAAATAAGCTGGATGGACAGGGTTACAAATGAAGATGTTATGGTTCGGATGAATAAAGAAAAGGAAGTAATTAAAACTATAAAAATCCGAAAACTTCAATATCTTGGACGTGTGATGAGACATCCAGAGAAGTATGAGATCCTGCATCTCATAATGCAGGGAAAGATTGCGGGGAATACGGGGCCCTGGAAGAAGGAGAACCTCATGGCTGAAAACCTGAGGCAGTGGTTTGGCCAGTCTACCGTGGAGATGTTCTGGGCCGCAGTAAACAAAGTCCGCATAGCCAACATGATAGCCAACGTCCGTTGAACGGACAGGGCACAAGAAGAAGAAGAGTGCGAGTCGTATGACTTCTAAAGATTTGTGTGCGAACGCGGTCGTCGCATGACTTCTGAAGATTTGTGTGCGAACGCGGTCGTCGCATGACTTCTGAAGATTTGTGTGCGAACGCGGTCGTCGCATGACTTCTGAAGATTTGTTTGCGAACGTACGCGTCTCATGACTTCTAAAATAAAATAAAAACTTGATAACTTGAAAAATTCTTAAGAAAACAACTAAAATATTATCCTTGAGGTGGGTACTATTTAATTTTATTGCATAATTTTCAAAATGCGTCGTGAAGCTTAATCACAGAGGCAATTGAAATCCACAAAATTCCAAATGTTAAAAGTGATGATGCGACGGGTCTAAGCTTAATAGTTCTTGGTACGCGGTACTTAACCGTTACATCAAAACTTTACTGCTGCTAGAATGATTGGTTTCAATAAAAAGGGTAGTTGCCCGTAATATGGAAAAATAATTAGTTGAAGATAATATTGTTAATTCTATAAAAAAATTAAATATGAGATTGACAAATGTGACGGTTGGTTGACAATTGGTTAACGCGCACGTCCCGGTTAGACGAGAGGTCTGGGTTCGAGTCCCAGTTGCGACCATTGTCTTTTTTCTGTTTTTCTGTGTAATTGACAATTGGTTAACGCGCACGTCCCGGTTAGACGAGAGGTCTGGGTTCGAGTCCCAGTTGCGACCATTGTCTTTTTTCTGTTTTTCTGTGTAATGTTCTCTTCATATTTTCGTTTGTATTATTATTGTTTTCTTTTCGAAAACGGGACATTGGCGAAGCTGTGTTCGAGGACACCGGGATACACTGCCTGAAAACGGGACGTCTGGTCACATTAGGTATAGCACTACATCAACGTTAATGAGTTATTCGTAACCCAGGAATGTTTATTTCTCCTTTAAAAAAATAAGACATATCGCGTCGTTTTACTTCACGAATTCATGCAAGAACACGTGGCCCTAATAAAGTTGTTACGCATCACCTCGGGTAGACAGGGTCAGGATGTACTGCTGGACCATTTCCCTGCGTGTTCACAATTCCCAGTTCACATGTAACTCCCGTCGACTCTCCCACGAGCCCATGTGATCTTTGCACAGCATCACGTTGACGGCGTTCTCAAATCCCGTCGAAAAAAATCATAAAACACGAATTAAAAATCATGTACACGTGATTGGCGGAGGTCAAAGTGACGTTCGAGTGGACAATATAATGATAATTATTCTTCTTTTTAAATGCTGGATAACTGGACCAGCTTCGGTGTAGTCATTAAAATTTGAAAGTCAAATAAAATTTGGGTAAACAATGTAAGCATAGGTTTTTTTGGGAAATATGAATTTTTGTGTTTCCATATTTTTTTTTTTTTTTTTATATCAAACGTTTATTGATTATAGCATATAAAATATAATGTACATTTAGATGATGTGTTAATTTGCTTACATGTTCATATTCAAATATGTTAATACCACTCTTCCATGGAAGCGTTAGCTTGTGTCTGGAAGAGTAGTGTACATTTTTTAATGCTATATTTAAGTTCTTAAATTACAATGTGAATGTAAAAAACAATAAGTTGTAAGTTCGGTGATATGTAATTATAAGTATTTATCTACTATCAAAATAATTTTACTATTTGGATAATGTGTCCAGAATTATTGTAATTAGTTGCTAAAAACAATACAAAATTTATCTTTTAAATACATTTTTATTAATTCAATGAAAACAAATAACTTTGTTAACACCATGATATAATTCATATTATCTACAATTCCGAGAGGGCATGTTGGCCAAGTCTGGAACTTGGGGCCAGGGCCTAAGGGAGACCCGGGACGGGCTCACGGGCCCAGGATTTTTGACTAATAAAAGCCAATGACACTCGGAGCGGACGCGGGCCGGGCCCGCACGCTCCGAGAATGTTATCCTTAGAAAATGGTCTTGCCAGAAACTTGGACTTTGATGATGTTATAAATAGCGTTGCAAACAAAAAATTAGAAAAGCAATATTGTAGATGACAATTTTTATTTGCCTATATTATTATTTTATGTGGAGTTTTTACTATAATTTTAAAAATATACAAAAAAATATTTACTATTCCATTACTAATGTTTCTGTGTTGATATTATAATAATTTAATTTAGCCTTAAGATATAATACAGTAGCCTAAAACAATAAACACAAGTATTTTACATATTTGTAAAAAGCACTAACTTTGTGGCTCGCCATAATTTACAATAAAAAACACATAAATTTGTTTAAGACCACTTTTATTTTAAAACACTCTACCGGTTTCAGAAGCACCCTTCCTTCGTCAGGAGAATATTATAACTAAACTATGATACAGAATGTTAGGTGTTTGAGTGGGAGGTGAGCAAAGGGGTGGGGGTAATTGCGGGATTTCCGGAAAGAACAGAGCGGTTAATTGGAAAAATATTTAGAATGGTCCTGAAAGATAAATTAATTTGGTTATTCACCAGATTTAAATGTCCGGGTTAAATTTTCCCAAAAAAAATAAATAAATAAATAAAAAATAAAATAAAAAATAAAAATAAATAAAAAATAAATAAAAAAAAAGGAAAAAAGAAGGAAAAACTAAACCCTTTCACACACTTCCCCAAATGATCATCTAGTCAACCCACGCTATGCAATTGCACTATATAAGTATTATAAATACAAAACAATACAAGAACAACATGTCAACCTACTAGAGACCAAATGGGAATATAATTCACCGACTCCAGATATTTTCATATCAGAGGGTTCGGCTCTGTGGCATTTCTAATTGAACCTATAAATCCTACCGATCCCTCAATATAAATATTTAAAAAATCCTTTGTAATCCTATATGTATTTAAAATGACTGATTTTTGCATTTTTATATACAAATTCTTTGACAAATCTAATATGCTTAAATTTTGAATCAGATTCCTAGGTATTATGCCAGTGGCCGAAATAACAAAATTATTTATCCACCAGATTTAAATGTCCGGGTTAAATTTTCCCCAAAAAAAAAAAAAAAAGGAAAAAAAGAAGGAAAAACTAAACCCTTTCACACACTTCCCCAAATGATCATCTAGTCAACCCACGCTATGCAATTGCACTATATAAGTATTATAAATACAAAACAATACAAGAACAACATGTCAACCTACTAGAGACCAAATGGGAATATAATTCACCGACTCCAGATATTTTCATATCAGAGGGTTCGGCTCTGTGGCATTTCTAATTGAACCTATAAATCCTACTGATCCCTCAATATAAATATTTAAAAAATCTTTTGTAATCCTACATGTATTTAAAATGACTGATTTTTGCATTTTTATATACAAATTCTTTGACAAATCTAATATGCTTAAATTTTGAATCAAATTCCTAGGTATTATGCCAGTGGCCGAAATAACAAATGGCAATATTTTTATAGTCCGAGAATGCCAAATTCTTTTAATCTCATTTCCTAAATCTGTGTATTTTCTTATTTTTTCAGAAATAGTTTTTTGAATATTACAGGAATTTGGAATAGCTACATCAATGATATAAGTTATTTTTTTAATTTTGTCATGTAAAACTATATCAGGTCATTACTAGCATTATTATTTAGGGATTTTCTGATTTCTAGTGCTTCTAAATTATCTAATTTTTTGCTTTTATTGTTACAAAATTCTTCACCGTAACAATAAAAGCAAAATTACCCCCACCCCTTTGCTCACCTCCCACTCAAACACCTAACATTCTGTATCATAGTTTAGTTATAATATTCTCCTGACGAAGGAAGGGTGCTTCTGAAACCGGTAGAGTGTTTTAAAATAAAAGTGGTCTTAAACAAATTTATGTGTTTTTTATTGTACAAGTATTTTATTTTGAGTATTCACCATAACTTTTTAAACATTTCCATTGAATAAGTATGCTAAGGTTTAATGATTGGTATAATGATATAAGATACTAGAAAATAAGAAAGGGTTATGAAATAGTAGGTATTCCTAGCAGTAGCAGGTTAGCATGACATTTTTAATTGTTTTCTCTCCCCCCCCCCCCCCCCCACCGGTAAGTTGGGAGGAGGGGCCCGAAATAGTCTACTAGACTTGGGGCCCAGATTGGCTGTCAGCGGCCCTCGAGGCATTTTGATGCTGCCCGCGAGCACTTTTGGTTCTACCTGCTGAAAGCACCACAAAATTTTACATTCAGAAAGTGAGAACGGTTTTCTTTCATGGTGTGCCAACTACATTTTTAAGTTATTATTACTAATCCCAGAGAAAGTTAGAACATAGCTGGCATGTACAGATGTACTCGTATTTACTTACATTCTTACATATGCACCTATGTTTCTATAAATCAGGTAAGTACATACGTCCTTTTTTAGTTTACTTTTAATTAAGTTTCTTATTTAAAATAACACTTTTTCTGGATAAAATCAGTATTCTTGTAGGCTTATTTGTATTCATAAACTTGATTTTTTTTAATTTTTTGTCAGCCATACGTAGTTTTTAATAACAAAAAAACATTAATAGGTTAAATTATTGAAAAAAAATTGTTACCATAATTTAAACATACATGTTTTAGGTTTTATCTGATTTTCAGTTCATTTTAGCGAGCCAATAATAGTTTAAAAAAAAAAATTTCAATGCAGTTTTCACTTTCTTTGTAGGACGTAATTTTGAGATATCAGGCGTTTCTAAATTCAAAAGTTGAAATAATTGACATACCCTAACTCACAGGCCCAGAACTTTATGTAGGTATAAGTAGATGGAGCGACAACGTCCTCAAAGACATATCTATCTTGGAGCTTCCAAACTGGAGAGAGCTGGCACAAAACCGAGATGAGTGGAGGAAGACTCTTGAGGAGGCCAAGACCCACCAGGGGTTGTAGAGCCAATAGTGATGATGATGATGATGATAAGTAGAGATAACATTTTATAAAAACAAAACATGAACACTTCGAACAACCCATGCAATCTTTACTAGCAGTGGAGGTTATCCACCACTTACCCGCCCTGGTATAAGTAACAGATGGTTACTCCTTCAAGGCTCCCGCAAGGACTCTAATTTTTTTCAAAGAACGAATCTACATTTATGTTTGAATGAATCCAGATCTCCAGTGTCCCTGCATGCGGTGTTAGGAAGCAGTGTGCAAGTGCTTATATAAATAATATACAAAATGCGAATAATACAAAGGAAATTAGGGATAAACTAATTAAAAAGGATAACAGATAAACATAAAAGGTGGCTGCTCGCAGGGTAATGGCATCTTGCATATGCTGCAAACATCTACAAGAAAAGATAATGAAAACCAGTATTGTGATATGAAGAACGCTTGTGTCGGGTGGGATACCTCTCTCGTCATCTGGCAGTAACAGCCAGAATGTGTGTGGTGGTCGGCCTGCCATGAATGAATCTCAACGTCCGCGCCCTTTAGCCGGTTTCTCGGTTATGCCTTGACGATAGTAAGTGGGAAGTAGGGGAACGTGCCCAAAGACAATAAGGGTGGAAGCGTCGAGTTGCCGGAGGCAGGGCGGAAGGACTTATGCTTATATTAGGGGTGTCCGACCCAAATCGTTTGATGGGCCAAAAAAATATTACTTAGCTTAGGTGGGGTCACTCGAGGGGGGTGGGAAGAGGCGAAAATGGTGGTAATTTTTACCTGTAATTAGGTGTCCAAAATTGCTATTATTGTCCCACCTCGACCTTCAATGCTAGAAAGCATGAATTGACTTTGCACGCGCCTATGTGTGTCCTTTGCACTCACCCTTCACTTATTAAAATCAGATCTTCAGAGAAATTTGTGGAAAAAATGTACTGGTTGGAATTGATTGCTAAAATAAATTCTTACGCGGTCAAGCGTCTGTAATAAATCAAAACCCCCATCGAGAGTCCCAGGTTTAATAACAAGAAAGTTCTAATTTCAGGAAATATCTACCACTGCCTTGGATTTGGACATACATCCCTTAAATGTCTAAATAAAATGAACAAACCCAGATGCGTACATTGTGCAAAGAACCACAAATTTAGCGAATGCGAAAAAAATAAAGACAGTGTCAAATGCTACAACTGCGACAAAAACAACAATTTATTTGGAACAAAAAATAATACTCAACATAGTGCAAATAGTGAAATATGTACTTACCGAAAAAGAATGTCTATTATAGCACAACAACGAATTGATTATGAGTAAGTTATGGACGATTTTCTAACTGAGGAAATTGATAAATTAACAGATGTTTCACAGTATATTTGCGACGATTCAAAACAATGTAACAAAATATTTAAAAAAGTCCCAAATGTTTTCATTGTTCTGCACCAAAACATCAGAAGTTTGCAAAAAAATCTGGATGAATTTGTAATAACACTAAACCTTCTCGAAATATTACCGGACATAATTGTTTTAACAGAAGCACACTTAAATATAAATAATGCTGCCGCACTGTACGACATCCCTAACTATACATATTATTCGTCCAAAATGCATATTAATAAGAACTGTGGTATTGCTGTTTTCATCTTAAATAAACACAATAACGTCACAATCACTGAAATCAACATGAAACTAGCGAACTGTCTAAAACTGAACTTAAAAGTAAATGAAGTTATATACAATATTATAGCTATCTACCGCACACATGGATCAAATCCAAACAGTTTCATTATAGAACTGGAACATTTATTGCTACAACTAAAAGGTACTTGTAACGTTGTCACAGGCGATTTTAACCTGAACATTTTGAAAGAGGTAAGCGGTAATCTAAAGGAAGATTATATAAATGTAATGACATCGCTAAACTATAAATCATTTATAAATAATCCAACACGGAATGTCAGAGGACAAATTCCTTCCTGCATTGATCACATACGGTGCAACTCAAATAACAATGACAAAAACATGTCAATATTATGGAAAACCAGCATAACCGATCACTACACCTGTATATTTGTTACCAACATTGATAAAAGAAGTACCAACTCTAATACAACTGACAAAAAAAAATATGAAAAAAAAAAATTAAATATGGAAATTTTAAGAACAAACCTTAAAACGGAAACCTGGGCATCCATATTTGAATCGGAAAATCCAAATACCTGTGCTGAGAATTTCGAAACAGTTTTCCAAAACCACATAAACCTATCCACACAAATAATTGTTTACAAACCAAAATCTAAGCACAGATTAATAAAGCCATGGATAACTCATGGACTAGTGATTTCAATCAGAAATAAAGAAAAATACTACCACCAGTGTAAAAAATTCCCAAATGATGAAAAAATCGCCACTTTCTACAAGAAATACCGAAACAAACTTGCGCTTTTAATTAGACTGACAAAAGAAAAATATTTTCGTGATAAAATAAAAAATGCTGGTCAAGACAGCAAAGAGTTCTAGAAAATCATCAATACAATAACGAACAAAAGCACAAAACAAAAATTATCAAATGAAATTACTCATCAAGGAATCAACATCAACACCGAAAAAAATCCAAAACTTTGTGGTAATATTTTTAACGATTATTTTGCAAATGTAGGCTCTAATCTTGCTTGTAATATTACACCAAACAATAGACAGACTCCCCAACCAGAGCAGAACTCAAATTTTGAAGAAGGTTTTCACACATTTGCTTCAGTAACTCAAAAAGAAGTTGAAAACGCCGTATTAAGTTTAAGGGGATCAGCAAGCCCTGGCTATGACAACATAACTGTACAAACATTGAAAGCCGTAAGTGAGATAATCAGCAAGCCAATTGCACATATAATAAATGTTAGTTTGAAGAAAGGTATATTCCCGAACAACTATAAGAAAACTATTGTCATTCCTGTTTTTAAATCTGGAGACGAAAAAAATATTTCCAACTATCGTCCCATAGCACTCACATCAAACATAGCAAAAATCTATGAAAAAATTGTTAAAAAACAACTTAACAACTACATAAAATCAAAGAAGATAATGAGCCCAAACCAGTTTGGATTTAGAGACAATCTCAGCACTCAAGATGCAATTGCTAAATTAACTTCAACAATAATACAAAATTTAGATAATGGAGAAAAGTGTCTTGGTATATTCATCGACCTACGCAAGGCATTTGATAGCATATCACACTCCAAACTCAATGAGAAACTCATGCAAATTGTATTGGACGGAACAGTACTGTCATGGTTCCAAAGTTATCTAAAAGAGAGATTTCAATACGTCAAAATAAATGATACCCTAAGTGAACCCAAAACCTCATCATTTGGTATACCGCAAGGAACTGTCATCGGTCCAATCCTTTTTATTATATATGTTAATCAAATGTTCACTCTTCCCATAGTTGGAGATATCATATCTTATGCAGACGACACAGTAGTTATCACTAAAGGGAAATCATGGGAGGAAACGATGATTAAAGCAAATACAAATATAAACATACTCAAAACATGGTTTGACCTAAATTGTCTCTCACTTAATACAGAGAAAACTTATTTTATTCCATTCTCTTTGAAAGAAAAAAATGTCGAGAACAATATAACTATTAAAATCCATTCATCACAGTGTGAAAATAAAAAGGAATGCAACGATGACAATTGCCTACAAATAACATGCAAAAATAGTATTAAGTATCTGGGTGTCATTGTAGACAAACACTTAAAATGGAACGAACAAGTCGAAAATACGGTAACCAGAGTAAGAAAACTTATTTACATATTCATTAGATTGAGAAACATTCTATCATCTAGTATGATTAAAACTGTTTATTTCTCTCTTGCCCAATCTATTCTAGAATATGGTATAATCGGGTGGGGGGGAACTTTCAAAACTAACCTCCAACCTGTAGAAAGGGTACAGAGGTTGATTCTAAAAGTTATCACACGAAAACCATCTTTATTTCCAACAATACAACTATTTAATTCTTTTAGGGTACTCAGTTTAAATAAAATTTTCAAAAAGAACACACTGTTACAAACACACAAAGATCATTTTAATTCTACAACAACAATCACAAAAATAAGTAACCGTTCAAGATCACGTGGTAATCTAGAAATCCCTAAATTTAATACGAGTGCTTTTCAACAACATTATACTTATCAAGGCATAAAATTTTTTAATGCCCTACCATATAAAATCAAATCCGAAGAAAATTATAAAGTCTTTAAATCACTAATAAAACAACTGCTTGATCAACCAAACACTAATTATAAGTTTTAATTTCAAAGAAAGAATTTCTACGTATATTTTTTGATTACAATGTACTAATTAGTAAAAATTGATCAAGTCTTAATTATAATTTTATGTACTTTATTTCAAAATTAATCACTTAACTCCATCATTAATTAACAAAAAATAAATTATAAATTAATGTAGTCTTATTGATTGCACATATCCTCTTAAAATATTTCATCAACTTTTGAACTGAAATGTAAGCGATTATTGTCGTAAAATAAAATTATGTACCTACTCCTGCTTCTTTATTTAATATTTGTTTTATATTCATAAGTTTTATTTGTTTCTTAATTTAAAAAAAAAAATATATATATATATAAGTATATCTTATTTTTTATCTTTTTTCTGTAATGACACGACTCCCCAATTTAAACACGAGAATTTTTTTCTCTTTTAAATTGGGTAGATTCATTAACAAGAAATTATTTTATTTGTAATTATTTTTAAGAACCATGTATTTTCAAAAAAAAAAAAAAAAAAATATTTATTTATTTATTTCAACATACACGGCACAATATGTGCCTTTAACATAATATAATTAACAAATAAATAGTACAACAACATATAGAATGTAACAGTATAGAAGTAAAGTTAAAAGTAAAAAGTAATAGGTAAAAAGTGAGGAGTCAAAGTAATAAGTGGTAAGTGAAAAGTAAGAAGTATAAAAGTATAAAATATAAAGCATAAAGTAAAACGTTAAAATAATAAATAAAAGGTAAGAAATAAATTAGTAATAACTGAAATATATAATCTACTAGCAGACCCGGCCACAGGTTGCTGTAGCTAACGAAGCACAACGCCATTACTCAATCTTTATAAAATCCACACCACCCGCTTGCCAGCTGCCCGCTGTCCGCTGCCTGAATTGAATATTTGAATTTATCGGCTTTTCTCTACTATAATAAGCATGTATTATACATATAAACTAATTAACTCGCCACTAATTATACAATGCTTGCAATGCAACACTCGATATTTGAAAAGGGAAAATCAAATACCTACTTACTTTAGGACATCTATAATCCAATTTCTTCCGTGGAACGAATTTCAAAAGTGACTATAGTACGGCCCGCCAGCCGTTTTAAATCGCACAAAATATGTTTTCTTTGAATTTATCGGCTTTTCTCTAATATAATTTACATGTATTATACATATAAACATCCTCTTCAATCACTCTATCTGAGTGAAAACCGTATGATAGAGTGATTGAATCTTAAATATAGAAAGCTGAAAACTTCATTTTGGGCCGCAAAACATCGTTTTGAGCCGCAGGTTGGGCATACCTGGCTTATAGTTTTGCAATAGTAAAACGTGTGTCAGAAAAAGCCTACCTAACGAAAAAGACGATGCCGGCATTTTCACAGAAAATCACGTTTGTAACATCAAAAAAGATCTTCAAAATGTAATCTTATTTGTGAAAGAAACGTAAAATGTTTGGAACGTTTTTGATGTTTTGAACGTTAGAGATTTTCTAAAATGTTTATTTTACTTAGTAATGGAAAGTAACAACCTTTTCACAACCTATTTTGAAATCCCAGATGAAAAATAAAAGCATTTCGTGACACGTGATATTTTAGTCGGCAAATAAAACGTATGTATCGGACGTAATTTGACCATTTGTTTTATGTATTTAAATTATAATTAAACAATAAATCAGCTGCCGGGGTCAAGTAATTCCAAAGGGATAAAAAACAAAACTTGACCCCTCCACTCCCTTTTTCCTCCCTCTTGAGTACATACCTACACATTCTTTTGTTAATTTGCATAAATTTGTGATTTGTGCAAAGCCTTCTTGGTCTGTTGTACATACCTACAACCCTTTGACCTTTGCGCAAATTCAAATTTATGCAAAGCCATTCCTATTTCTCTCCATGTACCCAATTTGTGCAAAACCATGCATTGTTATTTTGCACAAATTGGCTCTATGAAACTACACCCATTTTATGCAAAACCATCCTTTATCATTTTGCATAAAATCTTATCTGTTCAATCCTGTATCTTTCTTAAATTATGTAATTGTGCAAACTCACAAAATAAAAATCACGGAAGCGTAGAGAGTCGGACAGATGTTGCGAGATGGCAAGAACGCTCGGTGACCGCCGACGCGTTCGAAACCTTTGCCCGGTCCCATTCCGAGATCCCAATTCTCGGAATTAAGGGGAGACAAAGGCTAAGACCGGCTGTTTCCCCTTTAAATACTGCCCAAAAATCGCTGGACCGATAGAGTTCCTGCATCCGTCATCTCGCACACATCTACCTGCCCTGCACTACCCGATCTACTACAACTCGACTTTCTCTTCTTGCCTGGCCGACTTGTTCACCCTTGAAGCATAATACAATTATTGTCGAAACGTCTTTTTCAAGGCGAAGGTACCCTGCGCTCTACCTACCTCCCTTCCCCTCGCCTTCACCCGTTTCTCCCTTTACCTACTGCAAGTTGCACTTCTTCTCTCCTCTGGCCGCACCGCCCACCAAGAAGACCCTGCATACAATTGTCGAAACGTCTTTTTCAAGGCGAAGGTACCGCTGCGCTCCACCTACCTCCCTTCCCCGTGCCCTAGATCCATTTATCCCTTTCCCCACATTTCTCCCCATTTTTCCCTCACTTTTTCCCCACTTTTCCATCTCCCTACCATTTTTCTCCCTTTCTCCCTAGGCGTCGAAACGGCCAGCCGGCAACTTCCCACTTCATCGTCTGTGCGGCGGGCGACTACAGTGCCTGTCCCGTACATGGTCCTTCGAGCCGGATGACCGTCTTCACGCCTTCACGCCTTCACCTCTTGAGATGACGTCTCTCGCTGCCAGCCCTGCCGGCCCTTACACTGCCGGCCCCAACGCTGTCAGCCCTGCCGACCCCTACGTTGCCAGCCCTGCTGGCCCTTACACTACCGGCCCTGGCAACACACCGTCCTCTGATGCCAAGGACTTCACCACGGAGGCCATGGTCAGGCAACTCCGGAGGGAGAACCGAGCGATGAGCAGGCAGCTTGCTGCGTTGCTCTCGCTCATTCCCACCGCGACGCAGTACCTCCCTGGCGCGCTCCCTGGTACCTACCCTGGCGTGCATACTCGCGCCCCCCCTGGTACCTACCCTGGCGCCCCCCCTGCTGCATACCCTGGCGCGCCCCCGTGTGCCAGCCCTGGTACGCCCCCTGGTACCTACCCTGGCGTGCACACTCGCGCCCCTCCCGGTACCTACCCTGGCGCGCCCCCTGCTGCATACCCTGGCGCGCTCCCTGGTTACTGGACTGGCGCGCCCCTTGCTGAATATCTCGGCGCGCTTCCTGGCGCGCTCCCTGATGACCCTCCTGGTGCCCAGCCTGGCGTATACACTGACGCCCCTGGTGCCCCTCCTGGCGCGCATCCTGGCGCTCATCCTGGCGCGCATCCTGGCGCGCAACCTCGTGCGCATCCCGGCGCGCTCTCTGGTGCCCTTCTTGATGCGCACCCAGACGCGCCACCTGATGCCTTCCCTCGTGCGCATCCCGGCGCGCTCTCTGGTGCTCTTCTTGACGCGCACCCAGGCGCGCCTCCTGCTGCCCATCCTCGTGCGCCCCCGGATGCGTACCCTGGCGCGTTTTCTGGTGCCCTTCTTGACGCGCACCCAGACGCGCCACATGATGCCCATCCTCGTGCGCCCCCGGATGCGCACCCTGGCGCGCTCTCTGGTGCCCTTCTTGACGCGCACCCAGGCGCGCCCTCTGATGTCTTCCCTCGTGCGCCCCCTGACGCGCACCCCGGCGCGCTCTCTGGTGCTCTTCTTGACGTGCACCCAGGTGCGCCCCCTGATGTCTTCCCTCGTGCGCACCCTGGCGCGCTTTCTGGTGCTCTTCTTGACGTGCACCCAGGCGCGCCCCCTGATGTCTTCCCTCGTGCGCCCCCTGACGCGCACCCCGGCGCGCTTTCTGGTGCTCTTCTTGACGTGCACCCAGGCGCGCCCTCTGATGTCCTCCCTCGTGCGCACCCCGGCGCGCTCTCTGGTGCTCTTCTTGACGTGCACCCAGGCGCGCCTCCTGATGTCTTCCCTCGTGCGCACCCTGGCGCGCTCTCTGGTGCTCTTCTTGACGTCCACCCAGGCGCGCCCTCTGATGTCCTCCCTCGTGCGCACCCCGGCGCGCTCTCTGGTGCTCTTCTTGACGTGCACCCAGGCGCGCCCCCTGATGTCTTCCCTCGTGCGCACCCTGGCGCGCTCTCTGGTGCTCTTCTTGACGTGCACCCAGGCGCGCCCCCTGATGTCTTCCCTCGTGCGCCCCCTGACGCGCACCCCGGCGCGCTCTCTGGTGCTCTTCTTGACGTGCACCCAGGCACGCCCTCTGATGTCTTCCCTCGTGCGCACCCTGGCGCGCTCTCTGGTGCCCTTCTTGACGCGCACCCAGGCGCGCCCTCTGATGTCTTCCCTCGTGCGCCCCCTGACGCGCACCCCGGCGCGCTCTCTGGTACTCTTCTTGACGCGCACCCAGGCGCGCCCTCTGATGTGTTGCCTCGTGCGCCCCCTGACGCGCATCCCGGCGCGTTCTCTGGTGCCCTTCTTGACGCGCACCCAGGCGCGCCCTCTGATGTCTTGCCTCGTGCGCCCCCTGACGCGCACCCCGGCGCGCTTTCTGGTGCTCTTCTTGACGTGCACCCAGGCGCGCCCCCTGATGTCTTCCCTCGTGCGCACCCCGGCGCGCTCTCTGGTGCTCTTCTTGACGTGCACCCAGGCGCGCCCTCTGATGTCTTCCCTCGTGCGCACCCTGGCGCGCTCTCTGGTGCCCTTCTTGACGCGCACCCAGGCGCGCCCTCTGATGTGTTGCCTCGTGCGCCCCCTGACGCGCATCCCGGCGCGTTCTCTGGTGCCCTTCTTGACGTGCACCCAGGCGCGCCCCCTGATGTCTTCCCTCGTGCGCCCCCTGACGCGCACCCCGGCGCGCTCTCTGGTGCTCTTCTTGACGTGCACCCAGGCGCGCCCTCTGATGTCTTCCCTCGTGCGCACCCTGGCGCGCTCTCTGGTGCCCTTCTTGACGCGCACCCAGGCGCGCCCTCTGATGTGTTGCCTCGTGCGCCCCCTGACGCGCATCCCGGCGCGTTCTCTGGTGCCCTTCTTGACGTGCACCCAGGCGCGCCCCCTGATGTCTTCCCTCGTGCGCCCCCTGACGCGCACCCCGGCGCGCTCTCTGGTGCTCTTCTTGACGTGCACCCAGGCGCGCCCTCTGATGTCTTCCCTCGTGCGCACCCTGGCGCGCTCTCTGGTGCCCTTCTTGACGCGCACCCAGGCGCGCCCTCTGATGTCTTCGCTCGTGCGCCCCCTGACGCGCACCCCGGCGCGCTCTCTGGTGCTCTTCTTGACGTGCACCCAGGCGCGCCCCCTGATGTCTTCCCTCGTGCGCAGCCTGGCGCGCTCTGTGGTGCCCTTCTTGACGCGCACCCAGGCGCGCCCTCTGATGTCTTCCCTCGTGCGCACCCTGGCGCGCTCTCTGGTGCTCTTCTTGACGTGCACCCAGGCGCGCCCTCTGATGTCTTCCCTTGTGCGCACCCTGGCGCGCTCTCTGGTGCCCTTCTTGACGCGCACCCAGGCGCGCCCTCTGATGTCTTGCCTCGTGCGCCCCCTGACGCGCACCCCGGCGCGCTTTCTGGTGCTCTTCTTGACGTGCACCCAGGCGCGCCCCCTGATGTCTTCCCTCGTGCGCACCCCGGCGCGCTCTCTGGTGCCCTTCTTGACGCGCACCCAGGCGCGCCTTCTGACGTCGTCTCTCGTGCGCCCCCTGACGTGCACCCCGGCGCGCTCTCTGGTGCCCTTCTTGACGCGCACCCAGGCGCGCCCTCTGATGTCGTCTCTCCTGCGCCCCCTGACGCGCACCCCGGCGCGCTCTCTGGTGCACTTCTTGACGTGCACCCAGGCGCGCCCCCTGATGTGTTCCCTCGTGCGCCCCCTGACGCGCACCATGGCGCGCTTTCTGGTGCCCTTCTTGACCTGCACCCAAGCGCGCTCCCTGCTACCCTTCCTGAAGCGCAGCCTGTGGCGCCAACTAGCGCCTATCATGCGGCACAGCCTGTCGTATCGCCTGGCGCCAGACTGCCCGGCCGAAATGACGGAGGGAGCCTTGCCCGAACGCCCGGCCAAAATGACGGAGGGAGCCTTGCCCGAACGCCCGGCCAAAAGGACGGGGGGAGCCTTGCCCACGTGCCCGACCGAAATGACATCGGCCGCCGGGCGGTGGTGCGTGGCCCTTCACCCCTCGTACCTCCCGCATTCTCTGGCACCATTCCCGCCTGTTCGGCGGCACATGGAACCAAACAAAAGGACATCGGCCGCTACCTGATACAGCGCGGCCCGACCTCCACCGCTCCGGATGAGCAGCTTTCCGTGCTGATATGGCCTCCCTCAGACAACGGAGACCACACGGATACGATAACTCACAACCAGAGTGCAGACGCAGCGCTACATGCAGCCGCTCTGCCACCCTTCGGCAAAATTCTTCAAATACACGTCCTGACAGCTAGGCGCAGCCGAGACTGCACCGGAGGGAGGATGTATCGGACGTAATTTGACCATTTGTTTTATGTATTTAAATTATAATTAAACAATAAATCAGCTGCCGGGGTCAAGTAATTCCAAAGGGATAAAAAACAAAACTTGACCCCTCCACTCCCTTTTTCCTCCCTCTTGAGTACATACCTACACATTCTTTTGTTAATTTGCATAAATTTGTGATTTGTGCAAAGCCTTCTTGGTCTGTTGTACATACCTACAACCCTTTGACCTTTGCGCAAATTCAAATTTATGCAAAGCCATTCCTATTTCTCTCCATGTACCCAATTTGTGCAAAACCATGCATTGTTATTTTGCACAAATTGGCTCTATGAAACTACACCCATTTTATGCAAAACCATCCTTTATCATTTTGCATAAAATCTTATCTGTTCAATCCTGTATCTTTCTTAAATTATGTAATTGTGCAAACTCACAAAATAAAAATCACGGAAGCGTAGAGAGTCGGACAGATGTTGCGAGATGGCAAGAACGCTCGGTGACCGCCGACGCGTTCGAAACCTTTGCCCGGTCCCATTCCGAGATCCCAATTCTCGGAATTAAGGGGAGACAAAGGCTAAGACCGGCTGTTTCCCCTTTAAATACTGCCCAAAAATCGCTGGACCGATAGAGTTCCTGCATCCGTCATCTCGCACACATCTACCTGCCCTGCACTACCCGATCTACTACAACTCGACTTTCTCTTCTTGCCTGGCCGACTTGTTCACCCTTGAAGCATAATACAATTATTGTCGAAACGTCTTTTTCAAGGCGAAGGTACCCTGCGCTCTACCTACCTCCCTTCCCCTCGCCTTCACCCGTTTCTCCCTTTACCTACTGCAAGTTGCACTTCTTCTCTCCTCTGGCCGCACCGCCCACCAAGAAGACCCTGCATACAATTGTCGAAACGTCTTTTTCAAGGCGAAGGTACCGCTGCGCTCCACCTACCTCCCTTCCCCGTGCCCTAGATCCATTTATCCCTTTCCCCACATTTCTCCCCATTTTTCCCTCACTTTTTCCCCACTTTTCCATCTCCCTACCATTTTTCTCCCTTTCTCCCTAGGCGTCGAAACGGCCAGCCGGCAACTTCCCACTTCATCGTCTGTGCGGCGGGCGACTACAGTGCCTGTCCCGTACAACGTATATTTCGTCTCATATGAGAAGACCGAGTGAAGATTGATACAGACAGGATTTTGGATTCCGAGAATTTGTACAGATTACAGATCGTCATCTATTACATAGTATAGAGTATGGTATTAGGTGAAAATGTTTTAAATGTGTAAGGTGTGCCGTAAATCAAATAAGCAGAAAGTCGGTACAATGCTTACAAGTTTATTTACAAATTACAACAGAAACAGAATTCAACACCATAGTTATATTAAATACTAGCTGGTTCCCGGCATGCGTTGCTATGTCATTTAATAAAGAAATTGTTTCTCCCTGCGTGTCCTTTCGCATTCGTCCCGTTCCCCTTCCGCCTCCCCTTCCTCTCCTGCGTCCCCTTTCCCTCTTGCGTTCCCACTCCACCTCCTCTACCTTCCCTCTCCCCACTCCACTCCCCCCCTTCCGCCGTCCCGCGAACCCCCTTCCCGAGTTCCCCTCCCCCCTCACGAGTTTCCCTCGTCCTCCTCCGGCGAACCCCCTACCCCAGATCCACTCCCCCCTCCCGCATTCAATACATTCAATCCCGGTACACTCGGTTTTCAAACAGCTCGCGTGCCACCTATTGCGCCAGAAATTTCATAACGCCAGTAGTTTTATAGAAACCTTGTCCTGACAATAACGAATACAAAAAAAAGAATTATCCAATTTGGTGCAGTCGTTCGGAAGTTATGCGCGTACATATATTTTGACGATTCATTTTTATTTATATATATATATATATATAGATAGATATATAGATAGATAGATAGATAGATTAAAAATAATAATTAATGTGTAAAACGATATACAAGTTGCGTCTTGACCGGGAGTTTAAAGCAGAATAAATGAGAGAGAGAGTCCTGTGTCCTGTGTCCTGTGTCCTGTGTCCTGTGTCCTGTGTCCTGTGTCCTATGTCCTTTGTCCTGTGTCCTGTGTCCTGTGTCCTGTGTCCTGTGTCCTGTGTCCTGTGTCCTGTGTCCTGTGTCCTGTGTCCTGTGTCCTGTGTCCTGTGTCCTGTGTCCTGTGTCCTGTGTCCTGTGTCCTGTGTCCTGTGTCCTGTGTCCTGTGTCCTGTGTCCTGTGTCCTGTGTCCTGTGTCCTGTGTCCTGTGTCCTGTGACAGGGATTGAATCCAATTGGTTGCTGGGGTATCAATCGGATTGCCGTACGAATGCAGATCAATGACATTGTTCGACCTCCATAGTATTACATATAAAGCAAAGTCGCTCCCGCTGTCTACACGCTTAGATCTTTTAAAAAAAGATTTTCATGTTGTTTCAACGATAGAAAGAGTGATTCATGAGAAAGGCTTAGGTATATAATTTGTCAAGGTTTTGTATTAATTGGTTGAAATGCATAACGTGTGGCTGGGTCTGTTAGTAATTTATAATACAATCTTCAGCTGATAATTTGGCGTAATTTTCTGTAAAACAAAAGCTGACGGTACTTATGATAAATGGTAAGGTAGTAGACAATGCAGTTTTTAAAGTCAGTTTTGTGAATTGTGCGTTGAACATTTGAAATGGCAATTTTAATTTTGCACAGATCTTTCTTACTGTTCTTCAAAAGAACCTACTATCCATTTAAACTGCCAGTAAGCAGCTTGTCAACGGAATGTTTTACTGCAATGGAAGTATACAACAGTTATACACAATATTATTGCACTAATTAATATAACAATATACCCTAAAATATATTCGGAATCTTAACGACGCGACGCCGCGCCGTAAGTAAAGAAGCCGTGTATACAAATTGCGACTCGCGACCCGTCTATTGGACGGGCCTACTGTCGAATTTGCCGTATCAAAGCAAAGAAAAAGAAGAAAAATAATGTGGGAATCTTAACGACGTAAGTGAAGAAAGCGTGTAAACAAATATACGCCGCGGCACGGTCGAATTCGACCTTAGCAGGCCTGGATATTCGACCTTTCTGAAGAACGTATTACAAATATTTAAAATGTCTCTCCATGTTGTCCTCCCGAAGATATTAATTCATCGCCTAGAAAAATAAAATCTGGTGCTTACCGCTAACTTTATAGTTGAAAACGGGTTATAAAATTATAAATTTTTAGCACTTTAACTAATTTAGCAAAATATAACTAAGTACTCGAATTATCAAATTTTACCAAATTTCATAATGTTTTTTCACAAATAATATTTATTTATTTATTTTATTTCTTCTTTGTTTAACAATTTTTAGAGAAAATATGTCCTTACCTACCCCGTTCTAAGGTCAATTGTACAAGTTTTCGTGTTTGAAATATAGGTAAATACCAATGTTAAAATATTACAAGAGGTAAATTATACAGTTACATCTAAAAGAAAGTACAATACAAGCATTAATCTTTGTTAGATTGCAAAATTGTATCTATATTCTTCATTCCCATGTCCATAATCCATATCTTAGTGCTTCTTTTGAAGTCGGTTATTTTTTTAATGGTTTTTATTGCAAGAGGGAGTAAATTAAATAATTTTATAGAGAAGTATTGCATAATATTTCTTTTGTCCAAAAATCGTTTTTATTTGTAGGTTGGTGGAATGTATGTCGTAATGTAGATCTTGTGAATCGGCCCGAGTTTGTGTGTGTAAAGTTTTCCTGGTTTTTGAATGCGTACATTAGAATATCTTTTGTACATAATTATTTCAGTGACATTAAATTCAGTGCTTTAAAAACATAGTCTGTAGGAGTTCTGATGGGGACTCTAAGTAGATTTTTCAAAATTGCCCTTTGTGCTATCAGGACTGGTTTTATAGTGGAATCGCATGAGCTTCCCCATACCATAAAACCATATTGTAGATGAGGTTGGGCTGACGCATAATAAATTTTAATTAGCTGTTCTTTATCTAAAACTAGCTGACCCGGTCACGCGTTGCTGTGGCTAATAAAACATAACGTCATATACTGGATGGTTATCCAACCTTTATAACCACCGCCGTCTTTGAATTTATCGTGAAGAGACAGACAGATGCCGCGGAGGACTTTAATTTATAATACATAGAGATGGTGTGAAATATTATAATAATGTGTATGAAATGCTTGGGGAAACTCCGACGACCTCCGTAGTCCAGTGGCTAAGACTCTTGACTCACATTCCGGAGGTCGCGGGTTCGAACCCGGCATGCGCAAATAAATTTTATTTGATTAATTTGTGTTATTTCACAATTAATTCATTTAAAATAATATATACTATATTTGCGGCATGTTCCAGAGTGGAAGATACTATTAGTATCGCCCTGGTGTAAGACCACCATTCAGAATTGAAACGTTGCTTGAAAATGGCTTTAGCCGTGTTTAGTGACCAGATCTGAATAGCCAGGTACTTCCCAACCTTCCTCTTCCCCACCTCCTTCCGCTCCCCACTACCTTCAGCCTCACAACATACCCCAATTGGGGATGCCATAGTCTCACTGGCTCCAGACGGGAGCAGTTGAGATTCTTGTGCGGTATTCACTGTAAAAAAAAAAAAAAAAAAAAAAAAAAAAAAAAAAAAAAAAAAAAAAAAAAAAAAAAAAAAAAAAAAAAAAAAAAAACTAACGTAATTAAGTTAATAAGGATTAACACTGCATCCGTCTAAATGACTTTTCGATTACCGCAATGTATAGTAAGCTATCCGTAAAAGATAGATATATGCCATCACGGACTTTTTTGTAGATCGATAAAAGAGGAATATCCCACCTTGCATTGTTTTGTTATAACCCAAAAGGATTAAACAGCGTTTTCGATGAAAGCTACCAGGCGGCTCGACTTTTTCCGACACTTCTAACAATTATCGTTGTGTTTCAACCAATTTACATAAATCCTTGACACATTATATACCTAAACCTTCCTCACGAAACACTCTATCTATTGGTGAAAACCGCATGAAAATCCATTCAGTAGTTTTCGAGTTTATCGCGAACAGACAGACAGACGACGCGGACGACTTTAATTTATAGTACGTTACGAATATTATATGAATATCTACAAAAGAGGGTAAAATAAATAAAATTCATTATAACATAATCTTCGCATCTAATTCAAGTACACAAACGTGAAGAACGGCAATTCAGTTATTTTTCAAAACCTTTATCGAAGAGAAAATTGATGATAAATGTGATAATAATAATAAATCGTATTATGTAAGTCTCTAGCCTCTTTTTTAAGGGTAGGTTTTTCATTACGTGTTTTCCTGTCGTTTCCCACCTGGGACCTGCCAGTCCGAGCACGTGTTAACACATGCGGATTTCATAAACTTTCCTACCCTCTACCCTCTACTACTTAGATGCATATTGTATGTATAATACTATATAAGGGTGGCAAAAAGGAAGACGGGGAGGTATTCTGTTGAAAATATCGGTTTTTTTACCAGACTAGGAGAAGGCTTTAAAAGTCGAAGACGGAAACTGATCAGTGTTGTTTTACATAACACCACACAGGAGGCATTAAGGAAAAAAAACGAGTGTGCTTTAGACCACACGACTGAAGTAAAACTTCACTAACTTATGTCTCCCTCTCAACATCCGTTCGCCTCGCCCGATCACACTTTTCATAACACTCTTGTCACGCATTCACCAGCTCACTCCCAAAGTCAAGCGTGCGTACAGGCCCGACCATTCGCCTAGCCCGATCACACTTTTCGTAACGCACTCGTCACGCATTCACCAGCTTACTCCCCAAGTCAAGCAGGCGTAAAGAAACTTTACTTCAAAAACAAGTGTGCTTTAGACCACACGACTGAAGTAAAACTTCACTAACTTATGTCTCCCTCTCAACTTCCGTTCGCCTCGCCCTATCACACTTTTCATAACGCTCTCATCACGCATTCACCAGCTTACTCCCCACGTCAAGCATGCGTAAAGGCCCGACCGTTCGCCTCGCCCGATCACACTTTTCATAACACTCTCCTCACGCATTCACCAGCTTACTCCCCAAATCAAGCGTGCGTAAAGAAGTTTTACTTCAATAATTTCCCTCGGGGCTATGTCATCTGAGATGCTGTGTGGAGGAAGGAATGAACAATGGTCTTGAAGAGACCCGTGTTGTAGGAAGGAGGTAACACAGAGGCCTGCAAATCACTCCACGCCCAGCTGTTGAACTCAAGAACGAGTCGAAGAAGCGACTCGTTCTCATAAGTTAATAAGTACATAAGTTGGGCGCTCGTTTGGCGTGTTGCATCAGTGCCGAGGGGATCAATGACTCTGGTTCCTCGGAGCATCTTTCATTGAAGTACCGGTAGGGTAAAACAAGGATAGCATTCATACCCGATGCTCTGAAGATTGCAATCCGTTTGTTAAGATAGGAGAATCTATCAAACGGACCGCCCGTTTCTGCACAGAGTCGAGGGTTCTTTTTCAGACATTTTGGAGCTCCAGACCAGAGATTACTGCCAAATTCAACCGTGGGGCGAACTTGCGATTTGTACAGGGTTAGCAGTTGTGTACTATTAAAGTATCTGCGAGTCCTGTACAGTAAGCCTAGTTTTTGAGAAGCTAATCCCGATATCGGCTAATTGATGCACAAATACTTATTTTAACGTTATTCGCTGCGTTCAGCTAAAACTATAATTTTCTAAATGCGTTCGGGTATCGTGAAATTTACGCAACTATCATGGTTTGTGATAGCATACTTATACCCCTGCACAGTAGCGACTCGAGCACTTTTTTAGTGGTGGGGATCGATTTTTTTTACGTACTGTACCGCAATCTCACCACCCGTAGAATATAATATTAAATTTCTCAAAAAAATATTTTATGGTCTAATCATGCTAGTCGGATATCTAAACACAAAATAATATAAAATATCCAAAGATATATGCCAATTTACAATATAGTATAATAAAAATAAAGCTTTATCTTGCAAGATCATTATCAAACTAATTTGAACGCGAGCGATTCCCGCCCGAAACTTCGCAAACAAATGTTTCTGTGGGGATCCAAAGAATTGTCCCCGCGGGTATTTGAATTCACATACGACTGCGCATGCGCAGTTGCATACGATCGCGAAACAACGCAAGGAAAGTATGAGGATACTTCGGATCGTCCTCCAAGTGCGCATTAGATTCTGCGCACTGAGAAATTGACCCACAGTTTTGTGCTCCGTACATTGTTCGCTGTATGCGCGTAGGGTCTTATTAAAATCATCCGGAATAATTATTTGTATTTTATTTCTGCAAATGTTAATTACTTTTCTGTTTAAAGGATTCATTCATTTTGGTGAAGACAACGCATCGACTGTTATTTCCTTTTCCTTTAGTAGGTTTTGAGTGTAACTGGCGGGGACCGTCCCCATTGTCCCCCTATGAAGAACCGCCACTGCCCCTGCGCCATGATGGATCAAAATGGCCTTACGGCTATTAAAAGTCATGAATTTAATATCTCCACTTGGGTTGGATTTTTAATTAGAGATTAACCATTATTTGGTCGATGGTATAAACGTATTCACCTTGACATCATTTCGATTATGAACGGAAGACAAATTGAAGAAAATTGTTAATCGAATAATAAATTAGAATAACAGCGAGTTAAAAAAACAGTTACTTAACGCAGCTGAAAGATTTCCTATTATGACATTTAGTCGAAGTGCCATTTGAATAATTTTTATATTAGAAAGACAATTTTCTTATATTGTTATCCGCCGATCCCCGAAATGATATCTATAATATAAAAATGAATCGCTGAATTTGTTGGTAAGCGCAAATCTCGGGAGCAGCTGAACCGATTTCGCTAATTCTTTTTTAGAATATTCCTTGAAGTACGAGGATGGTTCTTACGGAGGAAAAATTAAGAAAATTGCGCAGAAAATTGGATAATTTCAGAAAATCTATTACTAACCTAAACGACTATCGCACTTTTGACAGTACGCGTGTTTGAGAATGACATTTTGCAAAACAATGATATTTAAATCAGGATTCTATTTTTCAAAATCTTTAAGTAGATAAATTTATAGTAGGTACCTACTCCCCTAATAGTTTGAAAGGAATCAATAATTTTAGATATTTTAAATAGGTACCTATGTTAGGTACCAAATTTAATATACATGAAAAATGGAAAATTGAATAAAAATTGTAAAAGGTGGCACGCGGGCTGTTTAAAAACTGAATGTACTGGGATTGAATATATGGGAGGAGAGTTGGTGGGACGAGGGAGCGGGAAAGGGAAGAGGGAAGGCGGGGAAGGTGGAATGGGAACGTGGGAGGGGAGAGGGGGACCTGGGAAGGGGGAGCTGAACTCGGGAGGGGGGTTCGCGGGACGGGGGAAGGGGGAGGGGAGTGGAGTGGGGAGAGGGAAAGTGGAGGTGACGGAGTGGGAACGCGAGAGGGGAAGAGGACGCAGGAGAAGAAGGGGAGGCGGAAGGGCAACTGGACGAATGGGAAAGGACACTCAGGGAGAAACAATGTCTTTATTAAATGGCATAGCAACGCTTGCCGGGACCAGCTAGTTTACCATAAAATTATAATTTTTTGTGCATTATTTACCAATTTCAAACGAAAATCGACTTCCAAAAGAATTTAAATACGGTGTCGATTTTTTGTACTTATGCACAGTTATACACAGTACATGTACTTAGACAAGTAGATTTTTTCTTGATGCATTTGAATGAAAATATGTTTTATTCTTTGTTTTTCGGCGGTACATTCTCTCTGCTCATACCTTTGGGGTCACTTGGTTATATTTTGTGTAATTAGGTATACCGTATTAAACCTATTGCATATTGGACATAAGTATGCAGGGGGCCAATAGGCCACAGCATCACATTTAAAAAAAAATTCCGGTTTAGGCAAATATTCTAAGACATTCCGTTTTTTTTTAATCGTATTTTTGAAATCCTGACGATTTTTTGAAAATTTTCATTTTTTATAAACCGGAAAGACGGGACATAATTTTATAGGTGCGAAAAAACGATAATCACATAGCCGAAAATCATTAAAAAAAAGAACGTTTTCCACACGAATGGCACAGGAGAATAACGAGGCCTACCAAAAATATAAAAATCTCAGAAATATTTTTTTCCTTGATCCATCTTATTGATCATAAATCAATACATAATAATGCTCAACGTCTATATTACTAAATCAAATGTAATATACTTGTACTTATAAATTATAATAATAACAAGAATATTATAAAATCTGATTTTGTTAAAATCCGCACCATTATAATTATACCTCCAAAACACGTACAATAAACGTTAAATGTACGGGGTTCTCTTCATAACATCTGTCAAAAAATCAAACCAAATGATACGTTCGCAGAGAACAAACAATAAATCTAGTGAACGTTAAATGTCAAATTCAAAATTCGTCTGAATTCAAAGTGATGCATTATAAAAAAAAAAATCAGTGTGGAATTTTATAAAATTAATAGGAACATTTTCGGAGATGGGACATTTTCATGTAGTGACGTCACGAGCCCAAATAATGGATTTATTTATATAAAAAAAAAAAACTGTACATTTCTAAAAAAATTTACTAACATTTTCGTAATCTTAGTAAAAAAATCTATCCACACGATTTTTTCCAAGTCGTTATGAAGTCCATGCAAGTGGCCTATTGTCGATCAACTGACATGAAACCAAGAAAATTAGCGAAGCTTAAATCAGCAAACTGTTGCTCTTAAAAAGCTGTTAATAGTTTATAACATATTACGTGAATAGTTTTTAAGAGTTTAGAAGCGTCTTGATGTTGTCTTCGTGGTTGTGTTTAATCTTCCAAGTAACGCAGACTGGAGGTAGATGCATGTGCTTATTATTGAGTGCAGTGCGCACGTTTATGCTCACGTGTTAAAGCATGTGTGGGCGCATTGCTATTAGCAAGTCTGGTGGCAGATACCATATTGGCGGAGCAATTTATGATAAATAATCTACGCCATTACAGCATAATCGGATGTTAATGTAATCTTAAAGGTTATCGCCATCACCACTTAATCTGTCACTGTCACTTATGATAAATTTATGAAAAAGCGATATAAATTTCTGCTTAGTTTATCCAATTTCTTTTTCATCATCACAAATTTAAAGGATTTCTGAACTGCGAGTTCTCACATTTTTACTTAATTTATATAATTATTCACGTATCTAAAAGTTTGTAAACAAAGTATCCGGAAACTAGTAGTACAAACTATAGGTGAGTCTACATCGCACAGGGACACAAAAAATTATTATTTTTAGTTTTTTTTTGGTTATGTGTATAATAAGTATTCATATTTTATAAAATTTAAAGAGAAGCAAACATTTGACAATGTGTGAATTCATTCTGTTTCTTTATTACAGAATCGTTCAAGGCTTCTTCTTCTTCCTTGCGCTATCCCAACTCATTGCCTAGGTAGGCTGTTGTGGTCGGCTCTTCTCGTTCTCAGGTTGTAATTTCTTCTGTTCTGGGTATCGCCTTCATCCGGGCCGTTTCTCTGAAGAATTTTGGAGCATTGAGTCACCCAGGAGTTCTTCGGTCTTCCTCTGGATGACTGTTGATGAAGCTCCATAGACTTTGCCTGCCTCACTGTGTGGTCTGATGGTCTCCGTCTTATGTGCCCATACCATCTCAACTGTCGTTCCTCCAGCTTACTATTTATGTGTGTGACACCCAGGCTACCACGAATGCGTGAACTTTTGATCTTATCTTTTAGTGATACTCCTGCAGAATCGTTCAAGTCTATTTACAAGCTATTTGTGTTTTTAACAATACTACCCATCTCAATTGAGAAATCAATTCTTTGAGTTGGGGGGTACCTAGTATTGTTGCTTGTACGACGATGAAGGGCTTAACTAGCATGAGATTCAACCCGCGCCGCCTGGATGGGAAACAGATGCATTTGTACAATCGGGTACTTACCGCATCTATTTATGTTACCTAACTCAGGATGCATGAATAAATAACCAAAGTTTGAGTCCGGGAGAACGTCTAGAAACCTGCATATTAGTGTTTGCCAGATTTTTCCTCTTCTTGTGGTGGGGATGGTTAGTGGATGTCAAAGTTGAAGTTATTCAGTCTGTCGACAACGGCTTCGGGAGTCTCTATGTTAAGTACAGATGTGCCTTTGGGAAATTGATGAAGGGGACAGGCTTCTAGAACGTGTTCCTTTGTTTTAATACTATGTCCTCAATCACACAATTCAGAATCGTGTTGTCATCATTTTTGCATCATACACCTAAACTCAACGGCTTGACTGCACCGGATGTGGTTTAGTGAGGTTAGTGTCTTTAGAGCAGGGTTTCTCAATCAATGGTCCGCGTACCAATAGTGGTCCGCAAGAGGCTAGAAGATGGTCCGCAATGGTCCGCCGGTCAATAAGCGAGCCAGCGCGCGGGCGGTCCCTGATCGAGAAGTCTGAATAAAAGTCTGAAGGTTTGCAAGGTCACTATGATGTTAGACTTGTTGAAAAAGTATCGATATATCGATATTTTTAATTGAATATATCGATATTTTTTGATCCGATATATCGATACAAAATATCCAATATCGAAAATTGTATCAAAACGATATTTTTAAAATTTATGTAATTAAAGTCACTAGAATCCAAAACCGTATAGGAACGAACTCATGACAATAGTAATAGCTTATAAATCTATTGTCTTTGCACTAGTATTTGTGATAACTAATACTATCTCATATGTGTAGGGACATACATAGAAATGTATGCTATTTTTCGCCATTTTTTTTCTAAGCCACTCCTATGTGTTGGTTCCCAATTGTCTATGATTATTGACTATGCCTTGTTCCAAACACTAAGTCCTTTTTGACAGATTAATAAGCCAATAGAATAATACTGAGACGCATACAACCTTTGAATGCGTCTCAGTTTACATACAAGTTAGAAGATAGCTTTTTAGTTTTGATATTTTTGTAATTATTACCTAATAAAAATTCCTTCATTTTTATTAAGATTTTTGTACATTAAAATAATGCACATTGTGTATAAAAATTACCATTGATAATATTGAGCTCAATACAATATTATTTTTAAAATGCAAAATCTTGTGAAAATTTGACCGATATATCGATACATCGATATTTTTTCCTAGATATATCGACGTCGATATTGATATTTTAATAAATATCGATACATCGATATATCGATTTTTTTTCACTTTCGACATCCCTACTTGATGTGGGATGTTTCTATTAACGAACTTTTAGTATTCCCTGAGGGTCGCAATATTCAAGAGAGCAAGCAACTAGCCAGTGGTAATAAGTGGAGGTAAGGGTTCCATTCACCGCACGCATGGTTTGTCGACTTAATAGGTACCTACGCATTTATTTATTTTGAATTTTACTCCCAGTTGGACTTTTAGGTGAATTTTTTTTTCACAAAGAACATCTAAATGTAATAAAATCAATAACAAAATCAATAACAAAATCAAAAACAAATTAAAAAACAAAAGCAAAACAAACAAAAACTAAATAAATAACAAGAAAATACTCCACCATGCAAGATGTAAAAACGGTAGACTGGGAAAAGTACAATACATAGATGAAATACTAGGTCGAAGCAGTCGAAGCGAACATTGTGGAAGAGTTTGGTGAATCCGACGCTTTTGCAGACATCGCTCCCAAAAAAAGTTGGTTGCTTTCTCAAAATTTCCTTTAAGTAGGTAGGAAGGTATGTACTTATTTAAGTAGGTATTTTCTTTAGTTCAAATAAGTTATCATACAAGTTATTATACATTTTGTAACGTGTATTTCTTGGTAGAGCATCAGAATCTCCCTCAAGTTTGTGGGAAGGAAAATACAGTCTTTATCTTCGGGCATTTTTAGATAAATAAAAGAAATAATTTAGCAGTACAATATCACCTATATTTTAAAGGTATGGTGTATACATGGGTGCCCTCTAAGGGGTCAAGAATTCCACATTTCCTAAAGAAGTAATAAAATAACACATAAGCAAGAGAGCATACCTGTGGACCGTAATTTATCTAAATTATCCTGACTCTAACGCTGACGCGAATCACTGTTAATAGGCGACCAGGAGCACGCGGGGTCTCCATGGACAGGAACCGAGGAAGGCCCCAGGGCATGGGGACTCCTCACCAGGGAACAGGAACCAGGAAAGGCCCCAGAGGATGGCGACTCCTCCTCAAGAACAGGCATCAGGCTCAAAGTCCCGGTTGTGCGTACCGGTGAAATCTCGGTAGACTCCGTTTACCGCGCCCTTCATAGATCAGCGCCAGGCCTCCATTCGCCTCAAATATTGAGTTCCGCGAGGATAACCCTTCTCAAAGCCTTGTAGATCAGCGCCAGGCCTCTATCCGCCTCAAGTTCGAGTTCCGCGAGGATAACCCTTCTCAAAGCCTTGGCCACGTTAATATCATGAACGCCAAACAAAGGATTACACCGATTATCCACAATCAAGTTCGAGCGTGAAGGTAGGCACATCGACAATATGGCGACTCCACCATTTAAACTTTTTAAAATCCCGTTTCACTCACGGAAACAACACGGCTCGCGGTTATAAAATAATCCATGATTCTTCTTTAAATGGGTAAAACCCGTAAAGGTGATACTATCACATATTTAACAAGAAACTTAAATAATTCGGCGACTTGTCGAATCACCGTCGGCTCCCTACACGACGAGAATTCAAAAAGTGCCTCTCGAAATAGATGGCGCTAGTCGCTAGCGGTTAAGAACTAATCTTTACGGCGATCATAATAAAATGTCAGCGGCCAGGTGAGTTTAAGATTAACTAGGTCAAGACAATATTTATTTAATCAAAATAAATATTATCGTGACAATTTGTCCAAAGAAACGTAACAATCTCAATGACAATTCGTTTTTCAAACTTTTTCAGGCAGGTAGGGACCAATAATATTGATTATTCCTATTTGACACCTCGTAGATATGTTTGATAGCTCGTGCGAACTCTGGCAGGACAAAAAAAAGTACTCAACACGGCCATCATCAAATCGAAACGAAACAAAGAAATTTATAGACAGACGAAATATAAAACGGCCGAATTAATCCAGGCTACGCTCAGTTAATTATTAACAATATTTGGGTTTGTGATAATCTGGAAACCTACAAAATTTCACAAAATTACATTGTTTGTCATTGTCAGCTTAGTCCATATACATTGCACAAGAGTTTGACTTGAGACATAACAAAGTTAACACGGATTATCCGTTGAAGCGACGTACAGAGTACCAACTAATTTTGAATGTGCGTTACGACGCGACACGTAATTATACGTAATGTTGGGCGATGCAAGATCACGTTGTTCATCCACGATTCCCCAATTTTCGCTGCTCGCAGCTCGTTGCCCGGAGCTGTTTGAAAAAAAAACGTGGATCTAGGTTCAAACGATCAGGCCTCACACGTGCTCTTTTCATACTTCGCAATGTGCACATTTTCCTACGAACTGTGTGCAGGGACGGAATTGGATTCTTTTATCTGCCGTCAATAGTAGATTTATTCCTCGACTTGTACGGATTGAACGCTCGAGTCAACCGGGTGCACAGCACATACTGCCCATGCCGGAGCGTATTCCGTAGGTACAACTAAACTTCTGGGCATAATGAATTAATTCATTTTTAGATTCCTACATAGCAGTCATAAGAGTTCCAATGCTCCCAATCGTATGGAGCAAGTGAGATACGGCATCCCCAATTTTTTTTATTTTTTTTTTTTATTTATTTATCTATAATAAAATATATTTACAATGGTTTTATTTGTATGCCTGTCTCACTAGGGTATACCTGTGTCGAGACAGGCGTTGATGACATTGGAGTATGATGTTTTTTTTTTCTTTTAAGGCCCCGCAACCGAGCACAAAAAGAAGATGGAGAGATATGTAATTACGAATGTTAATAATTGTTGAATGCGCTAATATTTAAAGCGATAAAATCTATTCGAAAATTGTGAAAATTTTCAATAAAACACGACTCGTTTAAAATAGAGCAAAAATCTCGCGGGGGTTGTCTTAAAGAGCATTTAAAGAAACACCGCAAATTATTTCATACATATAACTTATAAAATAACTCAAACAAACGTTAAACGTTTAGAATTCGTTAAGAGATGGAGCCACTTCCGTCGGCAACTCGCAAACGGGCTTGCCCCTGGCTAGCATAAATACCACGTTTTAGTGAACTTTCTATTCCGTTCCGCGGCAATGAAGCCACTGCTTGTCACGGTTATTTTGTAACGGTGAAAGTTAGTGGAGCTGGCGACACGGTACGCTTCGAAGTAAATAAGCACACACTTCACCTCTAAAAATTACACATCTACCGGATCTGCCGGATCTGCCCTGATGATGGACACTGCAACGATGTCCGAAACGTTGGCTAAAGAAGGAGGTAGCGCAACACGGTATAACACCCCAAAAACAAATAACGAAAATGATTTTGGCCGTGAAAATCTTAAAACGTAACAAACGTGTTTATAATAATTTTTGGAGCATACTTGATTTTTTTCTGTCGAGGGAATTTTATATAATTTGCGTTTCGGCGCGACATATTTTTTTAAGAGCTTAAAATTTTCAAATGTTTAAGGGAGGTTTGCAAGAAATCGGTGGAAATTCGGGTAGCGGCGTTATAAATGAAAACTTCTTGAGCACCGTTGTGACTTGAAACTTGAAACTCACATAATGAAACCCACACGATACAAAAAAATTATTTCTCCTTCGAGAGGAAAACTCTATTAACTTATTAGTTTTCCACTTCCAACACTTATCTTATTTAGTTTGCAAAGTCATCAAAACACTTGTCTTACTCTGGATTGTTGCATGCGATTTCTTGTTTGTCTGAACTAATGATTTATTATTTAATCATGGAAATGAATGACCGACCAGTCCTCAATGACGTCCTTTGATAGTCAATGTTAAGGCAGGTCGCGCACTTGGTACAGTGTGCAATGTGCATTGTTCGTCGAGAGTATGTGCAATAATTATTGTTGACAACACGCGAGTTAGTGGCAGAGTCTTTATAACCCAATATACAATTATTATGTAGCAGAAATATTGAATCGGATAACTACAAATAAGTATATATTTAGAATAGGATAAAACTACTCGAACATAAAAGGTATAACAAATCAGTTGACATTATAAGCTTCTACAAACATCTACAAAGTAAGATTTTGCAATAATAATAATAATAATAATAATAATATGTTTTAAATTATTACACATTACAAATTTAGTTTTAATACATATAAGAAATTACGTTATACATATAAATAGTATACAAAAAAAGAAAATTTTTTACAAATATTTATACATAAAAAAGAAACATCAAGAAATAAATCAATTTCAAAAAAAAAAATTTTTTCAGGCAGTGGTGAAAGATCTCGTCAATGTGGAGAGACTCTTTCGAATCAAAAGAATTTCACTTTTGAACCTCTCCTCACTGACGCCAAACACATCAATCTCGGAGATTTGGTTCAGGAGCAATATACTCCTTCCTACCGGGAGAATCATTGGCAGGTTAGTTCTACAGGCAGGAAGATAGAATAATCTATGCTGGCGTTGTCTAAGATAGTCATCCGGAACATAGAGGCTCACGCGCTCCAGAATGGCTGAGTTCTCGATATAGCCACGCAGCAGTCTGAATAAGTGGGTAGCAGCGTACCCCTCCCTTCTGAGCTGCAGGGAGTGGAGTCCCAGCATGCCAGAAGAAAGTTCGTCGGGTAGAGCCATGGATAGTGGCCGTACTCCCTCATGTAGAGAAATCTTAGAAACTTTTTTTGAATCCTCTCCAACATGAGGGAGCATCCCACCTCATGAGGATTCCAGATAAGCGAACCACTCTCCAGCCTACTGCGGACCAGGGAGAAGTATAAAATCCTCAGAGCACGGGTATCCCGAAAAGCTCTGACGGTTCGGAGAACAAACCCTAACATTTTTAAGGCCGACTGGCAAACCCCTTCGATATGAGGACGAAATGTCAGCTTATTTTCATACATAATCCCAAGATCCTTTATATTCGAAACTCGGTTGAGATTATGACCGAGCATAGTATACCTGTGGTAGGTGAGACTAAATGCTCTGGTAAAAGTCAGAACAACGCATTTCGAGACATTGAAATGAAGCTGGTTTTGTTGACTCCATTCTGAAATGTTATCAACATCAGCTTGAAGGCGCAGGCAGTCCTCAATATTTCTTGTTAGAAGAAATAATTTTAGATCGTCAGCGAACAACAGAAAGCGAGAAAAACGAATGACTCCAGCAATGTCATTAATGAAAATAGAAAAGAGAAGAGGCCCTAAGATCGATCCTTGGGGAACCCCTGAAAAAACAAGAAACTCAGCAGATTGGAAGATTCCGTGGGTGACAAATTGCTTTCTGTTCCTGAGGTAACTTATAAAAAACTTTAACATCCGAAGGGAAAAACCTATTTGGGCAAGTTTTATGAGTAAGATATCATGATTCACAGTATCAAAGGCTTTGGAGAAGTCGTGATACGAACAGTCTACTTGGTATCCACTGTCTAGGGACCTAGCAACATAGTCGGTGAAAACCATCAGATTGGTTTCAGTGGATCTTCCTTTCCTGAAACCATGCTGTTCTGGGATAATGTATGCGTTTATCTGAGGTATAATGAATTTATAAATTAATTTTTCAAATAGTTTAGCAGGAGCTGATAGTATGGCAACTGGTCGATAGTTTTCCATTAACTTTCTAGAACCATTCTTAAAAATAGGACATATGTTGGAAGTTTTCCATACTTCAGGAAAAGTAGAAGTACTAATAGCTAGGTTAAAGATAAAACGTAATGGTGTTTTTAGGAACTCGGCGCACCCTTTAATAAAAAATACGGGAACGAAGTCTGGTCCGATAGAGTGGGAGTTCTTCATGAGTCTTATGGCACTCATCACGTCAGATTCGGTAAATAAACCTAAATCGACGTTTGTAGCTCCTCTGGTATTAAATGTGGCCGCATTATTAATGTCTAGAAGTGGAGGGTCTTTATTGTAGACCGATAGAAAATGATCAGCAAATGCGTTAGCCACACCCAAGCCACGAAATTCCTGATTACCTTTCATCATGGTGTCTTCAAGACCACCATCCTTCCGAAGGGATTTTATGTAGTGCCAAAACATCTTGGGATCATGTATGATGTTTTCCTCGATTGTAGACACGTAGGCTTGATAGGCCACTCGAATCTCGCGCCTAACTAACGCTCGGTAAAAACTAAACAGATCGTATTCACCCTGAAGGCCTCCAGCTTTCCAACGCTTATGATGGGCGTGTTTGATCTCTATATTCGAGATGACTTCTCTCGAGAACCATTTCGGATATTTGCGACCACCACTGCCTGCAAACTTTTTGGTAAAACAAGAATCAAATACGCCATAAATACAACTGTAAAATATTGCACCGCCTCGTCTACTGTACAGAAAGTGCTGAGGTTTTGCCAGTTCATCCGGCTCATTGATTCATACAAGTTGATGACATTTCCCTTGTTGAAATACCATCCCTTTGAAGTTTCACGTTCAAGGGTCGGGACTCTATTACATTTTAAAGGTTTTCTCAACAGGCTGCACTGAAATTCAATAGCCGGATGAAAACTGTCCTCGGGTACAAGTGGAAATTCACAGCGTCTTACCTCAAGATTGGCATTACTGTTAATCCCAAAAGCGCGATAAAAACTTGACTCCTTTGACCAGATATCATACGTCAATGCTTGACTCACATTCAGAATTGAAGGGCACAGGGGAAAAACATGCAATGTCACTAAGACAATAAACTGAGAAATTGTTGAATTAATATTTTGAACCTTGAAAAAAGGTACATGAAACAAAACAAAAATATGTAATTTATAAAGAAAATATATTTGTTTTATGTGGGTGGTATGAAAAAACCTTCTTGCTTGTATTTATTGAATTAGTTGAAAAAAAGTGAACGAAATCAGAAAATACAGGAAACGACCTTGAGGTGACCATCCTTATCCTTATCCTAATCACTCCCCAAGTCAAGCATGGGTAAAGGACCGACCGTTCGCCTAGCAATCGATCACCGTTCGCATCGATTACCGTTCACATAACAATCACCACTTTTCGTAACAATCACCACTTTTCGTAACGCATTCACCAGCTTAAGGAACGTACCCATACTACGTGAGACGTTTAAGGGGGGGGGGGGACTTCAAAATGTCACCGCTTGGAACAAATGAGCGGCGGCGGGCTTAGGTTTTTGGTCACCGGGGGGGGGGGGGGGGGTGGTTAAAAATTGCAGAAAGTTGATCACGTAGTATGGGGTGCGTAAGTCCATGAAATTGTTAGTATGCAATGCAAATGCAAATATGCAATGTCCAAGACTTTGAAGACTAATTTTCTTGTTTACATCCGACATTCAACCGTAAAGTTTACGTTTTTTGGTAATTTGCTTTGAATTAACCTCGTCTTCTTCTTTTTTTTATTTTTTATTTATTTATTACATAAGATACATTTATACAGCAAATATAACATAATAATAATATTTCAAAATAACTGTAAATATTAAAATGTATACAAGTGTTATTATGTCTTGTTTGTCTATATTAGTTCCTAGCTAGGCAGATTGCCCGTTCTAAGGAACCAAATGCTGGTGAAAAATTCCAAAAATGTATTCTGTACCAAAAAAAAAACAAAGTGTTTTTTTTGTAGATTAAATACCTATAAGTATACTAAGTTTTTACTGGTTGTGCCATTTAATAGTTAACCATGTAAAAGTTTAAGTTTTGAGTTACATTATTTAATAATTTTTCAGACTCAACCCTACCTAAGGCAATCAACCATTTATTTATTATTGAACCGATAGATGATGTCATTTTGCATGTTTTAATGTTTAATTCTGGGGGGATTTTATTGTATAATTTCGGTCCTAGATATGTATATGTCATTTGGAACTTCGACGTATTGCTCCCTGGGACCACAAGATCCTTTCTGGTGTGACTTCTTGTGATGTATTTATGATCAATTTTATTAAGTTTTTCTAGATTTTTGTGTACGTGGATAATAACCTTTTTTATGTAGTTTTGACGAACATCAAGTACATTAAATTTTTTGTAGAGCTGATCGCTAGAAAACCTATAGGGTTTACGCATAATGACTCTAATTATGGATTTCTGGGCCTTCACTTACTAGAAGATCTAAAATTGTTTTACCTGACGCTCCCCAACCAATACAACCATACGTTAAGATAGGGTTGCATAATCCGAAATATATTTTTCTTAGGTCTTGCTGTTTGATTATATTTCGTAATACAAAGAATATGTGAATCAATTTTCTTACCCTTATTGTGAGGTTGTCGATGTGATATTTCCACTTAAAGTGATTGTCTATAATAACGCCTAGATATTTGATATTTTTCACACTTTCCAAAACTTCACAATTGCAGATAGAATCAGTATTATCGGAATTACAGTTACGCTTATGTGTTTTTATTGTGTGTGATGTACTAGGTTGTCCTATAGTTGAAAGTTGAGCTGAATCTTAGGTATTTAGTTTTTGCTATATTTAGTGTAAGTAGATTTTTGTCAAGCCATTGTTTTATTGCTTTGATTCCACTTTCAGCATGTATATGTGTTTAAGTCCAGTCGTCTCCTTCAAATATAGCTACAGTATCGTCAGCGAATTTAATAATTTTTCCGCCTACTTTTAGCTCGCATAACTCATTTATGTAGATTATAAATAGAAGAGGTCCCAATGTGCTTCCCTGCGGTACCCCAAAATTAGTCTCTAGTGATTTACTCACTGTTTTGCCCATTTTGAGTTGCTGACTTCTACCCGTTAAGTAACTCTTTAACCATTCGTAGGGCATACCTACAATGCCAATATTTTTAATCTTTTGAGGAGTAATTTATGAGAAATTGCATCAAAAGCCTTGGCTAAGTCTAAGAACAGTGCAATGTTTTTCTTTCCGTGATCTATATTTCCAGAAATTGGTCGTCTTGCGACGACATTTTTCAAAAAAATTGAAGGATTTGGATTATATTGTAATTATAATATCAAAAACACACGCCGCACAACACAACAGACGAACGTAATAAAATAACCTCAAAAATTCAAACTGTAAACGTTAAGCCGGCAACCATGGACGCTTATTTTCTAACTTTCTGTTGGACTAGGACATTGCTTGTTATTGCACTGTACCAATATTTTTCTATGAAGATTACTCAGTGACTCTGCAAGCTACGGCAATTTGTGTTTTGGCATTTTGTTCTACCACATTTGTACTATGCAATGGGATTGCCAGTTCAAAAACATAAAAATGTGACATCGCATGTTTTCCCCTGTGACCTTCAATTGTATTCATTCAGAATCGAAGTCTTGCTTGAAATGACTTAAGACTTTGATGATCATCCATCCATCCATCCATCCATCCATCCATCCATCCATCCATCCATCCATCCATCCATCTATCCATCCATCTATTCATCCATCCATCCATCCATCCATCCATCCATCCATCCATCCATCCATCCATCCATCCATCCATCCATCCATCCATCCATCCATCAATCCATCCATCCATCCATCCATCCATCCATCCATCCATCCATCCATCCATCCATCCATCCATCCATCCATCCATCCATCCATCCATCCATCCATCCATCCATCCATCCATCCATCCATCCATCCATCCATCTATCCATCGATCCATCCATCCATCCATCCATCCATCCATCCATCCATCCATCCATCCATCCATCCATCCATCCATCCATCCATCCATCCATCCATCCATCCATCCATCCATCCATCCATCCATCCATCCATCCATCCATCCATCCATCCATCCATCCATCCATCCATCCATCCATCCATCCATCCATCCATCCATCCATCCATCCATCCATCCATCCATCCATCCATCCATCCATCCATCCATCCATCCATCATCCATCCATCCATCCATCCATCCATCCATCCATCCATCCATCCATCCATCCATCCATCCATCCATCCATCCATCCATCCATCCATCCATCCATCCATCCATCCATCCATCCATCCATCCATCCATCCATCCATCCATCCATCCATCCATCCCATCCATCCATCCATCCATCCATCCATCCATCCATCCATCCTTCCATCCATCCATCCATCCATCCATCCATCCATCCATCCATCCACCCATCCATCCATCCATCTTCCATCTTCCATATTCCATCTTCCATCTTCTATCATCCATCCATCCATCCATCCATCCATCCATTCATCCATTCATCCATCCATCCATCCATCCATCCATCCATCCATCCATCCATCCATCCATCCATCCATCCATCCATCCATCCATCCATCCATCCATCCATCCATCCATCCATCCATCCATCCATCCATCCATCCATCCATCCATCCATCCATCCACCATCCATCCATCCATCCATCAATCCATTTTTTTTTTTTTTT
>OU862922.1:36411011-36593155 GCA_917880885.1 Limnephilus marmoratus | reverse complement strand
ACCGACCCCCAAGTGATTAAACGATGTTTTAAAAAATCTTCTTTTGGCAGATTTTATGATTGATTCGTGTACAGACCATGATTCTTAGAAATAATCCAAAATTTCAGTCGGTTCGGTGCCATAAGGTCTAAGTTATGACCGACCACAATTTTTGATACAACGCGCCCGTAATACGATGAATTTTTTCAAAATTATTATTTTTCATGGAATTTTATTGATTCGTGTACAAACCATGATTCTTAGTAGGAAACCAAAATTAAAGTCGGTTCGGTGTCATAGGGCCGAAGTTATGACCGACCACAAGTGTTGTTACAAAACGCCCGTATAACAAAGATTTTTTTTTTTAATTATTATTTTTCGAGATTTTTTTATTAATTCGTGTACAGACCATGATTATTAGTAAGAATCCAAAATATCAGTCGGATCGGTGCCACAGGGACAAAGTAATGACCGACCCCAAGTGTTAGAACGACCGACACCAAGTGTTCAAACGACCGACCCCCCAAGAGATTAAACGATGATTTTAAAAAATCTTCTTTTGGCAGATTTTATGATTGATTCGTGTACAGACCATGATTCTTAGAAATAATCGAAAATTTCAGTTTGTTCGGTTCCATAAGGTCTAAGTTATGAAGTTATGACCGACCACAGTTGTTGTTTCAACGCGCCCGTAATACGATGAAATTTTTCAAAATTATTATTTTTAATGGATTTTTATTGATTCGTGTTCAAATAATGATTCTTAGTAGGAAACCAAATTTTAAGTCGGTTCGGTGTCATAGGGCCGAAATTATGACCGACCACAAGTGTTGTTACAAAACGCCCGTATAACAAAGATTTTTTTTTATTATTATTATTTTTCGAGATTTTTTTATTAATTCGTGTACAGACCATGATTATTAGTATGAATCCAAAATATCAGTCGGATCGGTGCCACAGGGACAAAGTTATGACCGACCCAAGTGTTAGAACGAGCGACCCCAAGTGTTCAAACGACCGACCCCAAGAGAATAAACGACGATTTAAAAAATTCTTCTTTTGGAAGATTTTTATGGTACAGACCATGATTCTTAGAAACAATCGAGAATTTCATTCGTTTCGGTGACATAGGGTCTAAGTTATGACCGACCCAAAGTATGAGAATGCCCAAACCCAAGTGCTCAAACGACCGACCCCAAGTGATTAAACTATGATTTAAAAATAAATAAAACTTCTTTTGCAGATTTTTGATTGATTCGTGTACAGACCATGATTATTAGCAAGAATACAAAATATCAGTCGGATCGGTGTCACAGGGACAAAGTTATGACCGACCCCAAGTGTTAGAACGACCGACCCCAAGTGTTCAAACGACCGACCCTCCAAGAGTTTAAACGATGATTTAAAAAAATCTTCTTTTGGCAGATATTATGATTGATTCGTGTACAGACCATGATTCTTAGAAATAATAATATATTTCAGCCGGTTCGGTGCCATTAGGTCTAAGTTATGAAGTTATGACCGACCACAATTGTTGTTTCAACGCGCCCGTAATACGATGAATTTTTTCAAAATTATTATTTTCATGGATTTTTATTGATTCGTGTACAAACCATGATTCTTAGTATGAAACCAAAATTTAATTCGGTTCGGTGTCATAGGGCCGAAGTTATGACTGACCAAAAGTGTTGTTACAAAACGCCCGTATAACAAAGATTTTTTTTTAAATTATTCATTTTCGAGATTTTTTTATTAATTCGTGTACAGACCATGATAATTAGTAAGAATCCAAAATATCAGTCGGATCGGTGCCACAGGGACAAAGTTATGACCGACCCCAAGTGTTAGAACGACCGACCCCAAGTGTTCAAACGACCGACCCACCAAGAGATTAAACGATGATTTAAAAAAAATCTTCTTTTGGCAGATTTTTTATGGTACAGACCATGATTCTTAGAAACAATCCAGAATTTCATTCGTTTCGGTGCCATAGGGTCTAAGTTATGACCGACCCCAAGTATGAGAATGCCCAAACCCAAGTGCTCAAACGACCGACCCCAAGTGATTAAACGATGTTTTAAAAAATCTTCTTTTGGCAGATTTTATGATTGATTCGTGTACAGACCATGATTCTTAGAAATAATCCAAAATTTCAGTCGGTTCGGTGCCATAAGGTCTACGTTATGACCGACCACAATTTTTGATACAACGCGCCCGTAATACGATGAATTTTTTCAAAATTATTATTTTTCATGGAATTTTATTGATTCGTGTACAAACCATGATTCTTAGTAGGAAACCAAAATTAAAGTCGGTTCGGTGTCATAGGGCCGAAGTTATGACCGACCACAAGTGTTGTTACAAAACGCCCGTATAACAAAGAATTTTTTTTTTAATTATTATTTTTCGAGATTTTTTTATTAATTCGTGTACAGACCATGATTATTAGTAAGAATCCAAAATATCAGTCGGATCGGTGCCACAGGGACAAAGTTATGACCGACCCCAAGTGTTAGAACGACCGACCCCAAGTGTTCAAACGACCGACCCCCCAAGAGATTAAACGATGATTTTAAAAAATCTTCTTTTGGCAGATTTTATGATTGATTCGTGTACAGACCATGATTCTTAGAAATAATCGAAAATTTCAGTTTGTTCGGTTCCATAAGGTCTAAGTTATGAAGTTATGACCGACCACAGTTGTTGTTTCAACGCGCCCGTAATACGATGAAATTTTTCAAAATTATTATTTTTAATGGATTTTTATTGATTCGTGTTCAAATAATGATTCTTAGTAGGAAACCAAATTTTAAGTCGGTTCGGTGTCATAGGGCCGAAGTTATGACCGACCACAAGTGTTGTTACAAAACGCCCGTATAACAAAGATTTTTTTTTATTATTATTATTTTTTTATTAATTCGTGTACAGACCATGATTATTAGTAAGAATCCAAAATATCAGTCGGATCGGTGCCACAGGGACAAAGTTATGACCGACCCCAAGTGTTAGAACGAGCGACCCCAAGTGTTCAAACGACCGACCCCAAGAGAATAAACGACGATTTAAAAAATTCTTCTTTTGGAAGATTTTTATGGTACAGACCATGATTCTTAGAAACAATCCAGAATTTCATTCGTTTCGGTGACATAGGGTCTAAGTTATGACCGACCCAAAGTATGAGAATGCCCAAACCCAAGTGCTCAAACGACCGACCCTATGTGATTAAACTATGATTTAAAAAAAAATAAACCTTCTTTTGCAGATTTTTGATTGATTCGTGTATAGACCATGAATATTAGTAAGAATCCAAAATATCAGTCGGATCGGTGCAACAGGGACAACGTTATGACCGACCCCAAGTGTTAGAACGACCGACCCCAAGTGTTCAAACGACCGACCCCCCAAGAGATTAAACGATGATTTAAAAAAATCTTCTTTTGGTAGATTTTATGATTGATTCGTGTACAGACCATGATTCTTAGAAATAATCCAAAATTTCAGTCGGTTCGGTGCCATAAGGTCTTAGTTATGACCGACCACAATTGTTGTTACAACGCGCCCGTAATACGATGAATTTTTTCAAAATTATTATTTTTCATGGATTTTTATTGATTCGTGTACAAACCATGATTCTTAGTAGGAAACCAAAATTTAAGTCGGTTCGGTGTCAAAGGGCCGAAGTTATGACCGACCACAAGTGTAGTTACAAAACGCCCGTATAACAAAGAATTTTTTTTAAATTATTCTTTATCGAGATTTTTTTATTAATTCGTGTACAGACCATGATTATTAGTAAGAATCCAAAATATCGGTCGGATCGGTGCCACAGGGACAAAGTTATGACCGACCCCAAGTGATGTTACAAAACGCCCGTATAACAAAGATTTTTTTTTTTATTATAATTTTTCGAGATTTTTTTATTAATTCGTGTACAGACCATGATTATTAGTAAGAATCCAAAATATCAGTCGGATCGGTGCCACAGGGACAAAGTTATGACCGACCCCAAGTGTTAGAACGAGCGACCCCAAGTGTTCAAACGACCGACCCCCCAAGAGATTAAACGATGATTTAAAAAAATCTTCTTTTGTCAGATTTTATGATTGATTCGTGTACAGACCATGATTCTTAGAAGTAATCCAAAATTTCAGTCGGTTCGGTGCCATAAGGTCTTAGTTATGACCGACCACAATTGTTGTTACAACGCGCCCGTAATACGATGAATTTTTTCAAAATTATTATTTTTCATGGATTTTTATTGATTCGTGTACAAACCATGATTCTTAGTAGGAAACCAAAATTTAAGTCGGTTCGGTGTCAAAGGGCCGAAGTTATGACCGACCACAAGTGTAGTTACAAAACGCCCGTATAACAAAGAATTTTTTTTTAATTATTCTTTTTCGAGATTTTTATATTAATTCGTGTACAGACCATGATTATTAGTAAGAATCCAAAATATCAGTCGGATCGGTTCCACAGGGCCAAAGATGACCGACCCCAAGTGTTAGAACGACCGACCCCCCAAGAGATTAAACGATGATTTAAAAATTCTTCTTTCGGCAGATTTTATAATTGATTCGTGTAAGGACCATGATTCTTAGAAATAATCCAAAATTTCAGTCGGTTCGGTGCCATAAGGTCTAAGTTATGAAGTTATGACGGACCACAATTGTTGTTTCAACGCGCCCGTAATACGATGAATTTTTTCAAAATTATTATTTTTCATGGATTTTTATTGATTAGTGTACAAACCATGATTCTTAGTAGGAAACCAAAATTTATGTCGGTTCGGTGTCATAGGGCCGAAGTTATGACCGACCACAAATGTTGTTACAAAACTCCCGTATAACAAAGATTTTTTTTTTTAATTATTTTTTGTCGAGATTTTTTTTATTAATTCGTGTACAGACCATGATTATAAGTAAGAATCCAAAATATCAGTCGGATCGGTTCCACAGGGCCAAAGTTATGACCGACACCAAGTGTTAGAACGACCGACCCTAAGTGTTCAAACGACCGACCCCCTAAGAGATTAAACGATGATTAAAAAGAATCTTCTTTTGGCAGATTTTATGATTGATTCGTGTACAGACCATGATTCTTAGAAATAATCCAAAATTTCAGTCGGTTCGGTGCCATAAGGTCTACGTTATGACCGACCACAATTGTTGATACAACGCGCCCGTAAAACGATGAATTTTTTCAAAATTATTATTTTTCATGGAATTTTATTGATTCGTGTACAAACCATGATTCTAAGTAGGAAACCAAAATAAAGTCGGTTCGGTGTCATAGGGCCGAAGTTATGACCGACCACAAGTGTTGTTACAAAACGCCCGTATAACAAAGAATTTTTTTTAAATAATTCTTTTTCGAGATTTTTTTATTAATTCGTGTACAGACCATGATTATTAGTAAGAATCCAAAATATCAGTCGGATCGGTGCCACAGGGACAAAGTTGTGACCGACCCCAAGTGTTAGAACGACCGACCCCCCAAGAGATTAAACGATGATTAAAAAAAATCTTCTTTTGGCAGATTTTATAATTGATTCGTGTACAGACCATGATTCTTAGAAATTATCCAAAATTTCAGTCGGTTCGGTGCCATAAGGTCTAAGTTATGACCGACCACAATTGTTGATACAACGCGCCCGTAATACCATGAATTTTTTCAAAATTATTATTTTTCATGGAATTTTATTGATTCGTGTACAAACCATGATTCTTAGTAGGAAACCAAAATTAAAGTCGGTTCGGTGTCATAGGGCCGAAGTTATGACCGACCACAAGTGTTGTTACAAAACGCCCGTATAACAAAGATTTTTTTTTATTTAATTATTCTTTTTCGAGATTTTTTTTTAAATTCGTGTACAGACCATGATTATTAGTAAGAATCCAAATATCAGTCGGATCGGTGCCACAGGGACAAAGTTATGACCGACCCCAAGTGTTAGAACGACCGACCCCAAGTGTTCAAACGACCGACCCCCCAAGAGATTAAACGATGATTTAAAAATTCTTCTTTTGGCAGATTTTATGATTGATTCGTGTACAGCCCATGATTCTTAGAAATAATCCAAAATTTCAGTCGGTTCGGTGCCATAAGGTCTAAGTTATGAAGTTATGACCGACCACAATTGTTGTTTCAACGCGCCCGTAATACGATGAATTTCTTCAAAATTATTATTTTTCATGGATTTTTATTGATTCGTGTACAAACCATGATTCTTAGTAGTTAACCAAAATTTAAGTCGGTTCGGTGTCATAGGGCCGAAGTTATGACCGACCACAAGTGTTGTTACAAAACGCCCGTATAACAAAGAATTTTTTTTAAATCATTCTTTTTCGAGATTTTTTTATTAATTCGTGTACAGACCATGATTATTAATAAGAATCCAAAATATCAGTCGGATCGGTGCCACAGGGACAAAGTAATGACCGACCCCAAGTGTTAGAACGACCGACCCCAAGTGTTCAAACGACCGACCCCCCAAGAGATTAAACGATTATTTAAAAAAATCTTCTTTTGGCAGATTTTATGATTGATTCGTGTACAGACCATGATTCTTAGAAATAATCCAAAATTTTAGTCGGTTCGGTGCCATAAGGTCTTAGTTATGACCGACCACAATTGTTGTTACAACGCGCCCGTAATACGATGAATTTTTTCAAAATTATTATTTTTCATGGATTTTTATTGATTCGTGTACAAACCATGATTCTTAGTAGGAAACCAAAATTTAAGTCGGTTCGGTGTCAAAGGGCCGAAGTTATGACCGACCACAAGTGTAGTTACAAAACGCCCGTATAACAAAGAATTTTTTTTAAATTATTCTTTATCGAGATTTTTTTATTAATTCGTGTACAGACCATGATTATTAGTAAGAATCCAAAATATCGGTCGGATCGGTGCCACAGGGACAAAGTTATGACCGACCCCAAGTGATGTTACAAAACGCCCGTATAACAAAGATTTTTTTTTTTATTATAATTTTTCGAGATTTTTTTATTAATTCGTGTACAGACCATGATTATTAGTAAGAATCCAAAATATCAGTCGGATCGGTGCCACAGGGACAAAGTTATGACCGACCCCAAGTGTTAGAACGAGCGACCCCAAGTGTTCAAACGACCGACCCCAAGAGATTAAACGACGATTTAAAAAATTCTTCTTTTGGCAGATTTTTTATGGTACAGACCATGATCCTTAGAAACAATCGAGAATTTCATTCGTTTCGGTGCCATAGGGTCTAAGTAATGACCGACCCCAAGTATAAGAATGCCCAAACCCAAGTGCTCAAACGACCGACACTATGTGATTATACTATGATTTAAAATTAAATAAAACTTCTTTTGCAGATTTTTGATTGATTCGTGTATAGACCATGATTATTAGTAAGAATCTGTAGCTACCTGCGCTGTGAGAAGTACTTACTTAAGAATTCAAATTCAAGCAATTCAAATTCCAATTCTTTTGAACAGCAAGCTGAAACAAATTGTACTGTTTATTTTTTTTAACTGTCACACTCCATATGTTGATAACATTGTGAAAATTTTAATGGCACATAAAAAAACTATCAACCGATGATTCTAGAGCTTTCTTTTAACTGTGTTTACGTAGCACGTTCAATTGCTACATTGGTGACACCGACGTTCACATTAGTGACCACGAAGTTTACATTTGTGAATCCGACAGTGAACACGACGCGTGCAAGTACGTCTACCGCGAGCACGTCGCGCACGAAATAAACTCTTCGGTGATAAATTTCGCGCACCAATCATCATCATCATGTCCCTCACGAGCGGTACATCCGAGGAAATGGGTAAACCCATCAATCAGCCACTACTAACACGGATGGAGCGGTTGATGCAGCCTCTCCAACAAGAGCTCGCTACTTTGAGGCGCGAAGTTTCGACACTACGCTCTGGCCAGCATAGGAGGAGCGCCACCCCGCATCGTTGGAGCAATCGTTCCCGCAGTCGGTCCAGAGGTCGTCAGCCCGAGGGAACATGCTGGTACCACTGGAAGTATGGGACGAAGGCAAGCAAGTGCACCAAACCCTGCAACTTCCAGCAGGAAAACGCGCGGGGCCCAAACTGATGGCGACCAGCACCAGCCCCAACCAAGTCAGTCGTCTTTTTGTTACCGACAGGGTAACCCGTACCCAATTTCTTATAGACACCGGCGCAGATCTCTGCGTTTTCCCACGACGACTTGTCCAGGGACGCCCCACTAAAGCGACATACGAACTGGCAGCAGCAAATGGCAGCACAATCGCTACTTATGGCAGCCTAACGCTCAACCTGGATCTGGGATTGCGACGCGACTTTACTTGGAGCTTCGTCATTGCAGACGTCTCCAGGCCAATCATCGGGGCAGACTTTCTCGCCAAGTACGAGCTACTGGTGGATGTCCGAAATAAACGGCTGCTGGACCAAGTGACGAATTTGACCATCACGGGAAAACGAAGCGACAACAAGATCGTTTCCATTAAGACGGTCACAGGAACGTCCCCGTATCATAAGCTTCTTCAACAGTTTCCTGACATCACTCGCCCTGACGGCGCCAGGAGGGAAGTTCGTCACGCAACACTGCACCATATTAACACCACGCCAGGACCTCCAACAGTCGAACGCCCACGACGCCTTGCTCCTGACAAGTTAAAACGCGCCAAGAAGGAGTTCGAGGCCATGGTCCGTCTCGGAATCGCTCGACCTTCCGAGAGCTCTTGGGCATCTCCCTTGCACATGGTACCCAAGAAGGACGACCAGTGGAGACCATGTGGCGATTATAGAAGATTGAACGCCAGAACTATTCCGGACAGATACCCCGTACGCCACATCCAAAATTTTGCACAGGCACTGAGCGGCACCAAGATCTTCTCAACGATTGATCTGGTGCGGGCATATAATCAAATCCCTGTGGCTCCCGAGGACATTCCGAAAACAGCAATCACTACGCCATTCGGACTCTTCGAATTTCCGGTGATGTCTTTTGGCCTCCGCAACGCAGCCCAGACCTTCCAACGCTTCATGGACGAGGTTACCAGAGGCTTAGATTTCTGTTACGCCTACATAGACGACATCCTTATTGCCTCAACGTCAGAGGAAGAGCACCTAGCCCACCTCAAGATATTATTCCAGCGCCTGCAGGAATATGGTGTTGTCATCAACACCGCCAAATGCCATTTCGGCCTGACTAAGGTCAAATTCCTAGGATACTCGGTGTCCGACGCTGGCACTTCACCCCTCCCAGATAAAGTGGAGGCCATCAACAACTACAGCCAACCAGCTTCCATCAAGGATCTCCGCCGTTTCCTGGGAGCAATAAATTTTTACAGAAGATTCATTCCCAACGCCGCGAGGACACAAGCTCCACTCAATGACCTCCTAAAAGGGAACCAAAAAGGCAAACAACTCGTGTCTTGGACTGCCGAAACAGTAGAAGCTTTCAGCAAGTGCAAGGAAGCTCTGGCCCAGGCAACCCTGCTCGTTCACCCGAAGTGCGACGCCCCACTCTCTATCGTCAGCGACGCGTCTGATACTACAGCCGGTGCCGCACTCCACCAATTCGTCGCAGGTCACTGGGAGCCTCTAGCATTCTTTTCGAAGAAGTTTTCGGCAGCTGAAAAGAAATATGGCGCATACGACAGAGAACTACTAGCCATCTATCTCGCTGTGAAATACTTTCGCCACATGGTGGAAGGCAGGTCGTTCACCATATTTACAGACCATAAGCCTATCACGTTCGCCTTCCAACAAAAAGCAGACAAATGCTCACCAAGGCAATTCCGCCATCTGGACTATATCAGCCAGTTCACAACTGACATCCGACACGTCTCCGGAAAAGACAACATCGTCGCGGATGCTCTCTCCAGGGTCGAGACGATAGATACTCCTCTGGACTACGCAGCGCTGGCAGCTGACCAGATGTGCGACCCTGAACTGGAACAACACTTGCAAGGAAGTTCTAGCCTACAACTTAAAAAGATTAATATTCCGGGTACTGACGCGCATCTCTACTGTGACGTCTCAACTACCATAGCCAGACCCTTCGTCACGAAGAAGTTCAGACCTGCGGCATTCAATGCGGTCCATCAGCTGGCTCACCCTGGAATTAAGGCCACGGTTAAGCTCATAACTCAACGTTATGTCTGGCCGGCCATTAAAGCTGAGACTATTAAGCTCGCACGCAATTGCCTTCAATGCCAACGAAGCAAGATTACACGGCACGTGTCAGCACCCCTGGGAGCCTTTCCCAGACCCTCCGCTAGATTCGAGCACGTCCACATCGACATAATCGTCATGCCTTCTTCAGAAGGATGCCGATACTGTCTCACGTGCGTAGACAGATTCACGAGATGGCCAGAGGCATTCCCGATCCCAGACCAAGAGGCTGAAACAGTGGCGCGTGCTTTCTACAAGGGCTGGATAACAAGATTCGGCACTCCACTCCGCATTACTACGGACCAAGGGAGACAATTTGAGTCGAGGCTGTTCAGGCAGTTGAATTTCCTGGCAGGCACGACGCAAATCCATACAACTGCATACCACCCCGCAGCAAATGGCATGGTGGAACGATTTCATCGTCAACTGAAAGCAGCGATCAAGTGCCATCAGAATAACCGTTGGACGGAAACACTTCCCACCGTACTCATGGGAATCAGAGCAGCTTGGAGAGATGACCTCGCGACAACCTCAGCCGAGCTAGTATACGGCGAGCCGCTCCGCTTACCCGGCGAATTTCTATGTACAGCACGACCTAATGTTAACGACGACACCGGAAGCTTCCTCAAGGAACTACGGAAACATTTCAACGAGCTGAGACCAGTTGAAGGTACCCGCCATGGTTATGGACATCGTTTCGTCTTCCAAAATCTTCCCACAGCTTCTCACGTCTTTCTGAGGGACGACACAGTCAAGAGCCCGCTTCAACAACCCTACAGCGGCCCTCATAAAGTCGTTCGTCGGCACGAACGAACATATACCATACTGGTAAAAGGGAAGGAAATCACCGTGAGCATCGACCGCCTCAAACCAGCATACGTTGCTCAAGATCTTGAGAGTTTCACATCACACTCGCAAACCGCATCAGAGTCACCAGCCGCCACATCACAACCAACCCTTCCGTTGTTCGATGGCAGTAAGGATCGGACACACACAACCACTCGTTCTGGAAGGCGGGTTCGATTTCCCGATCACCTCGGTATCTGACTATTCCTCTTTCCACCGCAGCCATGTCTGCGTTGTCTGGGGAGGGAGTACTGTAGCTACCTGCGCTGTGAGAAGTACTTACTTAAGAATTCAAATTCAAGCAATTCAAATTCCAATTCTTTTGAACAGCAAGCTGAAACAAATTGTACTGTTTATTTTTTTTAACTGTCACACTCCATATGTTGATAACATTGTGAAAATTTTAATGGCACATAAAAAAACTATCAACCGATGATTCTAGAGCTTTCTTTTAACTGTGTTTACGTAGCACGTTCAATTGCTACAAATCCAAAATATCAGTCGGATCGGTGCAACAGGGACAAAGTTATGACCGACCCCAAGTGTTAGAACGACCGACCCCAAGTGTTCAAACGACCGACCCCCCAAGAGATTAAACGATGATTTAAAAAAATCTTCTTTTGGCAGATTTTATGATTGATTCGTGTACAGACCATGATTCTTAGAAGTAATCCAAAATTTCAGTCGGTTTGGTGCCATAAGGTCTTAGTTATGACCGACCACAATTGTTGTTACAACGCGCCCGTAATACGATGAATTTTTTCAAAATTATTATTTTTCATGGATTTTTATTGATTCGTGTACAAACCATGATTCTTAGTAGGAAACCAAAATTTAAGTCGGTTCGGTGTCAAAGGGCCGAAGTTATGACCGACCACAAGTGTAGTTACAAAACGCCCGTATAACAAAGAATTTTTTTTAAATTATTCTTTTTCGAGATTTTTATATTAATTCGTGTACAGACCATGATTATTAGTAAGAATCCAAAATATCAGTCGGATCGGTTCCACAGGGCCAAAGATGACCGACCCCAAGTGTTAGAACGACCGACCCCCCAAGAGATTAAACGATGATTTAAAAAAATCTTCTTTTGGCAGATTTTATGATTGATTCGTGTAAGGACCATGATTCTTAGAAATAATCCAAAATTTCAGTCGGTTCGGTGCCATAAGGTCTAAGTTATGAAGTTATGACGGACCACAATTGTTGTTTCAACGCGCCCGTAATACGATGAATTTTTTCAAAATTATTATTTTTCATGGATTTTTATTGATTAGTGTACAAACCATGATTCTTAGTAGGAAACCAAAATTTATGTCGGTTCGGTGTCATAGGGCCGAAGTTATGACCGACCACAAATGTTGTTACAAAACTCCCGTATAACAAAGATTTTTTTTTTTAATTAATTTTTTTTCGAGATTTTTTTTATTAATTCGTGTACAGACCATGATTATAAGTAAGAATCCAAAATATCAGTGGGATCGGTTCCACAGGGCCAAAGTTATGACCGACACCAAGTGTTAGAACGACCAACCCCAAGTGTTCAAACGACCGACCCCCTAAGAGATTAAACGATGATTAAAAAGAATCTTCTTTTGGCAGATTTTATGATTGATTCGTGTACAGACCATGATTCTTAGAAATAATCCAAAATTTCAGTCGGTTCGGTGCCATAAGGTCTACGTTATGACCGACCACAATTGTTGATACAACGCGCCCGTAAAACGATGAATTTTTTCAAAATTATTATTTTTCATGGAATTTTATTGATTCGTGTACAAACCATGATTCTAAGTAGGAAACCAAAATAAAGTCGGTTCGGTGTCATAGGGCCGAAGTTATGACCGACTACAAGTGTTGTTACAAAACGCCCGTATAACAAAGAATTTTTTTTTAATTATTATTTTTCGAGATTTTTTTAATAATTCGTGTACAGACCATGATTATTAGTAAGAATCCAAAATATCAGTCGGTTCGGTGCCACAGGCACAAAGTTATGACCGACCCCAAGTGTTGTTACAAAACGCCCGTATAACAAAGATTTTTTTTTTTATTATTATTTTTCGAGATTTTTTTATTAATTCGTGTACAGACCATGATTATTAGTAAGAATCCACAATATCAGTCGGATCGGTGCCACCGGCACAAAGTTATGACCGACCCCAAGTGTTAGAACGAGCGACCCCAAGTGTTCAAACGACCGACCCCAAGAGATTAAACGACGATTTAAAAAATTCTTCTTTTGACAGATTTTTTATGGTACAGACCATGATTCTTAGAAACAATCGAGAACTTCATTCGTTTCGGTGCCATAGGGTCTTAGTTATGACCGACCCCAAGTATGAGAATGCCCAAACCCAAGTGCTCAAACGACCGACCCGATGTGATTTAACTATGATTTAAAAATAAATAAAACTTTTTTTGCAGATTTTTGATTGATTCGTGTACAGACCATGATTATTAGTAAGAATCTAAAATATCAGTCGGATCGGTGCCACAGGGACAAAGTTATGACCGACCCCAAGTGTTAGAACGACCGACCCCAAGTGTTCAAACGACCGACCCCCCAAGAGATTAAACGATGATTTAAAAAAATCTTCTTTTGGCAGATTTTATGATTGATTCGTGTACAGACCATGATTCTTAGAAATAATCCAAAATTTCAGTCGGTTCGGTGCCATAAGGTCTAAGTTATGACCGACCACAATTGTTGTTACAACGCGCCCGTAATACGATGAATTTTTTCAAAATTATTATTTTTCATGGATTTTTATTGATTCGTGTACAAACCATGATTCTTAGTAGGTAACCAAAATTTAAGTCGGTTCGGTGTCATAGGGCCGAAGTTATGACCGACCACAAGTGTTGTTACAAAACGCCCGTATAACAAAGAATTTTTTTTAAATTATTCTTTTTTGAGATTTTTTTATTAATTCGTGTACAGACCATGATTATTAGTAAGAATCCAAAATATCAGTCGGATCGGTGCCACAGGGACAAAGTTATGACCGACCCCAAGTGTTAGAACGACCGACCCCAAGTGTTCAAACGACCGACCCCCCAAGAGATTAAACGATGATTAAAAAAAATCTTCTTTTGGCAGATTTTATAATTGATTCGTGTACAGACCATGATTCTTAGAAATAATCCAAAATTTCAGTCGGTTCGGTGCCATAAGGTCTAAGTTATGACCGACCACAATTGTTGATACAACGCGCCCGTAATACCATGAATTTTTTCAAAATTATTATTTTTCATGGATTTTTATTGATTCGTGTACAAACCATGATTCTTAGTAGGAAACCAAAATTTAAGTCGGTTCGGTGTCATAGGGCCGAAGTTATGACCGACCACAAGTGTTGTTACAAAACGCCCGTATAACAAAGATTTTTTTTTATTTAATTATTCTTTTTCGAGATTTTTTTTATAAATTCGTGTACAGACCATGATTATTAGTAAGAATCCAAATATCAGTCGGATCGGTGCCACAGGGACAAAGTTATGACCGACCCCAAGTGTTAGAACGACCGACCCCAAGTGTTCAAACGACCGACCCCCCAAGAGATTAAACGATGATTTAAAAATTCTTCTTTTGGCAGATTTTATGATTGATTCGTGTACAGACCATGATTCTTAGAAATAATCCAAAATTTCAGTCGGTTCGGTGCCATAAGGTCTAAGTTATGACCGACCACAATTGTTGTTACAACGCGCCCGTAATACGATGAATTTTTTCAAAATTATTATTTTTCATGGATTTTTATTGATTCGTGTACAAACCATGATTCTTAGTAGGTAACCAAAATTTAAGTCGGTTCGGTGTCATAGGGCCGAAGTTATGACCGACCACAAGTGTTGTTACAAAACGCCCGTATAACAAAGAATTTTTTTTAAATTATTCTTTTTTGAGATTTTTTTATTAATTCGTGTACAGACCATGATTATTAGTAAGAATCCAAAATATCAGTCGGATCGGTGCCACAGGGACAAAGTTATGACCGACCCCAAGTGTTAGAACGACCGACCCCAAGTGTTCAAACGACCGACCCCCCAAGAGATTAAACGATGATTAAAAAAAATCTTCTTTTGGTAGATTTTATGATTGATTCGTGTACAGACCATGATTCTTAGAAATAATCCAAAATTTCAGTCGGTTCGGTGCCATAAGGTCTAAGTTATGACCGACCACAATTGTTGATACAACGCGCCCGTAATACCATGAATTTTTTCAAAATTATTATTTTTCATGGATTTTTATTGATTCGTGTACAAACCATGATTCTTAGTAGGAAACCAAAATTTAAGTCGGTTCGGTGTCATAGGGCCGAAGTTATGACCGACCACAAGTGTTGTTACAAAACGCCCGTATAACAAAGATTTTTTTTTATTTAATTATTCTTTTTCGAGATTTTTTTTATAAATTCGTGTACAGACCATGATTATTAGTAAGAATCCAAATATCAGTCGGATCGGTGCCACAGGGACAAAGTTATGACCGACCCCAAGTGTTAGAACGACCGACCCCAAGTGTTCAAACGACCGACCCCCCAAGAGATTAAACGATGATTTAAAAATTCTTCTTTTGGCAGATTTTATGATTGATTCGTGTACAGCCCATGATTCTTAGAAATAATCCAAAATTTCAGTCGGTTCGGTGCCATAAGGTCTAAGTTATGACCGACCACAATTGTTGTTACAACGCGCCCGTAATACGTTGAATTTTTTTAAAATTATTATTTTTCATGGATTTTTATTGATTCGTGTACAAACCATGATTCTTAGTAGGAAACCAAAATTTAAGTCGGTTCGGTGTCATAGGGCCGAAGTTATGACCGACCACATTGTGTTGTTACAAAACGCCCGTATAACAAAGAATTTTTTTTTAATTATACTTTTTCGAGATTTTTTTATTAATTCGTGTACAGACCATGATTATTAGTAAGAATCCAAAATATCAGTCGGATCGGTTCCACAGGGCCAAAGATGACCGACCCCAAGTGTTAGAACGACTGACCCCCCAAGAGATTAAACGATGATTTAAAAAAATCTTCTTTTGGCAGATTTTATGATTGATTCGTGTAAGGACCATGATTCTTAGAAATAATCCAAAATTTCAGTCGATTCGGTGCCATAAGGTCTAAGTTATGAAGTTATGACGGACCACAATTGTTGTTTCAACGCGCCCGTAATACGATGAATTTTTTCAAAATTATTATTTTTCATGGATTTTTATTGATTAGTGTACAAACCATGATTCTTAGTAGGAAACCAAAATTTATGTCGGTTCGGTGTCATAGGGCCGAAGTTATGACCGACCACAAATGTTGTTACAAAACTCCCGTATAACAAAGATTTTTTTTTTTAATTATTTTTTTTTCGAGATTTTTTTTATTAATTCGTGTACAGACCATGATTATAAGTAAGAATCCAAAATATCAGTGGGATCGGTTCCACAGGGCCAAAGTTATGACCGACACCAAGTGTTAGAACGACCGACCCCAAGTGTTCAAACGACCGACCCCCTAAGAGATTAAACGATTATTAAAAAGAATCTTCTTTTGGCAGATTTTATGATTGATTCGTGTACAGACCATGATTCTTAGAAATAATCCAAAATTTCAGTCGGTTCGGTGCCATAAGGTCTACGTTATGACCGACCACAATTGTTGATACAACGTGCCCGTAAAACGATGAATTTTTTCAAAATTATTATTTTTCATGGAATTTTATTGATTCGTGTACAAACCATGATTCTTAGTAGTTAACCAAAATTTAAGTCGGTTCGGTGTCATAGGGCCGAAGTTATGACCGACCACAAGTGTTGTTACAAAACGCCCGTATAACAAAGATTTTTTTTTAAATTATTCTTTTTCGAGATTTTTTTTATTAATTTGTGTACAGACCATGATTATTAGTAAGAATCCAAAATATCAGTCGGATCGGTTCCACAGGGCCAAAGTCATGACCGACCCCAAGTGTTAGAACGACCGATCCCAAGTGCTCAAACGACCGACCCCAAGAGATTAAACGATGATTTAAAAAAATTCTTCTTTTGGCAGATTTTTTATTGTATAGACCATGATTCTTAGAAACAATCCAAAATTTCAGTCGGATCGGTGCCAAAGGGTCTTAGTTATGACCGAACACAATTGTGTTACAAAGCGCTTATAAAACGATGAATTTTGTCAAAATAATTCTTTTTCAAGGTTTTTTATTGTATCGTGTACAGACCATGATTCTTAGTAAATTTTTTGTCGTTTTGGTGTCATCATTCGGTGTCAAGTTATGACCGACCCCAAGTGTTAGAACGACCGACCCCAAATGCTTAAACGACCGATCCCAAGTGTTAAATCGATGATTTAAAAAAAAAATTGATGCTTGTTGTTATGGCGCCCGTGCTATGCGCTGGGCCCCATCAAGGGGGCTCCGTTCCGGGCAAATAGCCACCGGACGGAGGTTGTTCAAACTTTACAATGGGAAATAATTAAGGCACAGTGGTCTCTAATCGAGACGCGAGGGAGCAGATGCTTACTTCTCCTTGCTGTGACCAGCTCAAGTCTACGGAGGTGGAGTCCCTCCTCATGGACCATGGGTCGGCTGCGGCCTCATCTCCCTAGGGTTGGTGTGGAGGGGTATTTCGGGTCAATTGTTAGTGAAACAGGGCGTATGAACATATTCCTCTAATAGCACATGGTCAACATACAAATAGTAACAGTACCTACCTACGAGGGGGAATCCTCGATCTACACTCGACTTTAAATTACTCTCTCTCTGGTCCAAGGTTCAATGCGACATGATTACAATAATTTATGGAAGTTTATCAGCACAAAATAGAGAGCTTACATGGATCCGTGTTGAGACAGGAACGCTAGAAATAGCTATTAAATTTTTCGCCGAAAAATAAAAAAAGGGTTTTATACATCGATTTCCCGGTAATTTCCATTTTTAGAAAAATAGGAGAATTACCAAAAAAAAATTAAAAAGCGACAATCCTAGCCGAACATTTCGATTCAGAGAAAACGAATCGGCATGACGCGTGGTATTGAAAAGTCAAACGGCCTTTAAGGCCTCGTCAAACAGAACGCGTTATTAACACGGCGTTAGGCGTGAATAACGACGCGTTAATAAGGCTGCATTGTGTTGTACTGAACATGTCTAGACCCGTCAAACAGAGTGACCGCGTTAGCATTACGCGATACTCTAACGCAGCTTTAGGACGTCGCATTGTGTTTTTTTACAAAATTTTGTATAGTGGTAAAAATGAATGACAACAGCTCAACAACAACAGACAGAACAGACTAACAAAACTATTTATCTTGGAGCATCGACTTCAAGATATCATTACAATAATGATTTTATGTAGGTATAAGTTTATACCAATAAAAGTGTAGAGGCCTACTAATTATGTTCAATTCATATATTTATTTATTTTATTTGATATGATTATCTAAAAAAATTATATGCAATTCAGCAATGTCAGCCTCTGTCTACTCACTGGGTAGCTCACCTGTGCTGAGGCCTACATTTTATAAAACAAAAATTTATTCTCATACATAATACATTAAAAAATAATACTTCATAAAAAAAGTAAGCTAAAATAAAACTAAAAATAAAAATTTATAATAAAGGTAAAATTATAGGTAAAATATATTTAGATCGATTTATTTTCATTACTTACAATGAAAATAAATCGATGTGACATACGAAAGTATTGAAAGAAGCGATCTTCGTGTGATGAAAGCTCCCGGCATAAACGATGATACTCTCCAAATTTGTTACTTTTCTTATTAATTTCATGCACCCATTTTCTACTATTATGTGAACTTGATAATGCACACAGCAGTAACAACTCATCTTCATCTGAGCCGCTGGACATCGCGACGAAGACTGACTGACGCCGAATGCTCTGCCTAATGCTCTACCTAATGCCGAAGCCGTTCAAACAGAAAGTACGCCACGTGATGTAAATAACGCCTTCGCGTTATTCATATTATTATGTTTGACGAGGCCTTAAGTTTTGACCGAACCCAAGTGTGACAAGGCGCCCATAAAACGATGAAAATTTTGTAATTCTTAGTAAGAATCCAATTATCGAATAGTAATTAATTGAATTATCTTGCTTAGAGGCAAAGCAGGCAGAGAGAATGAACGCTAAAAACGGAATGAACGTGCATTGTCATGCACCTAGCCAGAGAAAGGTGGCCGGTGATATCATTGTATAAAATCGGATAAAAATAGTATTTTATGGTTGTTCGTTGCTTCGCTACATAAGTTTCTATTGTCCTGGTTTTCTGAAGAGCATAAGTAACTATCTAAATAGGAAAGGAATGAGTACTGGGGATTAGCGACTTTTACCAAATGAGCTTTAACGTTTAATAGATAGAAAACTCTATCTATCCACAGTGACTTGTTTTTTGTTTAAAATCGCACACAAACTTAATGGCTTACTAACGGCGAGCGAGCGCCGCCCCCTGAACTCTGCCGCCCCTAGGCCGCGGCCTATAGGGCCTATTGACAAATCCAGGACTGATCCAAATGTTTTTAAAACACTCGCTAAGTCATTTCCTAACACGCTTTTGTTCCATTTCGCACAGTATTGGTTACTAGTCATGTACCATTAAATTGTACACATTCATTTTTCTTCTAAAATAGAAGGAACTCCGCTCTCAGGCTTGATTTGAAACAAAATTGCAAATCAAAACAAAGGACCCGTACCTATGTCATATTTGGTATCGGCACCCCTTTCCTCTCCCATTGCCATCTCTTATTTAATATAGTTTTCTACTTTAATGACAAATGTGTTCGAAGATTCGGTTTCGGTATAAAGTCCTGTTTCGGTTGGACACTATTGATAATACCTTAATTATTACGTCAAAATCGAGGTTTTGTATTCCCCATTTTTCTCCTCCAAAATTTTGACCGATTTTTTTACCCATCACACAAGAAGAAAATATTCTATGTCGGCACGTTATGCTTTTTTTATTAATACATTAGATATTATCTAGTTTGTTTAATGAAGTTTATTGACGACGTTTAAACCAGGCAATTTTAATGATTTTCCGAGCGTCTTAACTCCTACGAAGTAAATTATCAAAAAAAGCAAAACGTACTGACAGGCTAGTAGTCAATATCTATATTATACAGGGTGTCCGGGGGTAAAGTGCATTAACTTCGGGAGGTGATTCTACGTGATAGTACAAGTAAAAAAGATAAATAACTTTTTTCGAAATTCCAACTTTTAGGGGTAGTTTCGAGGTAAAAAGATAAAATTAGTCCGGCGTGTGTAGCCAGATTTATGATTTTCCGCTGTTACGATACGGGCCAATCACAATCAAGTCGAGCGCCCGGCAGGCTCTCAGCAAGTAAGATCGTACCTCACACTAAGGTTTTTTAGTAGGTACGTCTTTTTGTATGGGAAAAAAATGTTGGAATTTTGGAAAAAGTTGTTAATCGTTTTTACTCCTACCATCATGTAGAATCACCTCCCGAAGTTAATGCACTTTACCCCCGGACCCTGTATAAAAGAAATATTTGCGCTAGGATCAAAATCAATAGAGAAAAACGGGGAATACGTTTGTATGGAAAATTTACCACCTGGTTTCCTCTTAGAGTTCAAATCAAGCTCAAAGTTAAAATGTAAGACCTTTGAATTTTGAGCATATGCTCAAAATATCTTATTTTTTTATTTCGAAGAATAATGATTTCGTTCATAGTGTTTAGTTTTCTAGTCAAGTTTCAAACCAATTATGGATTATAAATAATAGTGATCATTATTATCAACAAGTTCATTCATTTAGGCCAAAGATGGCGCCAGTAATTTCAGATGTCGCTGATGTATTACGATCATTTTTGAACTTTATCCCTTCCCAATGTACAAAGCAATTTTAACTATAAAAGGTCTACACTAGCTAAAAATACACACTTTTCTAACTAAACTTGCATAGAAAACATAAAGTATTGAATACATCTTTGTCTGTTGAGTGGGGAATTAGTTATGTGTCAGTAACTTGCAGTGGCGGTTCTTCACAGGGGGACAATGGGGACGGTCCCCGCCAGTTACACTCAAAACCTACTAAAGGAAAAGGAAATAACAGTCGATGCGTTGTCTTCACTAAAATGAATGAATTCTTTAAACATAAAAGTAATTAACATTTGCAGAAATAAAATACAAATAATTATTCTGGATGATTTTAATAAGACTCTACGCGCGTACAGCGAACAATGTACGGAGCACAAAACGGCGGGTCAATTTCTCAGTGCGCAGAATCTAATGCGCACTTGGGGGACGATCCGAAGTATCCCCATACTTTCCTTGCGTTGTTTCGCGATTGTATGCAACTGCGCATGCGCAGTCGTATGTGAATTCTATTGTATTGGATCCCTACAGAAACATTTGTTTGCGAAGTTTCGGGCGGGAATCGCTCGCGTTCAAATTAGTTTGATAATAATCTTGCAAGATAAAGCTTTATTTTTATTATCCTATATTGTAAATTGGCATATATCTTTGTATATTTTATATTATTTTGTGTTTAGATATCCGACTAGCATGATTAGACCATAAAATATTTTTTTGAGAAATTTTATATTATATTCTACGAGTGGTGAGATTGCGGTACAGTACGTAAAAAAAATATCGATCCCCACCACTAAAAAAGTGCTCGGACCGCCACTGGTAACTTGTAATTTTAAAAACATAACAATAAAAACAATGGATTCAATTTCTCAAAGGTGCTTTATTAAAAAAACAACATAACCACTTCTTCTTCTCTCAAGTCCTAACTTTTTTACACATAGGTTTACTGATTCAATAAAGTCGAAATATACTCATATAAAAATAAAAATTATTGCAGGTGACAAATATGTTTTAATAATACGAGTCTTAATCACTAAATTATATAATTTTATACATAAAAATTCTTAGTCAAATTACTTATACAATTAAAATTGTTACTTATATTGTTACTATAGTCGCCATTACATATAAGATTAGTTAGGTATTAAAAAATATATCACAAAAAAGTAATAAAAATTAACAAAATTGTTTTATAAAAATCTCTTGAAGGCACAGTTGCCTTGGAAGTCAAATATGCTACAAACTTATTCATCAACCCATTATCGACTGAAATACTAATCTTTGCATTCAGGGGGTCGCTATTTGTGTCAATTTTAGGTGTGAATACCGCATAAGAGTCTCAATCATTTAACCATCCGGAGCACGAAGGACTATCCTCAGTCAGGATGCGAATGTCGTGACGCTGAAGGGGAAATAAAAATAAATAATAAATAGTTACTGCTGTTAGTAACTTTAGTAGATATTATTTAGTAAAGGAAAAACTATCGGATTCAAATATAATTTGTTCGGGATCATTGCTCTCAATTACCAATCCGGGGAATCAAATTTTATTTAATTAATTTGTATTTTGTTTTACAATAATTGTTTCAATAAAAATAATATATAGTGTATTTGCGGCACGTTCCAGAGTAGAAGATGCTCTCAGTATTGCTCTGGTGTAAGACCACCATTCGGAATTGAAATGTTGCTTGAAATCAGTTTAGCCGTGACCAGATCTGAATAGCCAGATATTTTCCCACCTTCCTCTTCCCCATCTCCTTCCAGTACCCTCATCCTCACAACAAACCGCAATAGCAGATGACATAGTCTCACTGTCTCCAGACGGTTGGGTCACCCTTAGTGGTTCGCTACGTTTGGTGACTTAGCAGGGGTGCTCGGGTTCACGGGGTGAGGTTTGTCTGGGTCTTGGCGGCGGATGCGTCTGCCCACCCGCTGCATGACAGACCGGATCAGAAGAGAATGGTTAAGGGAATCCCTTTTACTTCTCCAGCCGTACTCTCTCGGAACATCGCCTTGCACCGCAGTGGGAGGGATGGATTCATACGCTCGTCACTCCTGATCACACTGACTCCCAGATTTCTACCCACCCCTAATACCCTTTTCCTTCCCAGAACTTACTCTCATTTCTATCCTAAAAAGACCCTCCACACAGCATCCCCAAAGATGACATAGGCCCTGAGGAGAACTATTTCCCCCAGGGCCTCCTGTGTGGAGCTAATGTAAAAAAAAAAAAAAATGTTGTGACTCCTGTGCGTTATCCGACTTTGGCTGCCTTCAAATACAGGTAATAATATTGCATACCTAAGCACGTCATTCATTACAATACTGACTAAAATTTAAACACATACATTTTCATTCATAACCGCTGATCAATTTCAACCTTGAGTGCAGGTAAATTTTTAAAAGTTCGGTTTAGAAATTTCCCACCCACATTAAAAAAATCATACCTCCGAATTTTAATATGGCGACCTATAAACTGCTTGTAGTGTTAGAGAAGCGTTGAATGCGCCTATATTTAACCCTGTATCCCATGTTTTTAGGATTCATTAATAAATCTTTAAATTTATAAAAGCGTGATATCTGCATATTATTTGCTTTAAAATTACCGTACGCGGTACCTATTTGTGGCAATATTAAATATTACGACTTCTGTATGTTGTATATCGCCTATTTGATAATCACAGATATAAATTTTAATTCAAACATGCATTTTTTAATATGTAAACATGATTGCGGAATGTGAATTACAAATAATTAAGAAGAGATGAGAGACATCTCTTGTTAAAATGTGAAACTACTAAGTTAGCCTTTTGATTATCGCAGTACTACAACTGTAGCGGAAACTTTAAGGTTAAACGGAAAGTACGATATTATCCTTTCACAAATGGCGCCAATTTAATTGTTTTAGGTTAAAACACTTTTGGCAAGTTATGCTTTAAAATAGGCGCATTAATTGTTTGCAGATATTCAATATGAATTTGATTAAATATTTTTGTCCATAAACAAACTCACTCATCTTGAAAGGCTAACGAATCTAATTTTGTATCAATGACTCAATCCAATTTTGTAAATGTTAGCCTTTCTTGAAAGATTTGAGTTTGTTTATTGACAAAACTATTTATTCATTTTAATATTGAATATATATGTGCAGGTCCAACCAATTAATTTACCTTAATATTTAAAAGCGTAACTACTAGTAAATAATGTTTTAACTTAAAATAATTCATATTTAATTAAATGAAGACAATATTAGCGAAACTCAATCGAAAATCTGGAGACAGAAAAATCAGAAAAAGATATTGGCACCTCTGGGACACGAACCCAGGATGCTTTTTCTGATTTTTCTGTCTCCAGATTTTCGACTGAGTATCGCTAATATTGTCTTCATTTAATTAAATATTACAATTTGAGGTTTTATTCATAAAGTTAAAAATTAAAATAAATATTCGTCCTAGACTTGCAGAAAAGTTAATAGATGTCGCATATTATTACATCGCAGCGTCTTGGGTCCCATACTATTCCTCATTTATATAAATAGTCTAACTGAGATAAACCTAGGAAAAATTGAGTACAAAGTAATCAGTTATGCAGACGACACTGCAATTTTGTTCAAGGCACAATCATGGGAAAAGGTATTCAAAAACACAGAAACAGGGATGACTGTAGTAAATAAATGGCTACAAAATAATCTATTAACACTGAACATTTCAAAAACAAAATATTTAACTTTTAGCAAAACAAAGGCTGGTCAACCACATAGCCAACCACAACTACATCTTAACCCCTGCACCAATATTTCGTCAAATAACACATGCTGTACTTGTGACAAAATTGTTTATGCAGACAATATTAAATATCTAGGTTTAACTGTTGACCATAAACTAAAATGGGATCTCCATATTAATATATTATCAAAAAAAATACGAAAATTATCATACATCTTCAAAACAATACGAAACATCATGTCATTAAATCAACTAAAAAATATATATTTCGCACTCTGTCAAAGTATTTTAACATATGGAATTTCAGTTTGGGGAGGAGCAGCAGATACTTACCTGAATTCTCTTAAAATAAATCACAAAACAATAATTAGAATTATGTTTTATAAACCTTACCAACATCCGACGGAACAGCTAATGATCAAAAACAAATTACTAGACGTAAATAAACTATTCATAAGGAAGATCATTTACAAAAACTGTATCAAAACTTCACATCTCCACATTCCTCACTCACAAAACACAAGAGCAAAAATTAATAAGCACTTTCAAGTTCCCCATATCAAATCAACTTTTGCAAAAAAACACGAATCTTACCTAGCACCACACATTTTCAATACCTTCCTAACACAAACAAAAACTTACGTCACCCCAAATAATTTGAATTGGCTTTTCAAAAGATTTGTAATATGGTTGAATGAAAAGGAAAGAACAGACATTCAAAATATTCTAAATAAATAACATTTCATACAAGTTCTCACGAAATTATATAATATTCAAATAAAACAAATACGAGAAACTGCAATTTTGCAATATTAATTATTATGATTAATTATTAATTATTACTTCTATTATGTAACCGCTATATTCAACTGTCACAAAATTTTAATTTACTTTTATCTAAAAAACAAAGTATGTATGTAAATATTTAATATACCAACATATAATTTATCTTTTTTATCTTTTTACATACATATTTATTTGTTTAAATACACACATTTCTTTTGGAACAAACATAATATGTGATTTACTCGCCTCGGAACAGACTTTGTCTAGTGAGGCGGGTAAAAGAAAAGAAAACAATGTAAATAACCATGAAACTAAATAAACGCCCGGGTTGCCGGCACTGAAACTGTAACTGTAACTGTAAAAAAAAAAAATGCAAATTTAGGGAGCGTTCCCCCCCATGTAACGCGCCGTAACGTTTTTCCGTGCCCTTTCCCCCCCCCCCCCCCCCTAAACGTTACGTAACGCCCAAGTGACAATTTTTACCTGAATGTCTCAATTAAGTTGCGCAAAGTACAAGAAAGTCGCTTAAATACCTTTTTTTCTTATTTTAATCGCGTTTGCGGTAATAAATAAAACAAAATAAAAAAAGAGATTTCAAAAACGAAAATGGTTGCCACCTTGGAAGATTTTAATTCCCTAGTTTTTTTATTTAAATATAGAAAAACATGTTACGTAACGCTTTGTTCGAACCCCCCCTCCCCCCCCTCGTAATGCACAGTAATGTTTCACAAGCCCCCCCCCCCCCTGTGCATTAAGAAAATGAAGATAATGTTGGTAGTTTTTAGACAAAGTATGATACAGTTAAAAGTGACTTGGATATAGACACCTTAGCTCAGTTGGTAGAGCTGTTGCCATGTAAGCAGAAGGTCTTGGGTTTGGGTCCCAGAGATACCAATATCTTTTTCTGATTTTTCTGTCTCCAGATTTTCGATTGAGTTTTGCTAATATTGTCTACATTACAATTTGACGTCCTACTCCTAAAGTTAAAAATAAATAAAATAATTAAATTGGCGCCATCTGTGATGCGTATATTATAACATACGTTCCGTTTAACCTTAGTAAAACCAAAAAAATGTGAATATCTCTTCAATTTGGCTACATTTTGGCCAACAGGTGTTTGCAAATTGACCAAAATGTGGCTAAAAACGCTTTAGCGGTTAAACATTATAAATAATATCTTAAATTATGACATAAATCAGTAGCTCACTTGTCTGAAACGATTTGTTAGGTAGATTATCGGGCTTATTCCTACGAGTATAAATTAGATTTGATCAGTAGAGGGTAGGGGCTACGTAGGTACCCCCGAGAGCGACTGCGTTAGTGTTCTTCTCAATAATGAAGTACAGGAAGGGTTTGTTGGCTACAAACTTAGCTCCCCTGCTTCCGATCCTGTTACTGGTACCTGAAACAAACAAATATTATATTATATTTTTGAATGTAGCTATTACTTTGTGGTTATCCATTATAGAAAAATGAAATAATTCAACTTTGTATAAACCACTTATATGATGCGCAAATCCGACCGGTTTCGGAACAAACATTCCTTCGTCAGGGAAAGCTTATACTAATTTGACAGTTTTGAACAATGTTTTATTATGGTAGGGGTGGAGCCGTTGCTAGTTAATAATGTAGATTGGGTGGGTAGGTATTAGTGTAGAGTGGGTGGGTAGGGGAACAAATCCATGATTGGGCTATATGACAATATTTTTTGTTTGTTGATAATAGATTCATTATATTTATTATATTTACTTATTCACGTTTTGAAGGCTTTAGGTCGATATATTTTGTACAAAGGAGTATAATAAATGTAAAGAACAAAAGTAAGTAATCAAGTAGAGGAGAGTCGGATAATACCGCACGTCTGATAACTCCGCGCATCAACCTATTGCAAAAACTAAACGCTTCTAGTGCTGTCCAGCGCTTAAAAATCATAGCCCTAAGTGCCTACCCTTTCCCCGTGCACGACCAGTTTGCTCCGAGCAGCGACGGAATAGCATCGCATCAAGCAAGTTATCCTGGCGTTTTTTATAATTTGGCGGGTATTTTTGACAAGAGGTAAGTTATACTGTATTTATATTGTAACACATTTCTTTCTATTCTAATGCTCACATATTGTAGAATTAATGTCCAAATGGATTTGAATACACAATTAATTTTACTGTATTATTTTGAGGTTATAAGATGAAATGATCGAGAACTTTTGGCTTTTGTTGACTTAACGAATCTAAGTTTCTGTTATCATTTCGTTATATTTTTTATAGTTGATTTATCTTGTTCTAAAATAATATCTCAAGCTATATCTGAATTTGGTTAAACTAAAAATGATTTTTTTTTAAATTTATTCCAAGGTTACTCATAGAAATTCACGATATTATTACGGGCACGGTTTTATCAAACCTCCGCACAATGTTATCAAACCAGTCTGATAATACCGCACTCTCCCATTTTTTGAAAATATCGAAATAACTACTTTCTGTTTAATATGTATATATTTTGCCACGCTATATGTGTAGCTATATAAATTCTCTACTACTTAACTGCATTTTTAAATCTGTACATCAAACCCTTCTGAATTATAGGTCCAAGTTCTTAGGGGCACGATATTATCCAACTCTCCCCTAATATGACAAATTTACTACGAAGTCATGCAAAACCACATGTTTTTATTTGAAAATTTGATTGCTTAGGAATATTTTAGATGCTGTAATTAAATACTGTGAGAAGAACACATTTTTGCCTTCAAAATAATAGAATATTTTTTGATAAGCCTTTTTTTAAGCCCAGAAAAAAATGTAAATGCAGATCTATAAAAACTGCTAAAAAATCTTCTTAAAAAGCCCTTTTCGGTTATGCACAATGAGGCAAAATTAAGTTATTTAGAAAAATATAAAATATTTAAATATTTGTGCCTGAACTTCGCAAAACAAAATAAGATATGCTTTTTGGCAATATATTTTCTTGCATAAATCCAAATAGGCAGCTGGTATTGAATGGGAATTTAAATCTTATCGCCACCTGAATAAGCAGTGTTATTGTTAGCGGCCTGATTTAGAATATTACACGACGTGGTGCATTTCCTTAACTCCACTAAGGAGGCCATGAGTAAAACAATTTCCTTCAAGGCCTAAATCTTTCGGGATGCTGTGTAAGGTATTTTTGAGGAGAGGAAAGAGTGATCGAAGGTTTGAAAAAAATACCACAAATGGATTTCTTAAAGTTGACTTACTAACTACAAACTGCATTTAACGCACTTACCCTTAATATTATGTCAGCAACAATGTCGAGCAAATAAGAAATGTTAAAGTTAATTTGTTTGTAAAAAGGTAGGTACAGGTTTATCATTTAAAAACGTCCAAATGTATCTGTGCACATCGATTGGTTAGCGATCGTTTGGTACCTAACCTAACCTAGCCCGTAGTCTTACGTTACAGAATCTCTTTGAAATGATTCTACTATAATATCCTTATAACAAATATAAATGCTTCAGATTTTATGTCCGGGTTAAATCGTTCCCGAAGGAAAAACTAAACCCTTTCACGCACTTTTCCACAAATGATCATCTAGTCAATCCACGTTATGCACTTGCACTATATAAGTATAATAAATACAAAATAATACAAGAACAACATGTCAACCTTCCAGAGACCAAATGGGAAAATAATTCACCGATTCCAGATATTTTCGTATCAGAGGGTTAGGCTCGGTGGAACTCCTAATTGGACCTATAAATCCTACTGATCCCTCAATATAAATTAATCCCTCAACTATCAACTGTGTATTATTATTCATTTAGGTATTTATATTGCAAAAACACCATAAAAACTAATACATACATTGCAAAAGTGATCGAGAAAATAACAAAAATAATTGTTGGCTATTAAATAAAAAGGGGTCACGTGGACAAAAAAAATTATACACGTTGGTACAAATAGTTAAACCTCGTACTTAAATTCGTCGTAGTACATGTGAAAAATAACGAATCCTATTTTAGCCAGAATGTTTGGTATTTGATATCCCTTCTGAAACTTATAAGCCAATAGCAGTAACACAACGTCCCTCCAAAAAATAATTCATACTTATTGACAATACAAATTCTGCCTGATTAGATCTGATCAATTACATTTTCAACAATAGTTTTTTTGTCCAGGATATTTTAAAATCTTTCCAGAATTCCGTGGACAGGCAGACGTACAAATGTGTCCACTCTGGAAGAGCTAGGTATCCATAATAGACTCTAAAATGCCTACAACATGTTGTTAGATACTTTGAACAATGGACTCGCCAAACTGAGGACCAAGGGCGGCTGGTAGCACAGTGTGTTTGTGTGCAGCACTGGCAAATTATAATGGCTAAATTTACTTTATTTGCTTACTGAAGACTATTAAATCTCTCATTTAAATCTATGAAATCTCTAATTTTAATTCTCTAATTTAATCATTTCAAAATATTAGTTACCAATGAATAATGCTGTAAATAGCTTTACATAGCGCGCCGCCGCGCCGCCGCCGAGCGCCTTCGTATCGGCCGCGGCGGTGTGCATTCGTTTGCAAGCGGATCAAATCATGGTTTTGTATGGGATTTTCAAAACATTCGAAGCGCGTCGATTTCGCTATTTGTACCGAAATTTGACTGGGATCGGTATGCAGCCCACAACCGACATAATCCGATTCTTGCCGAAGTTTACCGATTGACCCATGACCCGAGGTGACACGAATACAGTCGAATGTCGGCGAAGATCATATTATACAATCATATAGGTATGTAGATCAGTCTAGCTTGCGTCCACTTGCGTCTAGCGGCACGGCGTTATATTGACCCGTGACGTGATGATTGTCATTGTTTTGTTTTTTTTTGTATTGATTGTGTTAAATACTAATAATATAATTTGTTAATATATTATTTTATTAGCAAAATGAGTGCAAGTTGTGTTGAATATAAGAGGAAATAACAGTGTGTTTTAAAAATAAATTAAAAATCTTAATTAATATTTTTTTGTCATAAGTAGGTACGGATTATCAATTGTCAGTGAACCACCACATTCTCAGGGCAGCGGCCGCCACTGCTGAGGACTTCAACTTGGAGAAAATCATAGTCTCTACCAAAATGTTTGGCAGAATAAACAGAGGAAGGTCGCCAATGAGCTGGAGTGATCAAATTTCACTGGCGTCCGGTACGTCGGTGTCTGCAACTGGAGGAGTGGAGTTAACCACGGAAATTGGAGTAAGGGTCACGATCCTCAGTAATGAGGAAACAACTTAAGAAGACCCCTGAAAGTAAGGTACAATTGTGTGCAAAAGAAATTGAAAGGGCTCTTACTTAAACCAGCTGCGCTAGTTCCTTCCTCTGTGACTTCAATCTGAGTTTTGTGTATGACTCTCGACACGTGCAGACCCTTGGTGTCGGACATCTGGCTCAGGTCCGCATACATCGGGTTGAACAGTTCGTGGATTCCCATCTGCAATTAACAACAACAATATAAATAATGTCAATATCTGACTCACGTCCGCCTACTTTTGTCGAACAACTCATCTCTTTTGATTTCTTCGACCAAGGTTGTTTTATAAAATTTTGTATTTATTTATTTAATCATCTTGGTACAAAAAGACCATAAAAAAAATGTGACATGCATTTTTTGTTAAATACAAACGTAAGCAAATAGTACTAGTATTGTACTTTTTTAAATCAACCTGTACAAAAGGACTGCTGAAAACCAGCTGCATTCCAGGAGAAATCCTGAATTGTAGCTGAGCAGTGACCTTTCCATCAATAGACTCATTGATAAAAGAACAAAATGTATAATACTGTAAAAAATCTCTTGATGAATAAACATTTTTATTATTTATTATTATTATTTAAATAAAGTTCTTTTTACCATAAGACATCTGTTTTCAAAAGTAGTTTAAAATATATTTTTTAATTGTTTTACTGAGGTTTGAACCTTCCTACCTAGTGATCGGAATCAACCGCGCTAGCAACCAGGCCAAATCCCGAGTTGGGAAGATCGACATTTATTTTGTACATCAAGTGCTGTAAAGTCACCGAATTTCAGAGAAATTTGTGCTGCTTGATTGCCACCAAAAGTTTACAGAATTCGATTCAGATTGATCAGAGATCGAGAAGTAAGTTAATTTTCTCGTCAAGGTTCAGATGGTTTCCTCCTTCACCGTACATGTAAGGACTTAAATTTTTGTTTATAAAGAATTTACTTTTTATTTAAATGACTGTAGACTTCCAATGTTCGGGCATACATTGTTAGCAGACAGTAATCAAAAGCGTTGCGTAAGTGGAAATTGGAGTAGGAATTGGTGATTCAGGGGGCGTTCAAGTATTACGTAACGCAATTTTTGACCCCCCCCCCCCTCCATGTAAAACGTTTTTCCGTATCACCCCCCCTCCCCCCTAAACGTTACGTAACGCCCAAGTGATAATTTTTACCTGAAAGTCACAATTAAGTTGCGCAAAATCGCTTAAATACCTTTTTTCTTGTTTTAATCGCGTTTGCGGTAATAAATACAACAAGAGATTTCGAGAATGAAAAGGATTGCCAACTTGTAAGATTTTATTCCCTAATTTTTTTTAATCTAAATCAGTGGTTCCCAACCTTTTTGTGACCCGGGACCACTTGTACGTTTATTTTTTCGACAGGGACCACAAGCAGTGGAATAGCGAGGGGCGACCCGACAGAGTTTCTCCTTTCTAAGAGCACAGTTTTCTAGCCAACCCTCCCCCCCCCAGGACGGACTAATGCTGAGGGCGGGACGGGTTCTAGCAGAATATTTACCACAACACAACGGAGGGGGTAGAACGGGGTAGGATGGGGTGGGGCGAAACGGAATACCGTAATGGTCACTGACCACAAGGTACAATAATGATAAACTGAATATTGTTCCAATTTTTTTTATTCAGACTTCTCGACTAGCCGCCCGTGCGCTGGCTCGCTTGACCGGCGGATCATCGTGTACCATCTTCTAGCTCTCGCGGACCAATGGTTGGGAAACCCTGATCTAAATGGTTGGGAAACCCTGATCCTTTACAACAATACCTTCATATGTGATGTTTGACAGTTTTGTGATTGTGAACTAGAAAATCCCAAGAGTTATAATCATTGTTTAAGCCCAAAAACATCATAAAATCAATAAGACAAAGCTCTTCTCCAAGTACAAGTGTTATCTCATTCGAATCTCATTTCAAAACTTAAAAAAAACAGTGAAAATAAAAACACTTCTAACCAAAAAACCATTTGCGTCAATAACATCTGTCATCAAACCACTCGAACATATAAAACATGAATTGTTTCATCTGCAATGGGGATGTTTCCAAGCCAGGAGTGGGAGTCATGTGTGATGGATGCAATCGAAGTGTTTGCATTAAATGTTCGGGCTTATCCGCAACGGAAACCAGATGCCTAGAGCTCAAAAACCGCAGAATGAAATTCCTGTGTCCCGAATGTGAGAGTGGCCTACAACAAATACCTGTTCTACACAAACTAATAAGGGACCTCAAGAAGAAGTCAATGCCTTCAAAAAACAGCAACAAATGCGATGCACAGAAGACATGATTAGTGAACTTAGCGATCGCCAATCCCGAGCAAAAAACATAATTATATTTGATATCCCTGAGTGCGACTTGCCGGATCTCGAACAACGCAAATTACGCGACACTGAAGAATGTTGGAAAGTTATAGGAGGCATCACCAGCACAAGTCAAAATAACATAAAAGTGCTCCGGCTTGGAAAACCTTCAGCAGAAAAAAAATTCCCTCGCCCGATAAAAATAATCTTCCGAACAAGAGATGAAGCGTTAACCATTTTCAAAAATAAAAATAAACTAAAAAAACCAAACTCAATCAAATCAGACCAAACTCCCATGCAACGGCAGCATTTAATTGATCTAAGAAATGAGCTCCATCAAAGAATAGAAAAGGGGGAAAAGGAATTGACTATCAAATACATCAAAGGATGCCCTAAAATTATAAAAATTTCAAAAAACATGTAAATAATTACATAGTCAATATCTCGATACTGTATACGAACCTATGCTCTCTCACACGGAAATTTGATCTTGTTCTTGCACAAATAAACCTTATAAAACCAACAGTATTAATAGTGACAGAAACGTGGCTAAAGGCAGAAATACCAGATACGTTAGTGGATCTCCCGGAGTACACACTCTTCCGCAAAGACCGTCGAATTAAAAAACGAGGAGGTGGTGTGGCAATATATGTAAAGAAAAGGACCATAGGCCTGACAATCTCAGCCCAGTTGAACAAAGTCCTGGAAAACAGTTCTAGTAATTATCCACAAATTGACGCGTTATTCATTGACATGCAAATAGGCCATCTCAAAACTATCTTAGCTGGTGTCTACTGCCCACCAAATGCATCTTATGAAAACCACCAAAAATTATTACACCAATTTCAAAGAATAGCTTATGTGTCAAACGTAATAATTCTTGGAGACTTTAATTATTCCAAACTGGTATGGCCAATTACAGAAGTGCGTAATTCAAACAGCCCTGAGGCTTTGTTTGAGGATATGTACCTGAATAGTAACTATTGGCAATTAGTAAATAAACCTACAAGATACAGGGACAACAATACCCCATCTTTATTGGACTTAGTCCTGTGCAACGATGAACATCTCATTACGGATATAAAATACCTAGCACCTATAGGCAAAAGTGACCATATATGTTTGTTGTCAACGTTACAAGTAAGAACCAGCCATAACAACGGATCCTCCAGCCCGGAAGGCACGAAGCCGAGACCCAAAAATCACATAGCAGATTATGATAAAATAAATGAAACCTTAAACACTCCTGATATAATGCGGTCTCTCGTGGAAACCACCACAACTGAAGAAAAATGGAAGTTTTTTACAAATATGTTTGAAGAGAAGATTGTGTCAAAAATACCACTTTCCAAAGGCAATTAAAACCACAATAAGAACAAACCTTGGATTGACAAACACATCCTAGGATTGATTAAAGAGAAAAAGAAAGCCTGGGATGGTTATAGATTATCCAGAAAACACGTGGAGAATTCAAATGGGACTGAAAATGAGTATTACAGAGAATACAAACGGAAAAACAACTACCTTGTGTCCCAACTAAGAAATACCAGAAAAAACTTTGAGCAAAAATTGATTGACAGCGGTCAGAAACCATTTTATAGTTACATACGGAAACAGATTGCCTCGAAAGTGTCTACCCCAACCATACTATATAACTTCTCTAACGAAACAGTTACCAGTGAAATAGACATAGCGAACACCCTTGCAACACAATTCGAAAAAACCTTTGTCAATGAACCAGATACCAGTATACCAACTATTAGTCAAGATCTATATGTAGATAACTCACTATGCGAAATCGAATTCACTCCATCAGCAGTTGAGAATATTTTGAAGGGGTTGCGAGAAGATAGTGCTGCTGGCCCTGATAATATTCCCGCTATTGTTCTCAAAAAGTGTGCAGCAACTCTCAGTCATCCCATAGCTCTAGTTATGCAACAATCGTTTTTAGATGGGAAACTCCCTAGAGATTGGAAGAGAGCTATAATTACACCCATCTACAAAAAAGGTGATAAACTCAAACCAGCAAATTACAGGCCTATAAGTTTGACTAGTATCATCTGCAAAACCATGGAAAGTGGACGAGATACGCTCGTTCTTGAACAAACTTGACATAACCTCAAATAAACAACATGGATTTGTGCCAAAAAGATCCACAATTACCAATCTCATTCTTAACATAGATTATTGGACAAACGAGTGGGACAAACGGATTCCCACTGACATAATTTATCTCGACTTTGAGAAAGCCTTCGATACTGTTCCAACCAATAGACTGTTGGCCAAACTTAAATTCCTAGGCATAAGAGGACGACTTCTCGAATGGATCAAATCCTTCCTCACTGAGAGAAAGTTACAAGTTCGAATTGGCAACCAAGTGTCATCTGAGCGAAACGTGACCAGTGGTGTCCCTCAAGGATCAGTTCTCGGTCCAGTTCTGTTTATTTTGTACATCACGGACCTGCACAGTACAATAAAATCAGACTCCAGCTGCTTCGCAGATGATACAAAATTCTATGCCAACCCACACACACATCACGACCAACTGCAAAACGATCTAAATGAAATATACCAATGGACAAATGATTGGTTTCTAAAACTTAATGTCGAAAAATGCACTGTCCTACATGTTGGAAAAACTAACCCTACACTTGCATACAAACTTAATGGAACGCCACTAAAAGCAGTGACATTACAACAAGACTTAAGAGTTACCATATCACAAGATTTAAAATGGGAACCGCACATCGCTGGGATTGTGAAAAGAGCAAACTCACTAACATATTTAATCAGGAAAGCATTCCTTGACCTAACACCGGACATGATGTTAAAAATATACAAAACATATGTGCGACCTCTCCTGGAATATGCTTTCCAAATATGGAGTCCTTACTTCGCAAAGGATATAAATCTGATAGAGGGAGTACAGAGACGTTTTACTAAAATACCAAGAGCTTTGAAAGATCGGCGATATGAAGATAGACTCAAGGAATTAAGATTACCAACCTTAAAAGATAGAAGAGAAAGGGGTGACTTGATCGAGACCTTCAAAATTTTATCTGGACATTACAGCTGCCCTGGCATCCAAGGAATCTTCACTACTAGTAAAAATATAATTCTCCGTGGACACTCGAAAAAAATTACCAAAACGCCTTTTGCATCTAATCCTAGAAAACACTTCCTTGCAAATAGAGTGGTGGATGCTTGGAACAAACTCCCACAACATGTCATCGATGCAACTAACATAAACCAATTTAACCTGTCAAAGGCCAGGGTTTTTTACCTTACCTTTTTTAAATTACCTTAAGAACAAGAATGGAGGAAGCTATTTTAAGCTTTATTTTATGTTATATATTAATGGAATAAAATTTAAAATCTCATCCAAATTATTTGAATTAATATTCATTTTTGAAATTCGATTCTCGCGCGCCGGCGCGTTCCTGGCAAATGACAGGTTAAAGCTCTATTGGATTCATATTTGGAGAGAAAAAAGGACTAACTTATTTGAAAATTAAATTTACTGTCAAACTATTGAAATTAGATATGAGCGCATCAGCAGAATGCTGCCTGCTCATTATATAATAAAAATAATAATAATAAATAAAGAAAAACATGTTACGTAACGTGTTGTTCGAACCCCCCTCCCCCCCCCCTCGTAACACACAGTAACGTTTCACAAGACCCCCCTTCCCCCCCAATGCGTTACGTAAAACTTCAACGGCCCCTCAGGTAAAAACAATGTCGATTGAAACGATTTGATAGTGTAGCCTTTTTGTACCTGTCTACCAGCCTTCCGTGCAGTTAAATATATCCGCCGCAATACCAACTTCATGCGATCTAGATACAAACGAGTGTATAAAATGCTCAGTCCTGATATTGTTACAACAAAACAGGATTTTGGAACGAGTTGCCAGGGTAGGTATGTGAAATTCACAATGAGGAAAACCTTTGGTAGTTGGTTTTATTTTTGCTATACATTTCTATAACCTTATGAATTGTAAGCTGTCAATCCTTGCTATATTCTATATTTGTACAAACGTATGAAAGTAAGGGTTCCCGAAAATTTTAATTTTACTTACTTCTAATAATATCTTATTCAACGTGAGGTCGGATTCGACGTTCATCCTGGGAAAGTAGACGTCCACCGCATCGTTACTGAACTCAGCCTGTGACTGCCGCAACGCAAGGAAGATCTCTCTCACAGGCACTTGCTGGAACCTCTTCATCACATTGTCGAGGGTTTCTCCTTCGCGGGGTAACACCACGATCATACTCACCCTGTTCTCCTGGAAACAAAAACATAAATTAATATTTTTTTAACCATTTTCTAAATTTATTGTTATCAAGTACTAGCTGACCCGGCCACGTGTTGCTGTGGCTAACTAAACTCAACGCCATCTACTGGATGGTTATCCAACCTTTATAACCACCGCCATCCTTGAGTTCATCGCGAAGAGACAGACAGACAGACAGATGCCGCGGAGGACTGTAATTTATAAGACGTAGAGATGGTGCAAACGATTGTAATTATGTGCATGAAATGCTTGAGGTAACTAACGTATTTAAGTTGATAAGGATTAATACTGTATCCGTCTAAATAACTTTCCAATTACCGCATTGTACGTGAACATTTTTTTAGAAGATAGAATGGGTATAGTAAGCTATCCGTAAAAGATAGATATATGCCATCGCGGACTTTTTTGTAAATCTATAACAGAGGAATATCCCACCATGCATTGTTTTGTTATATCTCAAAGGGATTAGGCAGCGTTTTCGATGAAAGCCACCAGGCGGCTTGACTTTTTCCAACACTTCTAATAATTATCGTTATGTTTCAACCAATTTACACAAATCCTTGACAAATTACATACGTAAACCTTCCTCACAAAAAAAAAAAAAAAACCGCATGAAAATCCGTTCAGTAGTTTTGTGTTTATTGCGAACAGACAGACAGACAGACAGACGACGCGGAGGACTTTAATTTATAACATGTAGAGATAGAGAAGAAGATGTAGAGATAATTTGTAGAACTGCATTTTAATTTTGTCTGGTATGAAATTGAAAAAGACAGTAGATACTAGATCGACGACGTCACTTACGACCTCTCTCTCTGAGACTAGTATATATTATGTATGATCCTTCAAACTTCAGATAACCGATGATATCAAAGCATCCATACCTTTCCGTAGGGCAGTTCCAGAACATGTGCCTTAAAGCTGTCCAAATTCGCGTAGGCCAAGGGGGTTCGCTGGAACATCATGTTCACTTCTCCTATTTGTTTATTACTATCATCATAAAACGGGGCGCGTTTGGTCTCCGCGGGGTTGAAGGGTTTGGCCCATTGACCCTTGAAGTAAATGCCGTTGGTGATGATCATCTGGGAGCCGGTCAAATCAGCTAAAGTAGTTAAATAAATAATAAATTAAATTTGGCGAACAACATTTATTTCCAAATCATTTAATTATGGAGTCCCTCATGGATCCCTACTGGGCCCACACTATTCCAAATTAATATAATCATCTGGGAATCTGTTAAGTCGGACGAAAATGTATTCCCAGAGTGACAGCAAAAATCATTTTTTTTACTTTGATACATATGTACGGCGGCCAACTTTGTAAAATATCAATGCGGGACACAGTGGCATGGGGTGTCGACGGGGGGGGGGGGGGGGGGGGAGTACGTTACAAATTTTCTCTCACGAAAATCCAGAATTTTGCTCATATAAACTACAATCACAACATGAAAATGGTTTCTCTTTAATTCCGGCACGCATACGTGGTCTGTAACTAGAATTTTATGACTGCACTTCAAATAAGATAAATGTGTCACCAGATGAATCCACAACACAAACTTTGCATTCTGAAAAACTGTTTTAAATTAAATCTGTATTCGACGAATTAAAACTACACTCAGAACATGAAAATGGTTACTCTTTGATTTTGGCAGCACATACAACTGCAAATAGAATTCTGCACTTCGAATAAGAGAATGTTTTCAGTCGAAATATTTCATCAGATGAATCCAACTGGAATTTAACATTCTGAACACAAAACTGGTTATTTAAACTGGACAAAAATAACACCGTATTCAATATTTTTGTGACAATATCCTTAGTAATTTTTTTCCACGGTCGGGTGTCACCTCCCGTCGGGTGACACCCGGGGCGGTCCTCCCCCCTCGCTACGCCACTGCATACTCCGCAACTATAATTTTATACCTGTACTTCGAATAAGAGAATGTTTTCCTTTGAAAATTTTTTTTTTAACGTGTCGGTTACCCGGGCGATTATTAACATCAATAGTTATTTACATATATGTGCGCTACCCGACTCACTAGACAATATCGGTTCTGAACCGGGTAGCAGAATATCTATAGTTACATATATCATAAAGATTAAAGCAAAAACATACAAAAATAATAAATAAAAATACAAAGTACAAAAGAAAAACTTAAATAATAATAATACAAAGTACAAAAGAATAACATAAATAAAAATACAAAAGATAACCTACATATAATAATCTAAATATAAAAAAAATACAAACATTTGTAAAGTACCTAATTGAACATTTTCAGTATGAAATTTTTTTTTTTTTTAATTTTAATATATGTTTAAATAACAATATACAATGTATAAAAAATAAACACATTCAGTTTGCAAGTAACTTGTTAATAAATATGTCATCAGATGAATCAAGTTAAAATTTTACATTGTGAACACAAAACTGGTTTAAATTAAATCTGCATGCGGTGCATTAAAACTACGCTCAGAACATGAAAATGGTTACTCTTTGATTCTGGCAGCACATACAACTGCAAATAGAATTTTATAACTGCACTTCGAATAAGAGAATGTTTTCAGTCGAAATATTTCATCAGATGAATCCAACTGGAATTTAACATTCTGAACACAAAACTGGTTATTTATAATTAAGAATATCTGTATGCGGCGCATTAAAACTATACTCAGAACATGAAAGAAAGAAAGTAAGTTTTGTAAGAAAAGAAATTCTTTTTGAAATTCAGTGAATTACAACTTCGCTTTTACGCGGTCGGCGTTTCGCGGTCAACAAATTGTTTGATTTGATTTAAATGCCAAGTACGGATTATCAATTACGTATCACGGGTTGCACTTATTCAACACTACACTGACGCTCTTTGGCTTACCTAAATAATCCCATAAATATACTAATCCCAATAAACCAATTCCTAGACCGATATCTTCGGGCAAAGGCCCGGGACAAAAAGTCTAGGGACAAATGTTGTCATCAACTTAACCACAGATGAACGGAAATGGTTAAAATAGACTAAGCATAGAGAAAGTTTATTTGTCTACCATGGACAATATTACAAAAATATTGGAATGCGGGACATGCGGGACGCTTTAGACGAATTGCGGGACTATTTCATTAAATATTTCAATGCGGGACAACAGCCGTCAATGCGGGACGGTCCCGCAGAATGCGGGACGGTTGGCCGCCTTATACATATGTATATGTCAGTTTTCCTTCCTAATAAACAGATTGAGGGAGTATGAGGTTGCCAAAGCTTAGAATGTTGGAAGATGTTGGGAGAAACGCAGCAACCTTTGCAATAAGGAACTGGAAGGAAACAGAATTGTATTTTATCGATTTGGTCGAGTCGGTATTCCAAGACGTGATGTTTCAGAGTTCGAAATAAAGTTAAGAATTTTATTTTAACCATTAAAAGTCCGTGTTTTCCATCAAGCAGGTTAACCATAGAAAAGTAAATTCTGAAATATTTTTGGTATTTTGTTGACAATAATTTTAAAAAGTTAAAATTTAACGGCATTAATTAAGAGAACGGAATTTAGCTGCTATTAGGAAATCATTTTTATTTTGATATGTTCATTCTGAGTCATCTTTGACGGGTTGCCAATTTCATATTAAATGACTCGAGTTCATCGACATTAACCATTTTGATTATTAAATAAAGAAAACTTACATGGTGAGACAATGGTTTTGAAACGCCCGTCGGTTTCATTCTCTACATAATTGTTGATGATGGCCAGAGTGGATTTATCGGAAAAGTCCACCTCTCTCAAGTGTGTTCGGTAGATCTTCTGGATAATATCACTGAACCTTTTGTGTATCTAAAAAAATTAAAACTATCGTAAATATTACATAAGGATTCTACACGAACACGGGGTGAGTTGATATGTTAATATGCCAATAATTTTTGCCTTCTAGGAATACAAGCATACAAAAATTCGTGTTAGTAATAAACAAAAATACGTATACATGTTCCCATAATTTAAGAGCAGACATGATGATGTATACCGTAAGATTTATGATAAAACTAGCTTAAAAAAGTTCCCGGGATTACCTAGGCTTCACACAGAGTTTTTATTTTTTAAATCAGATGTAGAAAGTGACATAACAGAACTTGTTTACAAATAAACTGTTTTTATAAATTAAATAATAATATTATTGAACATATGTAAAAAAAACAAAGAAACTAAAAGAAGTCAATCAGTTTTTTTAAATATTTTTATTCTTCAAATGAAATTTTCCTAAACCCTGCTTTTACCGTTATTGCCTGCATATAGACCTGCATAAGCCAAGACAGCAAGCCATTGCTAGAAATCTAGCAAGGTAGTAACACTAGCTGCATGTTAAAAGAAGTAGCTTTGTTTTAACCCTGTGAGCTATGGAGGAAGCCAGTAGGCTAGCATCTCAAACCAGGATTGTTTAATAGGATGGGGTTCTGTTAGTTGAGCTATGACCCCCCCCCCCCCCTTTACCCCCTCCCAACACTTCAGTTACTATCCTGACTTTGTGTTTAGCTTCGTGTTGCCGGTGAAGCTAGTTATAGGCTAGCGTAGCGTGTTTTCCCTTCAAATGCGTTGTTACTTTAGTCACTGCATTGAAACTGGCTTAAAATTATCTAGCATCGTGTAAACCGGTCTAGCTAGCTTGGGCCAAGCCAGGATCTTGTCAGGATAGGTCGGCGTAGTTATCCTGGATTGCTATCCTGGCTTCAAATACTTACATAAAACATAATATCCAAGTAAAAATCGTACATGGTGGAATATTATGTATTTTATTGGTTGAATACTCACCGCCTTATCTTGATGAAAGATCGCGTTGACTGTCTCCAGGCTGATGGTGTTTGTGGTGACCAGTATATGCGGTGCCACCAGCTTGAAGACATCGCTGGGGCGGGTCTGGTTGGTCTTATAGCCAAGGGCGGCCACGATCTCGTCTCGGGTGATGCCGGCAGCTCCCTCTGACATAGACGCCAACAAGGACCACACCGAGATGGGACTGACAATTACATTGCTGCCTTTTATGGTGATGGCAGAACGCTGGAAAATTAAACATTTTTACATTATAACACTTCTAAAAATCACGGGATATTATAGTTGTGCTATTTGAAAAGCTATGCCTAAGAATCATTGCATATCGAAAAGAAAATATTGGCAATTATATTTTTTGTTGACACATTAGAGAGACAATCAGAAATTTACCTTTCGTACGAACACCGTTAGTAAACTTGAGAAAACACGAAATCTATGTAAAGTATATAAATGCGAAAGTGTGTGTGTTTGTTTGTTAAGCTTTCACGCCTAAACCACTAAACCGATTTAAAAAATTCTTTCACTAATGAAATCTACATTATCAGCGAGTAACATGGACTGTATATAATGGTAAGCTCTGGCGTTATGAAATTTGTATAAATGAAAATGTGTGTATTTCATATATTTTAGTGGCAGGGAGGAAAGGCAGGGGGAAAGTGGGGTTCGCGGAAAGGGAAGAGACGAGGGAGGGGAAGGCGGGGAAGGTAGAAGGGAAAGGACATGCAGGGAGAATCAATGTATTTCTTTAATGGCTTGCAACGCATGCTGGGTACCAGCTAGTATGTAATAAAATTAAAATACACATTTAAAATCAACCGAAATTAATATGTTTGATGATTTGAGATTTTCACGGCCAAAAGTATTATCACGACTAAATTTTGGGTTATTATAGACATTACATCAAAGATATTGGAATATAAGCAGATGTGCTATCTGCTGTTTTTACTATGTGGGTCTGCGCTTCCGGGTGTCGCCGATATTGTTTACCAATTAACAAATAAACTAAAAGAACAAATAATTAACGAATAAACCAAACGAACGTTAAACTAAATGAATGAATTCTTTCCTTATTCAAAATATATTGTTAACCAATATTAATGCACATTTTCAAAAAATCAACGAAACAAATTCTTTTTGTATGAAAACTACGCTAATTAGCGCGTAGTCCGGCGACAGTTGCGCGGACACCATAGCATATCTCTTCTGTATTTGAATATCTTTGCATTACATCGACCACCATTACAAAGGCATGTGCCTACTAGCATGGTGATCGTAATATCCACAAATTATGTAACCATCAAAGCAATGAATAAAGAAAACTTAATAAAAAAAATTATGTCGTGCTGCACTTTCAACTTTTCAGACAGCGTTACAATGTCCACCATCAGAACAGATGATGGACGGATGAAGGACACTGTAATACTGCCCGAAACGTCGGCAAAAGAGTGAGTACCTTAACTCCAAGATTGGTGGTAGCTAATATCTTCTCAGTAAAATATGTAACTTGTATACTTGAGAGAAGGGTTAAGAAAATATAACTTGGAAACCTTTTATATGTGTTATTGGATAACTAACACCATATCCATATGTCACAGGAGGTTCGTTACGTTTAGAGACTTAGCAGGGGTGCCCGGGTTCATGGGATGAGGTTTGTCTAGGTCTTGGCGGCGGATGCGTTCGCCCACCTACTGCATGGCGGGCCAATTCGGGAGAGACTGGTTGAAGGAGGCCTTTGAACTCCGCAGCCGGACTCTCTTGACCCGGTTCCATGACAATTTAGAATCCACACTTCTTTGAAAAATCATTAAAAGCTACGAAAAAAAATTAAAATAGCCCATGACCTAACCTAACGTGACCTATTTAACCATTTTTTTCATCACTTTTAATGACTTTTCAAAGGTGGTGTTGAATTTTCCGGTCACCCTCGACCCATCGCCTTGCGATCGCAGTGGGAGGGTTAAATTCATACACCCGTCACTTCTGGGCACATTAAGACGCCGTTACCCGAATTTCTACAGATTTCTTGCAAACCTCCCTTAAACATTTGAAGTTTTTAAGCTCTTAAAAAAATATATGTTATTTTTGAAGATAATATCTAGATATTCGTCGCGCCGAAACGCAAATTATATAAAATTCCCTCGATTGAAAAAAATCGCAAAGTATGCTCCAAAAATTATTATAAACACTTTTTTTTCAGTTATTTTCCAAGTTATATGTATGAAAAAATTCACAGTGTTTCTTTAAATGCTGTTTAAGATAACCCTCGCGAGATGTTTGCTCTTTTTTAAACGAGTCGTGTTTTATTAAACATTTTCACAATTTTGCATTCGATTTTGTCATTTTAAATACTAGCGCTCTCCTCTAAAATTCGTAATTTCATATCTCTCCATCTTCTTCTTTTTGTGCGCGGTTGCGGGGCCTTAAACCCAGATTCATCCCCACCACCTTTTTCCTTCCCTGAACTTCCTCACTTTCCCTAAAAAGACCCACCTCGCAACATCTCCTTTTCTTTCCTCATGGCCTCTTGTGTGAAGCTAACGTAAAAAAGCAGAGGAAGTTCGTCAGGAACGGCAGTTCCCTACATTTTTCTGAGTGGTTTTAGATAAACACTTATTTTAATTTATTGTAGTTAAATTCATTAACTTACCAAAAGAAGGCTGTATGAAAAGTCATCAATTCCTTTTGCCGTTTCCTTCAGGTCTGCGATTAAGGGCTCCATCTTAACTTTTGTGGAACTCACGATAATCAAGCTTACTGTGAAAATAGTTGTCAAATCTGAAAATACAGAAACTTTAGTTAGTCAATAAGAAGTCAATGCCAAAACAACATTTACAAAAGCGTATCAACTGGTGAGGGTTTTTTCATGAATTAATATGGTATGTCAACCAAAATCATTGGGCAACAAATTAAAAAAAAATATATGTCAAAAAATACAAACAAACTCAGTGATAATGATATTAAAAAGGGTGACAGGCTAACTCAGAATGAAACCAACTCAGAAGCACCTCAGAAAGGTCATTAAAGGTGGGAACATACTAGGCCCACGCAACGCTACGCGACGTAGGTAGACGTCATCATTTCCATATCTGGACTACTTACCATCCTTACATTTTCTATGGAAACGGGTGCTTTAGAATCACACTAGCCCCACGCAACGCAAACCGACGCCCCCTACGCTACGAGGATCTGCCGCAGCCAGATCGGCTTGGGCGATGTGGAAGGTGGAGGGGGTATGGTCAAGCCTACTACGAGATGATTTTACATCTTTTTGGTATTATCTGAGCATCTAACGTTGTTTCGCTATATCTATGGTTGTTTTTTTGACAGATATTATTCAAAAATGGATGACGAACAGTTTATTGAAGCTTTTAGACGGCACGAAGTTATTTATAAAATCAAATTACAGGATTATAGAGATTCTGCACACGCAGTGCAACTTAGGAAGAAATTTCAGCCATTCATGGCATGATTTTCAATATTATACCCCTATAATGAATGTCAATCAAACTTTAAACACACTGCCAGTCTTTCTCTGATACCAATTGACTTTCGAAAACGTGTGTTTTCTTTTTTTTTATGTCATATTCAATTATGCTGTGAAGCTCTTCAAATACCACTTTACTCATACGGAAGTATATGAAGAATCGCCCGTCATCAGATTCTAGTTCCTTTACTAAAGTATGGAACTCTCCAAACATTTGTCTTTGTTTGTTAATGTTGTGGACCCAAATACTTCTCACTTTTTTCGTTTTACGAGAATATTGATTTAATAATAATAATCGTAGCAAATCATCTTCAAATTCGCTCTCAAGACATGGCAAAGTGGTCGTCTGCTGAGAAGAGAATCACATAAACATAACCTAAAAAATAAATGTCAAATGTGTCGAATCAAACGCGCCTGCGCACAACCAGAGACCCCTTGTCACGTGGTCACAGCGACGCGTACCTACGTCGGCCAGTGTGAACATGGACAGGAACGTTGCGCCGCGTCGCGTAGCGTTGCGTGGGCCTAGTATGTTCCCAGCTTAAGAGTCATGATAAAAAAATAAACAATTAGTTAAATAGGTTAAGTTAGGTTAGGGTTACCGGCTATTTAAAACAATATTTTTTCATTGCTTTTAATGACCTTTCTAATGTGTTTCTGAGTTGGTTTCATTCTGAGTTGGCATGGAACCATTAAAAAGTGATCATCGGTTAATACGTTGTCAAATAGATGGTATATTTCCCTTATAGCTGAGCATAGCTATTTTAGGTGCTTTTTGCTACAGTTTATGGTTTGTGGTTCGCTACGTTTGTATTTTTGTGGTTCGCTACGTTTGGTGACTTAACAGGGGTGCCCGGGTTCATGAGGTGAGGTTTGTCCAGGTCTTGGTGACTGATACGTCAGCCCATCTGCTGCGTGGTGGGCAGGATCGAGAGAGACTGGTTGAGAGAGATCTTTTATCCTCCAGCCAGTATCTTTCGACCTATCGCCTTGCACCGCAGTCGAAGGGATGGATCCACATGCCCGTCACTCCTGGACATACTAAGCCCCAGATTCCTACCACCCCTTATACCTATTTCCTTCCCAAGATTGTCTCTCCTCCCTTTCACACCCTCCACACAGCACCCCCTGAGATGACACAGGCCCTAAGGGAAATTATTTTCCTCAGGGCCTCCTGTGTGGAGCTAATGTAAAAAAAGAGATTTTTTAGGCAAGTGATATTTCAGCTGTAAACAAAAGTTTTTAGAACTAATATTAAGTTGAGATCTACGACAATGAAACCTTTTAAATTCCACGTCTTTTAAATCATTTTAAAGATAAATTCAAAATATTTATGGTTTATTTCAGGAATGTTAAGGCTTCGAGTTCGATTCTGAACAAAAATGAAATATCTGCAGTTGTTTAAAAGTGTGTTAAAAGTAAATTATTTTCATAGTAACCTATTATTATACAACATGTCCGGAAACTCGTAGTACAAGCGGGAAACTGGTGAATCTACATCACGTAGAGAACCCAAAAAAAATATTTTTTTCAAAAAATCATTTCGATTTTAATATTATTTTTTTTCTATTTTTCCATTTTTTTGGCAACTAAAGGGTTAAAAATTTTTTTTATCCCAGTTTACCCTTCGATGCAAATCAAAAAAGTTATATCACAAATCGACTCTGAATGTGATGTAGATTTACCAGTTTCCCGCTTGTACTACGAGTTTCCGGACAACATGTATATGTACCCTTTAATAATTTTTCCTGAACTTAGTTGGCGAAATGTAAAATACTGTAATAGCTGTTACGATATTTTGATATTAATACTTAATTAATCGACACCTCGGAGACAAGAAAAAGCCTCGCTTCATTATTTTATACTTTTAGACGGCGTAGTCCAGTGGCAAGGCTCTTGACTAGCACTCAGAAGGTCGCGGGATCTAATCCCGGCGTTGCAAATAAATTTTATTTTATTAATTTGTGTTATTTCACAATTTATTCATTAAAAATAATATATAGTATATTTGCGGCACGTTCCAGAGTGGAAGATACTCTCAGTATCGCCCTGGTGTAAGACTACTATTCAGAATTGAAACGTTGCTTGAAATGGCGTTAGCCGTGTTTGGTGACCAGATCTGAATAGCCAGGTACTTCCCCACCTCCCTCTTCCCCATCTTATCTACCATTACCTTCAGCCTCACAACATACCCCAATTGGGGATGCCATAGTCCCACTGGCTCCAAACGGGAGCAGTGGGGACTCTTGTGCGGTATTCATGTAAAAAGAAAAGAAAAACTTTTGCCTGTCAAAGTTTGCATGCAAAAAATTCTCGTTTCTTCCCATGCATTTTAAATGTTCCTTTTTATTGGTTATTTTTAATCCTTTTGCAAAAACAAAAACTGTTCTAAAATCTAGATAAAATAATCTTTCTGGTGTGTTTATTAGAAATCAACATTTTTGTTTCTAAATATTTAAATTTTGATAAGTATTAGAAATGTAAATTAGCTTTAAAATGCACATCTACGAATATTGGACTTAAAGTAGGTACTTAAAATAGAATGAACTTAAAATTTTCAATACAGATTCGTTTTTTAATTAATTTTTAAATAAAACTGTCACTTCACTTTTTATCACTTTCATACAATTTTATTTTATAATTAATTGTGTATTACGTCACAAATTAGCGCGATTTAAATCCGTCACGTATGATCGGGTTTATAAAATATCTGAACAACATAGCTCATTTTTATTTTTATTTTTTTATTTTAGTTTATTAAGGAAACAAACAGTTATACATATTTTCATAATAGAGTAACATATTACATGGCTGCATTAACCAGCGAAGTTTCCGCTAAAATTTATAATATATATTTATAAACATAGATTAAAACATAAAGTAGTAGAAAAAAAGAAAAAATATATATATGTACAACAGAAATGAAAAAAAAAAACACAAATTAAAGCATGTGGGATATGTAAAACATCCAAATATTATTATTATTATTATTATAAAAAGAAGGAAAACATGCAGCAGGGGTGGAGAGTTCATAATTAACAATTTGTTTTGATTTTTTGTATTATGAATTTAATAAATTGGCCTGAGGACAAATGGAAAATATCAGCGTCGTAAAAGATATCATTGTATTTTGTGGACGTCCTTCAGAGAAATGAATGTTGTGTGTAATTTGTTTTTGAGTGTGGGATGTGGAATAGTTGGTTTGACCTTGTGTTTCTTATTGGACAGTGGAAATTAATGTGTTCCAGAAGATAGCTCATATATTCCTAAGCTAATTAGAAGCATTATATCTTTCGCTTTCTAACATAAAAGAAATCACAAATGTTCGCATGACAGGAAGGGAGATATCTAACTTTAAATAAGGCGGCCCCTAGACGCTACAATAATATTGTACAATAAGATTGAAAAGCGCTTAGAATCCAAACGATCAATTATATTGCACAATAAACGAACTGCTCAATGTTTTCGAGTTGATAAAAAGAAAAATTGATAAAATATTGTGCAAAACTGACTCTACACGATGCAATGGAAAAATATGGTGCAATAAAAATTAAACTCGCTCAAACTTTTGTTCAATCATTGAGCAATCTTCAATATTAACCCTAAACGCTCAATAATATTGTACAATTCGTAATATTGAGCAACATAATTGATCGTCTAGGGGCCGCCTAATGCGCGGTCGCTCTGGGACAATCTGGGTCTCCTGTTATCATAACGGAATATGATGTTTTGGAACAACTTTGGTCTCATGTGATTAGACGGGTTAACTCATTTTGGACATGTTTGTAGTTACCACACTTTAACTCTAACCCATCAAATGTTGTATTACGCGGCAAAGACAGGTTATAACCACCGGAAAGAATTTGAAGGTCTGTTCTGTTTAGGGATATAAAATTTACATGTTAAACGGTAATCAATAATACATTTATGATCTTAAAACACGTTTAATTCAGGTGACCTTCTTTGATCCAGACGACTTCTGAGGTATGACAGTATTCCTTTTCATGCAAAACACTGTAAAATATTGTATTTTATGGAATCGCTGAATGAGAAAGTTGTTGTACCTGTCTCAATAAGCAAACAATCAACTTTTTGACGAGCAGCTTTTGAAATAGATCTCGCATCTAGTGTCCGACCGAAATTAGTTTTTACGGCCGAAACCGAAACCGAAACTTCCATAAAAGGTCATGTTTTCGTGGAAAAAAAAATAGTCGATCTTAATCAATAAATCATTCGGTCTCTGATATTTGAACTAAAAATAAACATAACATAATTATTACTCCTTATTTCAAATAAATTATTTATGCTTTTTGAAATCGTAATCGTAAATAATACTAAAAAAAGGAAATAGTAGGTATTACCCGTTTGAACATTATTAAAAAATAACATAAAATAAAAGGTAGAAAACAAAATTACTTTTTTTAAACGTAGGGGAGTGCGTATATTATCGGACAACGTATGGTACCGTACAAGTGTTATTTCTCTTACTGGCGTATAGATAGGGCGATGCAAGTTAGTTTATAATATTGCCGCACTAATTCTGGATGCCCGGTGTTTGCATGACTCTCGCCAAAGCCGATTGTGTCGTTTTGTGGCCAAAAAACGAACTTTGACCACCGCATATTGTGTCCGCAGCTTTATTCGAAGACAAATAAAAGGTACTTTATTAATTTAATTACATTTTTTACATATAAGACGGTACACTACATTTCAGTGGCAATCAAATGACGAACTTATGTTTTAAAATTTGTGTCCCATACCAGGTAGGCGGTTATTTTGTTAACTCCACGTCATTTGGTTAATATCGGACATGGCTGTTACGGATGATATCGGACACACGAATAAATGCTTATTTTATTTATTTATTTATTTAAATTAATATGTATACCTACACCAATTGAGGTGTAGCGTATTTTTATACACCTTTTCATAAAAATATATTGTATTACGAAAGCAATATACACAGGTTTTGCTATTGTTGATTTAAAAAAATTATTTTCAAAAAGTCAATATGTTTTTCATCCAATTTTCCAGATAATGTCGAGGTTCAAAAAAAAAGTGGGAGCAGGGGCTCGGGGCGAATGGAAGGATTGCAACATGAAATCAGCAGTGGAATACGTTTGTGACAATTTGAGAAGCTGTTTTATATTGTGATGTCCCTAAAAGTACACTTAGTGACAGGTTGTTGAAATTGAAGAAAGTATTTAGGATATTGAGGAAATTAGGTTCACTTCTGAAAAGTTCAAAAATTGTAAAGAATGAAGACAAAACACAAGTACCGGGTCTACCAATCAAAATAAAACAAGAAAAACTACCAGGATATAGAATATGCCAAAAAGATTTTCAAATTAGTAAATCAAAAAAGAATTCGTGCAAATACAAAAAAAAATCTTAACACTTAATCTTAACATCAATTATAAGAAAGTGGATAAACTAAAACTACATAAGGATTTTATAATAAAGATGAAGTTTGAATTTTATCTGTAGAGAAAGCTTCGAAGAAGACTGGATTCAATGTCAAGGTTGTCACGGATGGGCTCATGAAAATTGTACCTGTCTTGAATCTTGCCAGCATTTTTACAAATGTGAATTGTGCCAGAAATATTTTTTATTTTCAGAGTAACGTGTTATGTAAAGTTCGAACACGGTTTTACCACTTTTTAAAAATCCTTTTTTTTATAAAAAAAACATCAATATTTTTTGTCCACTTTTGTCTCCGATACCACCTTTGATGTCCGATATTAGACAATAATTTCAAATACTTTGTTGCCCTTTTTCTTGTATTTCTCTTGCTTTTATTTTTTTCAAATAAAGGTAGTGTCTTGATATATGTGAAATCTTTTGTATGTAATCATTAGTAACCATTTTATTATAAAACAAAAGAAATTACGGTGTTAAACCAAAGAGCTAATTTGTCCGATACCACCCGTCGAATTCCGATAATAAACGAAAATTTCGTAATTTTAAAATCCGAATTTTGGGAAACTGTGATGGTTATTGATTTTTAAAATTAGCATAGCATGTAGATCTGTCCTTTCCACTTATGATAATTCATAAATCGTTTATATTGAAGCAATAACAACAAAATACAATTGATCAACACTATGCGTCCGATAATATCCGTACTCCCCCTAATTGGTTTAGGTTTGTTATAAAATTAAAACAAATACATTGTATTTAACCAAATAACCAAATAATTTCTTCTAAACTTTGGTCATATTGCATTGCACTGTTTTTAATGAACTACACTACAATATAATTTAAAAATATAAAGTACCCACGATAACAAAACATTTTTAATGCAAATAATACCCTTTTACTACGATAATACAATTAAGATTAAAAAGTACCTACCTACCTACAATAACAAAATATTATTAACTAGCTGGTTCCCGGCATGCGTTGCTATGCCATTTAATAAAGAAATTGTTTCTCCCTGCGTGTCCTTTCCCATTCGTCCCGTTCCCCTTCCGCCTCCCCTTCCTCTCCCGCGTCCCTTTCCTATACACATTTCTTAATGCCAGAGCTCACCAGTAGTTCTATACAAACCTTGTCCTGATAATAACGAATACAACAAAAAAAGAATTATCGAATTTGGTGCAGTCGTTCGGAAGTTATGCGCGTACATACATTTCGGCGATTCATTTTTATTTATATAGAAGATAGAAGATAGATAGAAGATAGATAGATAGATAGAAGATATAGAAGATGTAAATAATACTTAATGTATGAAAAAAACAAGCGTTTTCTCTCAAACAAATGAAGAGCTTTCATCTTAAGAACAAAACAATTTCTTCTAAACTTTGGTCATATTGCGCACCGAACATGTCCGATCGCAGAACGAAACCTCCCGAATTCAGTTTCGGTTTCGACCGTAGTTTCGGCTGGATGGCGGCCGAAACCGAAACTAAGCCGAAAACTCGTTTTTTGGCCGAAACTAGGTCAAAACCGAAACCGAAAGTTCGGTCGGACGCTACCCGCGTCTAATAAAGTGTTTCTAATTTTCTCTTATTTAATAAATCAAATCTTGTAAGAGGTACTTAAATAAGGTGTTAAATTTTTGTTTGTGATGAACCAATGAAATGCGTTTGGTCTGCAGGTAGAAACAAATTTGGACGCCACTGTACGCTGTTAAATAAAATGCTATGAGCCGCCGCTACCCGAATTTGTACCGATTTCTTACATATCCCCCTTAAACATTTGAAGTTTTTACGCTCTTAAAATAATATATGTTATTTTTGAAGATAATATTCCCCACACCGAAACGCAAATTATATGAATTTCTCTCGATAGAAAAAAATCGCAAAGTATTTTCACGTCTGACTCAGTTATTTTACAAGTTATATGTATGAAAACATTCACGGTGGTTATTTAAACGTTGTTTTAGACAGCCTCCAAGAGATTTTTGCTCTATTTTAAACGAGTCGTGTTTTATTAAACATTTTCACAATTTTCGCTTTAATTTTACCGTTTTACATATTAGCGCACTCTCTCCAACATTCGTAATTAGATACATATAATACCTAAATAAATAAATAAAAACGTTTATTCATCAATAATTTTTTTTACAATAAACATTTTTTCCTTTCCTCATAGATTCTATTGATGAAAAGGTCACTGCTCAGCTACAATTCAGGATTTCTCCTGGAAAGCAGCTGGTTTTCAGCTGTGCCTATAACATACTCGTATCTCTCTATCTTCTTATTTTTAAGCGGGGATACGGCGCCTTAATGCGTTGCATGGGTTAAATGTGTAGGTTAACACTGTTGTGCGCGTGGCTTTATGCTAATAATGGCTTATGGCTCATCTCAATTGCATCTATTATTTATCTATGGATAGATCTGTTAATTTATTATAGCACTAGCACAGTATAAGTTATAGCACTCCAAGTCGAATGGGCTATCAAAAGAAGTTATGCACTAACTAACTAACCATCACGCCGTTTCCCCGCAGGGGTAGGCAGAGAGGACGGACCGCCAAACAACTCGGTCTTGGCACACACTCTTTGCCTCACTCACATTCATACATCGTCTCATACATTCTCTTCTATTGTTCTGACTTTTGACTTGGCCCGACTCAAGTATTTGATTCACTTGATCGTGCCACGTCTTCCTCGGGCGTTCCCGACTTCTTCTACCATTCACATTCGCGTCGTATATTCTTCTTACACTACTTTCTTTATTAAAACTAAGTAGGTATTGCAAGATTTGGGTAAAATCTACTTGTTGCCTCAATTAAAAACAAGCGTGTAAACCTCGGAAAAGGATACCTATGGACTATAGATATATCTAAGGATTTTTTTCGGCATTTTCTTTTTATTTATTAACCAAGAAAATATAATAAATTCACATACATTTTTAGTATAAACCACTTCACAAGGCTGATCCTGCTCCGAGGTGGCAGGAATTTAAACTAATTTTGATATCTTAAGCCGTCGCTACCCGAATTTCTACCGTTTTTTACATAATCTTCCTTAAGACTGTCATACCAGCAAATCATAATTTCGGTTCCGACTATGGCGCTCACACATCGGCGGTCGTGAGCGGACGTTTTTGGAACTAGATTTCATTCCGCAGCAAGCTTGGTTTCGCGTATCTACTAGGACCATAACACGCGGAGCTAGGGCTGGCTACAGTATGGGTCAGGTGAAGATGTTGAATTCTCGTTTCCAGAATTTTAATTAGTAGTAGGCAGTTATTTGTAATTTGTACATCGAAGTACATAAACATAAATATATACAAATGAAATGCGTAAACACAGTAGGTATAAAGTAGATGATATAATATAGACATGAATAAAAAAATTGTTATAATTTTTAAATATTTTGTTTTTTAATTGTACTTTAACCAAATTAACCGAGTAATATTCAGTTGGATTGTAAAAAATGTCTCATTTTGAAATATTTATTCGTGTGCACAATGGCATTATTAATAGATTAAAACGGAAAATAATATGAAATAAATTGATAATAGACTAATATAATAGTGACTTAGTCATTAGAACAGAAATTATTAACAAAAACACAATTTGAATTACACAATCACAAATTAAAACTGTCATTTTGACGGGAATTTCAAGCGCATGATGGCTGGCCTCTCTTTCGCAGTCCGTTAATGACATTTTTTATTAGTAATAGTTCAAAACAGAAATTTTACAATATTTATTGAATGTGTAACTATTTTTTGATAATTTTTTACAACGTGCTTACACCATATACCTATTTTTTAAAAAAAAAATTCCGGTTTAGGCAAATATTCTAAGACATTCTGTATTTTTTTAATCGTATTTTTGAAACCCTGGGGATTTTTTGAAAATTTCAATCCGAAAAATCAGACCATTTTTTATAAACCGGAAAGACGGGACATAATTTTATGGGTGCGAAAAAATGATAATTACATGGTCGAAAAACATTTAAAAAAAATAACGTTTTCCACAAGAAATGGCACAGGAGAATAACGAGGCATACCAAAAATATTACATCTCATAAATATTTTTTTCCTTGATACATCTTATTGATCATAAATCAATTATAATGTTCAACGTCTATATTACTAAATACAATGTAATATACTTGTACTTGTAAATTATAATAATAATAAGAAAATTATAAAATTTGATTTTATTAAAATCAGCACCACTACCATTATACCTCTAAAACACGTACAGACAGCGTAAAATGTACAGGGTTCTCTTCATAACATCTGTCAAATCAAATGATAAGTTCGCAGAGAACAAACAATAAATCTAGAGAACGTTAAATGTCAAATTCAAAAAAATCGCCTGAAATCCCATATAAAAAAAAATCAGTATGAAATTTTACAAAATTAATATGAACATTTTCGGAAACGGGACATTTTCATGTAGTGATGTCACGGGCCCAAATAATGGATTTATTTATTTTAAAATAAAAAAAACTGTACATTTCTAAACAATTTTACTAACATTTCCTTAATCTTAGTAAAAAGATCTATCCACATGATTTTTTCCAAGTCGTTATGAAATCCATGCAAGTGGCCTATTATCACTTGATTCATAATCACATAATCATTAACCATTAACAACTAAATATTATAAATGGAACATAACTGGTTTAAATTATATTCACTATTTTATGTACAATTACTTTATACACAACTGTATGCTTCCTAAATAAACATAAATAAAATAAAATAAAAAACACTGTTTAACAGGAAGTAACTTCTAACCAGTGTATAAAAAGTGTTTTAATTTTTTTTAAATGTAGATTTGGATTCACCGGTCGTTCTCAATATAAAACACGATCATTAGCTTTCAAAAACATACATGTATTATCAATTTTTTTTAAATATTATTTTTTTTTGACAAATTAGAGAGGAGTCAGTAATTTACATTTCGAATTAACGCCGTTAGTAAGCTCGAAAATCATCTATCAAAAATTTAAATAAAGCAAGTACACATTTCTAATATATAATTATTACTGAAACAAGTGTTTTAAATTAATCTTAGGGTAAAAAATAAGTCAACAATCTAGAAAAGTAGAAAATGACAAATGAATGCTTGCTAAAAGCAAATAAAGATCTTATAAAAATATAATGTGAATGGATGTGGGTTAACTTTCGAAATCACTGGACACGCATAGGAATATTTTTGTAAAAGACAACCTTTTTTGTTCGGGACGAAGGAAAATACTACAATCAAAATTTCAATCACGTAAAATGAAAATTTGTTTTCGCCGTACGAGATCGTGACTTTTGACTGGATCATCAGTCCAATGATTTCGAAAGTTTAGTTGGATGTGTAGGCGTAGGCGTTTACTTCAATATGCAATACAATACAATCACCCAGCGAATAGTTTTCTTTTGCAGCCAGACGTTTTCTTAAGTAGAGACCTTTTTTCCATTTCATCTACTATATATTTGGGATCTCTAATTTGCATATTCCTTGAATGCCTTGGATCCACTATTTCTGGCATATAAAAAAATAAATAAAAAAATACTTTTGGTCACAAATTATTTCTAATATTTCAATAACGTCCAAGTTAAATTTCTGTGTTAAAAAATTCTGAGAGAAATGAGAGCGTGCGCAAAACAAATCAACAAAGTTTCACGGTAATCGGGTGAATGGTATAATAGAATATATGTATATATAATTTCATAACGCCGTAACCACTTTCTCCAGATCCGACCTGCCATGCAGCTGGTGGGCAGACGCATCCGCCGCCAAGACCTAAACAAACCTTCCCAATAAACCCAGGCACCCCTGCTAGTCACCAAACCTTGCGAACCACTTGGGATGACCTATGGCAGACGTGTTGGTTATCTAATAAATGGTTCCCGGGGTGGTGGTACCCATACTCGATTCTCGTGTTTGTTATTTTTGTAATACGAAAAATGAATATAAAAAAGGTCTACCCGCCCACCCCCTCTCAACCAACCCCCCCCCCCCTCATACCCTCCCTCCAATCCCCGCCTCCTTTACCTCCCCCTCAGCCACCCCCTCCACCTCATCCCAACTCTTCTCCAACCTCCCTCCCTTGGGAGCTGTTGGACTCTTGTGCGATATAAACATAAAAATTATTTACAATAAAAAAAATCCCATCCCCATCCCCATCCCCATCCCTATCCCCATCCCCATCCCCATCCCCATCCCTATCCCCATCCCCCATCCCCAGCCTTGCAACGCATGCCGGGTACCCGCTGTATATAATTTATTTATTTATTTATTTACGGACAAATAGTCCATTAACAATATAACAATAACACGAATAACAAGCGAGCCTAAAGGCCCGACCCGCCTAGCAATTGATCACTGTTCGCATCGATTACCGTTCGCATGTCATTTTTTGTAACCAGCACCACTTTTCGTAACAATCACCACTTTTCGTAACGATTCACCAGTTAACCCCATGTGTCGAGCATGCGTAAAGAAGTTTTACTTTAAAAAAATGGGGCATTTGGGACTCTTGTTTTTTGTATCGTATAATAAGGGACAAATAAAAACATTTATTTTTAAATATAAAACTTTTTGCATAAAAATATTCAATGAAAATGAAATTCGGTCAACCCTGTAGATTTTACGAACGTGAAACAAGGAATTCGTATGTATTTACAATTTCGTTTCCAAAATATTATTTCAAACTGTTGTAATTCAGAGCGACGCGGACACGTCCTCGTCTGGCCACGTTTCGGACCGTAATGAACTGCGAAATTTTGTGTTTCGGCGCTATGATAAAATCGTCAAATGCGAAGCTGTTAATTAATTAAAATTAAATGCTTCCCAAAATTATTTTTCGGTCAAACTTATTTATGATTTGTCAATAATGTCTTAGCACAATAAGTATGTAAAAAAATATGAAATATATTAGTTTATAAGTGCGCAAATAAATACACAAATGGACCAATTTTCGTCAAGAAACACATGTACGTACATATTTTTTAATGATTTTATTGAAACTAAAATTAAAATTCTAATACATAACTTTGCTAGATAATGTATTGATTTATTTCACTGCATGATTACATTATTTGAAATGGGTGTGGTATAATACAAAAACTTTTTTGAAAATTTAACAAATCTGCCAACGACCTATGGAATAACCTTATTATACTAAAAATTAAAAAAAATTCTAAAAATTTATTACATAACTATGCTAGATAAAAGAACAATCTTTCGAAATCCATTTATAATTTTTTGTGGAAAAGAGTCAATACGTCTAAAAACTTTTTTGAAAATGACATATTTCTGGGTTTCTCTACCTATGTCCTCTTAATTAAAAAAATGTCGCAAAGTATGCTCCAAAAATAATTATAAACACGTTTGTTTCAGTTATTTTACATGATATATGTATGTATGAAAAGATTCACAGTGTTTCTTTAAATTATGTGACAACCCCGCGAGATTTTTGCTCTATTTTAAACGAGTCGTGTTTTATTAAACATTTTCTCAATTTTCGCATCGATTTTGGCGCTTTAAATACTATAACGCGCTCCTCTAACATTCATAATTTCATATCTTTCCATCTTCTTCTTTTTGAGCCCGGTTGCGGCGCATTTAAATAAGTAGATATATAGAAATGAAAGACATAAATGAAAAGAAAAGAAATGGGGGAACTAGAAAAGAAATAAAAGAAAGGAATAAAAACAGATTAGAAGAAATTTAAAAAATGCAGATTTATGCAACCATAGATATTGTTTTTTGTATTAAAACGTGCTAAAAAATAAATAAAACACATTAGTTTATCTCCTTGTTAAAATTGAAAGTTGTACGACAAGAAAATCTGCCCAGACAAACCACTTAGCTCAATGAAAATACGTGAAGTATAAAATTCGAGCGAATCTTTATGGGCAGTTATTATTCATCTGTCCTCTGCTATAAAACGAGGTTATCGAAGGTCACCAGTAGGTTAGGTTAGGTAGCCTACTAGCTATATAGTATCATCGGCTCCAAACGCTCAATCAAAGGGACAAGGAAGCTGTAATAGGCCACTTGCATGGACTTCATAACGACTTGGAAAAAATCGTGTGGATAGAGTTTTTTACTAAGATTACGAAAATGTTATTAAAATTTTTTAGAAATGTACAGTTTTTTTATTATTAAATAAATAAATCCATTATTTGGGCTCGTGACGTCACTACATGAAAATGTCCCGTCGCCGAAAATGTTCCTATTAATTTTATAAAATTCCACACTGATTTATTTTTTTATATGGCATCACTTTGATTTCAGGCGAATTTTTGAATTCGTTCACTAGATTTATTGTTTGTTCTCTGCGAACTTATCATTCGGTTTGATTTTTGACAGATGTTCGGAAGAGAACCCCGTACAATTAATGGGTACGGGGTTCTCTTCAGAACGTGAAGAGGATGTCGGTACATGTTTTAGAGATATAATCATTACGGTGCTGATTTTAACAAAATAAAATTTTATAATATTCTTATTATTATTACAATTTACAAGTTCAAGTATATTACATTGAATTTAATAATATAGACGCTGTACATTATAATGATTTATGATCAATAAGATGGATCAAGGAAAAAAATATTTATGAGATGTAATATTTTTGGTATGCCTCGTTATTCTCCTGTGCCATTCGTGTGGAAAACGTTATTTTTTTAAAAATGACTTTCGGCTATGTAATTATCGTTTTTTCACACCTATAAAATTATGTCCCGTCTTTCCGGTTTATAAAAAATGGTCTGATTTTTCGGATTGAAATTTTCAAAAAATCCCAAGGGTTTCAAAAATACGATTAAAAAAAAAAAATACATAATGTCTTAGAATATTTGCCTTAACCGGAAAAAAATTTAAAAAAATGTGATGCAAGTGGCCTATTTGCACAAATCACCGAAGGTTTAACGCCCCGCAACCGCGCACAAAAAGAAGAAGATGGAGAGATATGTAATTACGAATGTTAGAGGAGCGCGCTAAGAAAATTGAGAAAATGCTTAATAAAACACGAGAAAATTGAGAAAATGCTTAATAAAACACGAGAAAATTGAGAAAATGCTTAATAAAACACGACTCGTTTATTATAATAATTTTTGGAGCATACTTTGCGATTTTTTTCTATTGAGGGAATTTTATATAATTTGCGTTTCGGCGCGACGAATGTCTAGATATTATCTTAAAAAATAACATATATTTTTTTAAGAACTTAAAAACTTCAAATGTTTAAGTGGTTTAGGAACGCATAAGGGACAAACAAACAAAGAAACATTCATTTTTATATATAAAGATTGGGAAAAAACACGTTTAGGCATAATATAAATGTATATGTGGGTCTATGTGTGTGTGCATGTATTTACACATGTATGCATGTATGCACATACATAAAATTAGTAAAAATAATTATGTATATGTATATGATCTAATCCTTATGCATGTCTTTTTCTCTTATCTATTTTCTACTTTGTATTATGTTTTTTTTTCAATTATCATTATAATTTTTCTACTACAATTTTTACAATTTTCAGCATGTTTATTTGACTTCACAAAGTACTTAACTATATTCCATTGGCCACCATGAAACCGACAGCCGCCCAGTATGGTCATTTAATGTATCGAATATATATATAAGTATGTAAATGTTTTAATGTATTATACTACTTCTTCATCCTTAGCCCAGAGAAAAATCTCGTACTTAGGCCCTAAATTGCTTAATCTTATACACGATGCTTGAAAATAAAAAAAGTCTTGGGGAGAGCTGAATGCGAAAATATGCTGAACACAAGTCATTAAATTTCCTTTTTTTAGTTGACCTTTCATACATTATTATGTTGGCATTACCTTAATATAATTTTTATACAATGTAAGTTCAAAAACGGCTTAAATTTTTCTTTGCATTTTTTCTTTTCTCTGCTTTCTTTTTTTATCCATTTTTTGAATCTCTAGTTCGTAAGACCATCAAAATCAAAACTAAAATTTAATGGAATGGTTGAAAAGCGTACATTTTATATTTTTTTAGTCCCGATCACATAAGACCGACATTTACTTGTTTTATTTGAATTTCATCGTCGAATTTCAGAGAAATGCGTATATGTCCTCGTGTGAGTGATAGAATGCAATCTGCCGAGGTTCAGCTCTTTTAAAAAAAGAAGAACAAACATTCCCGGGTTGCGAATAACCAATATTTGAAAATTCACCGCCAACTGCCACCACAGTAAGCGGAAAATGTAGTTGTGTTGTGATGGAGGACTTAGCCAGCCGAGGAATCGAACACGCGACGCGACGCCTGGGTGGGACCCAAACGTGATGCCAACTCAACCACTGACCGGTCATTCATTTATTCGTATATTCATTCAAACAAACAACATCGAAATTAAAAGAGATGAATTTAAAAATATTAATAGATAATATAAAATCAAAACAGTAAATTTGGTTCCAGCTCTCTCTTCCACCTTCCACCAAAACAGTAAATTTGGTTCCAGCTCTCTCTTCCACCTTCCACCAAAACAGTAAATTTGGTTCCAGCTCTCTCTTCCACCTTCCACCAAAACAGTAAATTTGGTTCCAGCTCTCTCTTCCACCTTCCACCAAAACAGTAAATTTGGTTCCAGCTCTCTCTTCCACCTTCCACCAAAACAGTAAATTTGGTTCCAGCTCTCTCTTCCACCTTCCACCAAAACGGTAAATTTGGTTCGAGCTCTCTCTTCCACCTTCCACCAAAACAGTAAATTTGGTTCCAGCTCTCTCTTCCACCTTCCACCAAAACAGTAAATTTGATTCCAGCGCTCTCTTCCACCTTTGGTCAACGTAGCTTTAGATACTTTGCCACGAAAATATTTAACATTCTCCCAGAAAACATCAAACTGAGTCAAACACAGAAAGTTTAAAAAATTTGTTAAAATATGGATATATTCTAACGACCGAGCCTATACTGGTGCCCTCACCCAAACGCCCTGTCATTGACAGTTATTATTGTAGTTTTTGCAACCTTGCAGTTTTTGTATTGTGTATATGCAAACAATGATGTAAACTCAAATAAAGTTTTTGCTGTATAGAAACCTACATTATACTTTTATAAAAAACCATAGATAAAATTGTAAGAAACATTTAACAAAAAATTCTGCCTCAATACAGGTTCAACCTAGTGAGGCAGGCTATGCACAACTAAAAATATTGTATAATTATGCTACTTCTGTATAACCGTTCTTACATTACTTTCTATTTGTTATTTTTTTTGTACTGATGTAATCTACATTGAATGTGTACTTTTTTAGTTGTAATGTTGCCAATTTAATTGAATAAAGATATATATTATTATATTAAAAAAAAATAATAATAAAAAAAAAGGTGTCGTCAGCATTGTGTGTAGGCTCTGCTCCATGCGAGGTCACATTTGCGTACTCAATTATAGCCCTTTCTAGCCCTCGAGGTACTGCAGTAGAGTAGTAGAGACAAGAAAACTCTTTCGAAATTCTTGTCCGCTACCTCAAGATACCTGTTATCATTGCAATGAGAATCTGAACTGAATGAAATCTTTATGAGGGTATTGCCAGAGAAAACCAGATATACGTCATTTTTAAATCAGATTTTAGACGTATTGACTCTTTTCCACAAAAAATTATAAATGGATTTCGAAAGATTGTTCTTTTATCTAGCATGCGCATGTTTTAAATTTTGAGAAAAAATGTTTATTTTTAGTAAAATACTTATAACCCGGCCACGCGTTGCTGTGGCTAATAAAACACAAAGTCATCTACTGGATGGTTATCCAACCTTTATAACCACCGCCGTCTTTGAGTTTATCGCGAAGAAACAGACAGATGCCGCGGAGGACTTTAATTTATAATACGTACAGATGGTGCGAAAGATTATAATAATGTGTATGAAATGCTTGGAGTAACTAACGTATTTAAGTTAATAAGGATTAATACTGTATCCGTCTAAATAACTTTTCAATTACCGCAATGTACGTGACCATTTTTTTAGAAGATAGATTGGGTATAGTAAGCTATCAGTAGAAGATAGATATATGCCTTCGCGGACTTTTTTGTAGATCTATAAAAGAGGAATATCCCACCATGCATTGTTTTGTTATATCCCAAAAGGATTAGGCAGCGTTTTCGATGAAAGCTACCAGGCGGCTTGACTTTTTCCGACACTTCTAACAATTATCGTTATGTTTCAACCAATTTACACAAATCCTTGACAAATTACATACCTAAACCTTCCTCACGAAACACTCTATCTATTGGTGAAAACCGCATGAAAATCCGTTCAGTAGTTTTCGAGTTTATCGCGAACAGACAGACGACGCGGGGGACTTTAATTTATAATATGTAGAGATGGAGATAGAGAAGGTTATTCCATAAGTCGTTGGCAGATTTGTTAATTTTTAAAAAAGATTTTCTATTATAGATATCACACCCATTTCAAATCATATAATCATGCAGTAAAATAAATCAATAGACTATCTGGGTATCGCATGTTTTAGAATTTTAATTTTAGTAAGTATAAATAAAATCATTAAAAAAAAAATATATATATTTTTTTTTCATTAACTCCACACAGGAGGCCTTAAGGAAAATAATTTCCCTCAGGGCCTATGTCATCTGGGATGCTGTGTGGAGGGTCTTTTTGAGGAGAGGAAGGAATGAACATTGGTCTTAAAGAGACCTATGTTGTAGGAAGGAGGAAACACAGAGGCCGGCAAATCATTCCACAGCCGAGCTGTTGAACATAAGAACGAGTCGAAGAAACGACCCGTTCTCATGTGACAAATGTCAACCGTGTACAAATGTTGGGCACGCGTTTGGCGTGTTTCCCGACTATGCACCGGTGCCGAAGGGATCAATGATGCTAGTTCCTCGGAGCATCTTCCATTGTAATACCGGTAGAACAAGGATAGCATTCCCACCCGACGCCTGTGCTCTGATTGCAGTCCGTCTGTTAAGATGGGAGAATCTATCAAACGGACCGCCCGTTTCTGCACAGAGTCGAGGGTATTTTTCAGGTATTTTGGAGCTCCAGACCAGAGGTGGCTGCCAAATTCAACCGTGGGGCGCACTTGTGATTTGTACAGGGTTAGCAGTTGTGCACTATTAAAGTATCTGCGGACCCTATACAGCAAGCCCAGTTTCTGGGAGGCTAACTTTACTCTGGCTTCGATGGAGCTCCCATACCTGAGCTGGTCACTTAGGGTTACACCAAGCATATCAATGGAGGGCCTGTTCGGGAGATTGCTTCCGTTGAAAGAGACTAGATTTTCATTTCGATCCCTTTTAGACGTAATCAGACAAGATTGTGTCTTTGAAACATTAAATTCAACGAGATTATTTTTACCCCAAGAGAAAACACTTTCGAGGTAACCGTCCATTCTTTGCTTCAAAGCCCGTAGATACATGTGTTTCTTGACGAAAATTGGTCCGTTTGTGTATTTATTTGCGCACTTACAAACTAATATATTTCAGATTTTTTGATATTCTTATTTAACGTAGACATTATTGAAAAATGATAAATACTTATAATCAAAAAATAATAAGAAAAAGTACATTATTTTAATAATTTTATCATCACGCCTTTCAGCATTTTTGGATGTAGGTATAAATTAAAGCAAATTTGGAATGAAATAAAGTAGATATTGAGTTATAATTTTAAAAACCTGTACGGAGAATAATTAATTTTTCTCATTGGAAACGCCCTGTACGATCGTAAGAATATCTTTCGACTAAATGTGGAATTTCGGCCACTGGCTGGTTAAAGGCCCAACACCATTCTCAAGTCTATTACTAAAATTATGCATTCGATTTACAGGTGTGCTCGTCTGATAATTCGTTTTAAAATAGTCCTGCATTTTGTCTCGTGTTTCTGGTGGCGATATTTTGCGTGAATTTAACATCAAGGTCTACTACATTATTACAAATTATACTTCAGTAGCATTATTCCGATATTTCTAATATTTTATTTCAAAAGATGATGATGCTAGGCTAATAAGCTAATAAAAATACACATATTTTTCAAATTTAGCGGTCTTGTTAGCGGATTAATTAACCTTGGAATACTTTCAATATAACCTTTAAAAAACATTGCTGTGTTACATGCCTCTTCTTTGTTTTAATTATAAAAAAGCTAAATTCGTAACAGCTGATAGTGTTTGCGAGGCGGGTATGGGTACCGCCGCCCCGGAACCATTAATCGGATAACCAACACCTCTGCCACTAATAGGTTACCCTAAGAGGTTGGTTACATTTGGTGACTTAGCGAGGGTTCCAGGATTGAGGTTTTTCTAGGTCTTGGCAGCGGATGCGTTTACCCATGTGAGAGAGGTGGCTGCATATGTGCGCCCGTTACTCTTGGACGCACTGACCCTCAGATTCCTACTCATCCCTCATACCTTTTTCTTTACCATAACTTACACTCCTTAAAAACACCCTCCACACCGCATCCCGAAAGGTCTTGAGGGAAGTTATTTTCCTCAGGGCCTCATAATAATTTAAGGAGATAATGAGAAAAATATATTTTAATGTTCTTTGTTCCCAACGAATGAAGGAAGTTATTTTCCTCAGGGCCTCCTGTTAATTTATGGAGATAATGAAAAAAATATATTAATGTTCTTTGTTCCTAACTATACCATGACATAAATAAACTAGTTCCTCGCTTCGTTCTATTCCTTCTCTATCCACTGGAGTGCTTTTTGCCACAATATGGCACTATCTAAAATACCTCGGATTGCTTTGCCGCCAATTTTGGCAAATTTTTCCTTAGAATTTGAAATTAAAACATTTTTGTACTTTCTTCCACCAATTTATATTTTACCAGGACCAGTTTCATTCAATTACGGACATTTTCAGACTGGTCCAGTAGTTAATTTATGGAGAAAATGAAAAAAATATATTAATGTTCTTTGTTCCTAACTATACCATGACATAAATAAACTAGTTCCTCGCTTCGTTCTCTTCCTTCTCTATCCACTGGAGTGCTTTTTGCCACAATATGGCACTATCTAAAATACCTCGGATTGCTTTGCCGCCAATTTTGGCAAATTTTTCCTTAGAATTTGAAATTAAAACATTTTTGTACTTTCTTCCACTAATTTATATTTTACCAGGACCGTTTTTTTCAGACTGGTCCAGTCTGAAAATGTCCGTAATAGGATGAAACCGGTCCTGGTAAAATATAAATTAGTGGAAGAAAGTACAAAAATGTTTTAATTTCAAATTCTAATACAATGGAATTCCACCACGAATTATCAGTGCAAAAACTAGACTCATTAAATTATTCCTTATTTGTAAGCAATTAAGTAGAAGTTTACGATTTTATTATATTTTTTTAACAAATCCTACGAATGTGTGATTATCGACAAAAGATATGTGAATTCATTGGCTATATAGAACTACAATCAGTTTGTATGTCCCCGTATTAAAATTCGTATAAAAATATTCAAAACGGCCACCACAAAAATCTCTAGCAAGCGGAGAAAAAAGTTTTAAACTGCACTGTCACTCCAGTGGCTGATCTTGAGACAGAAGATTCTAAAAGGATGACGACACGTGCGATCTCTCGCTGGTACTAGTATGTATGTATATTTTATTTTATTTATCTATGTAAAGTATGTTTACATTGGGTTTTTCGATGCTTGTCTCACTAGGATATACCAGTATCGAGACAGGTATATCTTAGTGATATCAATTTCAAAATATTTTCAAAATAATTTCACTGATGGTAAAACCACTTCAATCGAATAAATGTAATATCCTAACCAATTAAACAAAATCCTTTTGAACTAAAATAAATTATTTGAGCCCGGTCGACGGCCTAAGAAGAACCCTTTCGTCAGAACAAGACAAAGATAGGACTAGTAAAAAGCGTGACAAGAAAAGATATTTAATACACGTAAACCGGTTGTGTACCGACTGGTACAAAGGTTTAGGTTCGCACCCAAGCCTTTAGGGTTCGACCATCTGCAAGCAACTCTCAAACGTTGCACGAGTATCAGATTCATGTAATGTGAGTAGAGAATATTTATTTATTTATTTACGGACAAATAGTCCAATTAACAATATAACAATAACACGAATAGAAAAAAAAGAGATACAATGAAAGGAGATTACATATAGATGAAGAGCATTGACAAAATACATATAATATAAAAGTACATAGAGAAGATAACTACAAGTAGCTTGAAGATGGATTTAAAAAGACTTTAAAAAACCACATTGCGTAACGACTGCCGAAAGTCATTATTTAGGCTTACACCAAAAAATTCAATGCTTTGAATTGCGTTGACAAGTCTCGACATTCTGGATAAAGGAGAATGATATCCATAATTAGTAGAATGTTGATTGAGGAACAGCAATTCATTATTTCGGAGTCTACGGGAAGGAATGTTGAACTGGATGAGTTGTAACAAAGCAGGTGTGTCAGTAATACTGTTGATAATTTTGAAAATGCATATTAGATCAGAGTCCTTTCTACGTTTTTCTAAAGAGGAAATGTTTAAAGTTTGTTCAATTTCATCATACGAGTATTCTCCTCTTTCAAGTCCTAACCTCCAAGCAATTCCTCGTAGGAAGAATGAACATGTTCATTTACGTATATACTTGTCTTTCTTTTATATTAAAATTTTAGAATACAAGAAGAACGAATATGGAGAGAGGAAACAAACACCAGAAAAATCATTATTACTAACTAATTAACCATCACGCCGTTTCAGAGAAGCAGAGAGGACGGACCGCCAAACAACTCGATCTTGGCACATACTCCTTGCCTCGTTCACATTCATACATCGTCTCATACATGCTCTTCTATCATTCCGACTCTTCACATGGCCCGACTCAAGTATCTGATTCACTTGGTGGTGCCATGTCTTCCTCGGGCGTTCCCAGACTTCTTCTACCATTCACACTTGCGTCATGCATTCTCCTTGCACTCCTTTCCTCCTTCATTCGCTCTACATGCCCAAACCATCTGAGAGTCCCTTTCTTAATATTACTCATTACGCTTACATCAGCCTTGCATTCTTCGCGGATCTCCACATTTCTCACACGATTGTACATGGTTTTACCACATACATGCCTCATGGATCTCATTTCTACAGCAATCAGTCTACTTTCATCTTTCCTCTGCCATGCCTCACTGCCATACATCAGGTTAAGCCTCGATGACACACGGCGAGTTTACAAGCTACTATCTGGGAAATTCACTATCTGTTAGTAAACTCGCCCAGTGTCATCGTGTTACTTGCTAACTAGCAGCTACTAGCAGATTGTTGACAATCTACGAAAAAAAGTTGAAAGGTCGTCAACTTTACTCGCCTACACACTTACTCCGCTTGCTCGTGATTGGTTTATTTATGTTTCCAACATGGCTTCCGATAAACAGCTGATTTCGACTGTCAAATGTCTGAAGAAATAGTTCACGCAGGCGTCGTTATTAATGTTACTGGCGCTGGCAGCGGCCTCAGTTTCCTACGCTTCTGAGCGAATGGACAATTTTGTGTGTCATCATGACAATCTCACTCGCCGATTTACCCGCTTTTAAAACTTAGTAGGTAGTAGCTTGTAACTCGCCGTGTGTCATCGAGGCTTTAGGTACCAGCACTCCATTATGGAGGGCTAACTTCGCTTCTTTGGACAGTTTTTTGTTGGCGATCAGTCCTCCATTAATAGAGTTGCCTGCATTTACCCTTCTTTCGATATCTCTATCAGCCTTCCCATCTCTATTATTAATTAAACTAACTGAAGTCCCCCGACGCATTTGACGGCTTTACATCATCTATGGGTAACTAAAACAAACAGTTGATTTCTGACAGCTCCAAATTTAAAAATAAACTTAATGATATTTAAACAAATTTACGTGTAATCATATTTGAAACTCATAAACCAGTGATACAGTGTACTTGGAAGTGCGTAAAAATTTATGTGGGAGAGTGTATTAACTTTATATCTTGATTCAAAAATTTTCACAAAACAACAAATCATTGTCATAAAGTCACAGACAATTTATTTCTCAAATTTGTGAAAAAGTCAAGTTTTGTCTATGCAATAAAGTCACAACCACAAACAAAACATTGTTGACAGAATTAATTTTTGTAAGGGGCATTTCTGAACAAAGATTTTAGTGATGTCTAGCACTCGAAGCAAAAATCAAATTTCTGATGAAAAAATAAGCATGGACAAAATTATTGAATATATAGATAAAAAATTTGAAACTTTGAAGAAGGACATTTTTATCAAAATTGAATCTCAAACCACAGAAACAACAAAAAGCATTGAATTTATAAGTGCTCAATATGATGAAATTCTAAAAAAAATTGATGTTACAAATAATTTAAACCAAGTTATACAAACTGATTTCGAAAATATTAAAAAAGATATGAATGAAAAAAATAATACAATAAAAAAACTTGAAATTAGACTGGCTGATATTGAAACTATGTCAAAATGTAATACTTTAGAAATAGCTGGGATTCCCCAAAAAATAAGAGAACAACCAATTGAAATCATAAGGAAGGTTGCTGCAGCAGCTGGGATAACTATAAAACATACAGATATTACTGAAGTCATCCGAGTCCCAGACAGACGAAATGGAGCTCCACCCAAACTTCTTGTCACCTTTTCTGAGAAAAGACAAAGAGATTCACTCCTTGATAAAAAGAAAGAAATAAACTATGAAGAAATTAAGGATCTGTCGACCTCTCAAATCTTCATCGGGGAAGAACTAAGCCCATATCATAAAGAAATACAATGGAAAACAAAACAATTAGCCATAGAAAAAAAATACCAATTTGTGTGGTACAAAAATGGTAAAGTTATGATACGTAAAAAACATGAAGATAAAATAATCTACATTAAGCACCTTGATGATATGGTGAAAATAATTTAGTAAGTAATATAAAAACATAATTAATTTAGATGGCAAAAATGGATAACACAATAACAACAAACTTACCTAACATATCATCCATAAGAAAAAATTTTTACATAATGCATCAAAACATTCGAAGTATTAATAAAAACTTTGACGAACTTCAAATATTGATAAAAAGTTTAAATCTAAACTGGGATATAATTATTCTTACTGAATGTTGGTTAACTGATAAGTACTATCCCCTACAAATCGATAAATATGTCCCTTACTCTACAATTATGAATTATACAAAAAATGATGGTGTCATCGTATATATTAAAGAAGATATTGATGCTGATGTCAGTGAGATCGGTATTAATAATGCAAACTGTCTAAGGATATCAATAGGCAATGATACAACAATACTCGCAATTTACAGATCTCCATCTGCAAAAAATTTGGATCCATTTCTAAACTCCTTATCCTGTGAACTGAGTTTACTAAAAAAACACTAAAGATGTATTTATTATCGGTGATATAAATATTGATATCCTTGAAAATGGCCACCCAAAAAAATATGATTACATGCAGACACTTGCATACCATGGATTTGAAAGCCTAATTCAGGAACCTACACGTGTATTTAATGATAGCAAAACTTGCATTGATGATATCTTTAGTAAAACTAATAAAAAAACTCAAGACATTATTTATACTACCACACTGACAGACCATTACACAATAATTCTATCTATAACAAAAAATAACTCTTATGTAAACCAAAATACGAAATCACTCCTAACGAAGTCTGAAACAAATTGGGAAAACGTCAAAAGGGAGTTAACAATGAATGACTGGACCGCCCTTCTGGAAAAAGATGATACTGATACTGCTTGGAGTTATTTTGTAGAAATTATACAGCACAGTATTCTATCTAACACCAAAACCACAGATAAAAAGGTATCTCATAAAAATATTCAAATTAAACCATGGATCAGTCAAAATATTATAAACTCAATCAGAAAAAGAGATGAACTGCACAGAAAAGTAAAAATCAACCCTTATGATGTCCATACACTTCGATTCTACAAAAGATATCGTAATACATGTAAAAATGTAATTTGTTATGCTAAAGAAACATTCTATAAAAACAAAATTGATGAATGCAATAATGATTCCCGTAAACTCTGGCAGATCATAAATGAAATTACAAATACTAAAGCCTCGCATAAAGACAAAAACATTAAAGAATTAAACATTGATGAGATTCCCACATCTTTTACGAAACACCCAGACAAACTTCTTGACTTTATAAACAACTGCTTTTGCAATATAGGCTCTAACCTTGCAAATAAAATTAAACAAAATTCTACTACTGTCGATAACACAATTAGGAATGATGTAAATCATGAAAACAGCCTCAATATAGTCAAGATAACAAGTGACGAAATAAGAAATATTATAACCTCCTTAAACACAAATACCTCATCGGGAAATGAACTGATAACAAGCAAATCAATTAAATACCTACAAAATGAGTTAATTCAACCACTGACATACCTTGTAAATCTATCATTATCTACAGGTGTTTTTCCCGCTTGTCTTAAAATTGCTACGATCATACCATTATATAAAAATGGTCCCAAAAATGATATTTCAAATTATCGACCAATTAGTATTTTAACTCCTCTATCGAAAATATTGGAAAAAGTAATAAAAAAACAAGTTCTTACATTTTTGGATACCAATAAAATATTATCACCTACGCAGTATGGTTTTAGGAAAAACCTGGGTACTGGTGACGCTATAGCTAATGTAACTAATACAATAATTAGAAAACTGGATGAAGGCAAAAAATGCTTAGCAGTTTTCATTGATCTTCAAAAAGCTTTCGATACAATTGATCATGAAATACTGTATTTAAAACTAAAAAAAATGGAATAACTGAAACAACTCTAAACCTACTTAGAAGCTATTTAACTGGAAGAGAACAAATAGTACAAATTGGTAAAAGAAAGAGCAAATCTCTTCCAATTAAATTCGGGGTCCCCCAAGGAAGCGTATTAGGACCTATACTATTTCTGATATATATAAATGACCTTATGAATCTTCCCATAAATGGAAACATAATGAGCTTTGCAGATGACACTGTTATTATATTCCACGAACGAGATTGGACAAGAACCTACAAGGAGGCGGAACATGGTCTGGCTGTACTTCAAAACTGGCTAAAAGTAAACTCGCTTACATTAAATGTTAATAAAACTAAATATCTCACTTTCTCCAAAAACAAAAGAGGACAACCAATGAATGTGCATACCCTCAAATTACATGAATGTCAAAATACTTTTCCACAATGTTCCTGCCCGTCTATATCCCAAACAAAAAGTATTAAATATCTTGGGATTGAAATTGATGAAAAACTACAGTGGAATTCACACATTGAACTTACCTCAAAAAAGCTAACAAAACTCATCTACTTCTTCAAAAAATTAAGAAACATCTTGTCGATGAGGGATCTAAAGAGAGTATATTATGCTTTATGCCACTCTCGATTGGAATATGGAGTAATAGGATGGGGCTCAGCAGCATCTAATCACTTAAAACAACTTAAGATAACTCAGAATTGCATCATAAAGACCATTCTAAAGGTCCCCATAAGGACGTCAACAACAGAAATTTTTAAACAGTTTGATGTTCCAACCATACAAAAAATCTATGCCAAAACATTCTGGTACATCACAGCAAAAACGACTCAGAGGAAGACACCTCACATGCTCATAAAACAAGAGCCAAACAAGCAGACACACTTAATATACCAAAGTGTAACTCTTCATTTGGTCAAAGAAGTTCTGAATTTTTAGCAGTAAAGTTATATAATAAACTCCCACTTAGTATCAAACAAACTAAAACAAAAAATAGCTACATTAAGGACATTAAATGTTGGCTGAAGGAACTATCGGAAAACGACCTTACTAGTATACTTAAAACATCTTAGAAGTTTATGAAAAACCTTATCCAAATAAGTTAAACCATAGAAGTCGCTGAAAAACTTATCCAAAACATAGTCCCCCTCAGCACAGGATCTCCTAGTGAGGAGGACTACGAATATATTTTCTATTTTATATATACATCTAACATATTTCATATAAAAATGTAAAAAAAATATTATATAGTTACTAAATAAAAAAAAATAAATAAAAAAAAAAAATGCAGTTTTCTAAATCAGATATATTATAATTCTCGTACACTAATTTCCTGAACGTCATGCTTGCAAAATCTTATCCAGTTCAAAAATGCTGTTTTAACAGGAACGGTTGCGCGGCCCGTTTCAAACGAATCTTAACCCGTTTAATCACAGGAGACCATATTTGTCCCAACGCACATAGGTCTCATATAAAACGCTGTAACTCCCTTACTATCATAGTTAGAAATATGTTCTAATCGGGGTTAGAAAGGAAAAACACCACGCTTTATATTCCATTCTAAAAAATAGCCACCAATAAAGTAAAATGTACACTTTTATGTACACAAAGTTTTGAATCACAAAATTAAAAAAAAAATTTAAACTTCGGAAATTTTTTATAAATTATTTTTACACAGAGCGACAAAAAAGTCAGGTTACAATATGAGTTTGTTGGATGTTTGTCTAATAAAATATGTACGTGTTTTTATTTTTTTTATTATCAGTAACTTGATTTAGAAAAAACGTAAGGTGAGTCATTTTGAAAACTTTTCTCTGTTTGTACGCAAAATTTTTATAATAAAAAAATATGTTTTTTTCGAATTCTATAATTTGAAAGCGTATTTCCAGCGCCGGATCTGCCATACGTTCAAAAACGTGCAAAAACCTGGCGCCAACTCCGAAGGGGCGCCGTGAGAAAATAAATATTGTATTAAAATTTAGTTATTCCCTGAATCGTTTCAAAATTACCCATAGTACGAAATAATTATTACGCTCTAGCAACACTTTCCAAAGAAACAGAATGCGCACGCATCAGGTTGGTTTACGGCTTACGAATTTATAGTCAGTTACAGAATTTCTTTACAAATTCCATATATTTAGTTTAAACGTAAGATCTATTTTTCCATATATCTTTTACCGTCTTTTACGACGAATGGGTGCGATCCTAATTCAATAACCAATCACAGCACGGTATTTTTGTTCAAGAGAACAGACAAACCGACCGCCTTTCAAAATGCTGACAATTTTAGTTAGCGTACGCTCGCTATTGTTTTATTTTGTACGATTTAAGTCTCTAGGAGAAGGTAGTTAAAGACCATTTTCTTATGAAATCTTCAGTAAATTCCATTAACAAAAACATCGCACGGATTGCAGGATTTGCAGGTTGCAACGTGTTACGTGTTGACAGTTTGATCATTGCAGATCATTGATTTGACATATTATTTAAAGTTCGTTAAATGTATAATTAATATCTATTAGATTTGTTGGATCTGTTATTTTACGGTGTCAGTGTAAGCGTCTTTCGTAAGCCGTTGATACCATACGTCAGTGTTTAGTGTTTGTATGGTGTTTGTTCGCTCAATTTGGTGTTTGTTCGCTCAACACAGGGGAAATGCAAGGTACGAATTTGAGGTTATATTCTTATTAGTCAGAAGCTGTAGATGCTATTCTTGTGTTGTACGAGTGTGAGAGCTACCGCCAGGTCACTTGGAAAAGTTACACCCTTTATATGTCTTGATTTTATTTGATATATTAGTGTAAAAAAAAAAATTAAATAAAAAAAATTGGGGTGCACGAATTTTTAATCAAAATAAAAATGTAGGGGGGGGGCGCCATCGGTACCTACTGCACATGGCGCCAGATTTCGTAGATCCGGCCCTGCGTATTTCATCACCTTTCTAAAACAGTTTTTGGTTTTTGAATGTGCTCAGAAATATTCCAAATATTGCATTTTATTGTAAAGCGAAAATATTTTGACCATCTGAAAAAAATGCCAAATTTTTGAAGGGTTTTGAATTTCAGATCAAAATTCCTAACCAAACTAAACAAATATTTTTGTAATCAAAGGGTATATCAAATCTTCCTCTTAAGGGGTGTTAAAAGGGGATGGGGATGATTTTTCGAAATCTTATATCATCTTTCTTCAGTTTTAAAGGTGAAGTATGTATGATAAAATAAACTTATTTTCAAGCGTCGAAACGACGTGTTAAAATAATTTATTTTTTTTACACTAACTCCATACAGGAGGTCCTAAAGAAAATAATTCTACTTAGGGCCTATGTCGTCTTTTGGAATGCTGTGTAAAGGGTTTTTTTAGGGAAAGGAGGGTTAGGAAGTTCTGGGAAGGAAAAGGGTCTGAGGGGTGGGTAGGAATCTGGGGGTCAGTGTGTTCAGGAGTGACGGATGATTGAACCCATCCTTTCCACTGCGGTGCAAGGCAATGTTTCGTGAGAGCCCTGCTGGAGAGGTTAAAAGTTTTTTTCCTTACCAAGAGAATAAAATAGCATATTTTAATATGCAAAAAGCTTTTTCCATAAAATCGAGACAAATACTGCGGTGACTTAGCAGGAATGCCCGGATTCGTGGATGAGGTTTGTCTAGGTCTACACGGCGGATACATCGCTCACCTACTGCGTGGCGGGCCGGATCGAGAGAGACTCATTGACTACCTTTTGACGTCTCCATCATCCGGGATGGATGCACATGTTCGTCACTCCTAGACACACTGACCCCCAGTTTGCTACACACCCCTCTTTTTTTCCCAGAACCTCCTTTCTTTAAAAATACCCTCCACACAGCACCCCCTAAGATGAAATAGGCCTTTAGGGAAAATATTTTCTTCGGGGCCTGTGTGGAGCTAATGTAAAAATAAATGGTCGATTAAAATGTGTCACTAGGGGATAACAGAGCAAATAATTAACAGAGAAAATAATTAATATATATCAACTAGGTATCTACAGATAAAAGATTTAAGCTGTACGTGTGGAATCGCAGCAGCGGAATCGTTCAATTAAAAACCAATTAAACGTTGAACATCCGTCTAATAATAATTACGCACGACAACTATTTTGCATTCCGCATTCGAGAAAAAATTACAATAATGTTCAAAGCATAATAAATATTTAAAAAAATAATTTAATAATATTACTCACAGAGGCACGTCATCTTGGTGAATAGCAATTATGTTTGGAATGGGTTTATTTACAAACAAGAGAAACAAAGTTTTAATTCGCAGCGTAAAATTCACACGAAGATTCACTTTTCGAGTAACATTTACGAGTTATTCACTACTTTTCGCTGCGTATATTTCAGGCAGTCCCTAAGACATATTGAACACTTACATTATTATAATATTATGGATTATTCTATTGCTCGAAAGTGGAAAATATATGGAGAAAAATCACGTGGGTGTATAGAGAGACGTTCTCAGCAACACTAAAGTGCAATGCAGTTTTGTCAGCTGCCGATCGTCGTTTACCACTGAATGCATAAAATACACTAGAAATGTCTTGCAGGTAGATTTGAATTGAATTGATTGTTTGGTTCTAGCTCATTTAGCACGCGCAGTCTCTCACATTTGCCTGACATCAATTAACCTGAGGTTTTTTTTTTTACATTAATACCGCACAAGAGTCCCAACTGCTCCCGTCTGGAGCCAGTGGGACTATATCATCTCCAATTGGGGTATGTTGTGAGGCTAAAGGTAGTGGGGAGGGGAAGGAGATAGGGATGAGGAAGGTGGGGGAGTACCTGGCTATTCAGATCTGGTCACCAAACACGGCAGAAACCATTTCAAGCAACGTTTCAATTCTGAATGGTGGTCTTACATCAGAGCGATACTGAGAGTATCTTCCACTCTGGAACGTGCCGCAAATATAATAAATATTATTTTAAATGAATAAATTGTGAAATAACAAAAATTAATCGAATAAAATTTATTTGCCACGCGGGGATTCGATCCCGCGACCTTCGGAGTGCGGGGCAAGAGCCTTACCACTGGACTACGCCGGCCGTCTCGAGGTTATCATAATATCTTATACGAAATAAATTTTTAAAAGGTTTATGTTATAGTCTCGTATATTCACATTTAAATTACTTGATTGAAATCTGGGGAAACGCATGTGAAACACGTAAATGAATTACAGGTAATCCAAAACAAGGTAATCAAAAATTACTGCAAATATGAAAACATTGTAGAATCAGTTCAAAAAAATACTAAGAATGTTATCCTTCAAATGTGTACTACACGACCATCTCAGATCATACGACGTACGTCGTGATTACTTCAAGATTGATTCACTTAAAACAAGAAGGCGATTGACCGATCTAATAGGCTTACATAAAATTATTCACGGCCACCTTGATACTACATTATGTCTTAGCAGTATTGAAATAAATGTCCCCAATTCCCATTGTTTAAGACGCCATAACATTTTTCACATGAATACATTTAAAATTAATATCGCGTACTTTAGCCCTCTGACCCAGATGCAGGGCCGTAGCTAGGGGGGGGGGCATTAGGGGGCAATGCCCTACCTTAAAATACCTGTGCCCTACCTTAAGAAATACCATCGACTATGATAATATACTAGTAAACTGTTTGTTCATTGTTTGACATGATTGAAAAAAAAACTACCTATTAGTGTAGCGTAGCGACATCTATCTAAACAGCTTCGAATTAACCAAAGAATCATATTATATCAATTCTTTATTCTGCCCATAGATGGAATTGAAGTAAATGGTGAGAGACTGTGCGCGTATTGCAATCACTGCTTAGGGGGAATTCCCAAACAGTTTGGGGATGTTGTTCAACGGTTGAGTCATAAATAAACCAATCCCTAGATCGATATCTTCGGCCTCCTCCATACAAAACGGTTTGTCATCAGATAAAGCACTTGCATACTGCTCGCTAACAACGTATGCAGGGACAATAGGGGTCTAGTTTTAGTTAATTATAATTGTAGGGTCATTCTATAAAAAATAAGAGTGCTTGTTAAATAGTAACCTTCTGTTACTTACACCGGGCGGGTATGTGGTGGATAACCTCCAATTCACTTCGAATAAGAGAACATTTTCCTTCAAAATGTGTCAGCAGATGAATTCACAACTGGAAATTTACATTCTGATCACAAAACTGGTTTTGAATTAAGGGTGAATCTGCTTGCGTGTCCACAGATTTAATTAGTATTACTCTCATATAATGCGTAGTATGGTTTTCCTACGAATTACGTGGATAATTAATTTTGTGGAATGGTTTGAAATAAAAATTTTAACTCCACTCGAAATATGTGATATATGCAATTATATCGCATTTGTATCTATGTAGTAATTCGGGAATGCTCGGGTCGCCGAACATTGCCGATCGGGCATACGAGCCGGGACAGCGGTCCGGTGTACGGCCGCGGCCAGAACCATTCTAACTTCCAGTATAATCAGTCGCTACCGAGACAATAATATATTACTTATTGAATCCATTGTACTCTTACAATAAAGACGAGAACTTACGTTTAACATATTTATTATTATTGTGTGGCTAGTGTGGCCACAATAAAAGTACATTACAATTGGCGCAGCCGTATTAAAGTACAATATTGGATTACCAAATTGGATCACAAAAAAAAAAATTACCAAAGCGGGGAGAGCTAAGTCACCCCGAAAAATTTTTCAAGGCTACCTACAGCCGAGGCGGAACATTGGAGTATTTTTTGGGTTTGTCTGACCGAGTGAAAGGACCGGCAGAACAAACCGAGGATATCTCTGGCTATTCCTGGAGCCACAGTCAGAGTTCTGGAGTACCATCCAAGGGTACTCAGAAGCAAGAGGCGGTGGTCGTTTTTGGGGCTCAACAGAGCCTTTCCACGAAGGTGAAGTTCCGAGGGAGTGCCGAGGGAAGGCATTCTTACAAGGCAAACAGTGCTAGTGTCGAGGAAGGTCACTCACTCATCAAGAGGAAACAATCTGGAGACGTTGCAACCGCAATTTCTAAGATAGGTTTTTCTTTTCTTTCTTGTGGAGGATTTGTCTGGGTTTTTTGTAATTTTTTCCGGGGTAGTATTGTTGTCGTAGCTTCGCGTGATTATTTTTTTTTCCTTTTGTGAAGATGGAATCGGCGAGAATTCCACCGTTCTCTCACATAAACGGAGATTGGGATGTGTTTCAACTCAGATTAGAGCAGTTTCTCGTGTTACATGATGACATTACCGAGATTAAGAAAAAGGCTTATCTGATAAACTCGCTTGAAACGGAGACCTTGACTCTTCTGTCCAACTTATGTTTCCCGGGTAAAATCACAGATGTTACGTTTGAGAAATTAATTGAGTTGCTAAAAAAACATTGTGGTAAATGTAGATCTCTTTTTCAAGAGCGGGAATCATTTTTCCAAGCTAAACAGAATCATAACGAATCGATAAGGGATTTCGCCGCAAGAATTCGAGGGCTCAGCTCATTCTGTCAGTTCGGAAACAGGCTGGAGGATAATCTTGTAGACGTGTTTGCAATCGGTCTACTTCCGGGCCCAGTACGGGTAAAATTGTTTGTTGAAGGGCCTAAACAAAACTTTAATCAACTAGTTGAACTTGCAGTGACCGCGAAAGGTCCTGAGGTCGATTCAATCAAGATGAAGTTGGAAGTAAATTCGGTAAAGGAATTTGGAAGATCGGCTTCTCCGGCGCGAGAAATAAATTCGGTAAAGAGATTTGGAAAATCGGCTTCTCCGGCGCGAAAACTTTATTATCGGTCGAATAGTTCCGATTCATGTAGGTCGGATAAACAAGTTAAAACCGGTTCATCACTAAAAAAGTGTAAGATCTGTGGGAAATCAAATCATGACACTCATAACTGTAAGTTTAAGCAAGCTAAATGTTATTCTTGCGGTAAATTGGGTCATTTACAGAGATTTTGTAAAAACGGGTCAGTAAAATCAGTTATGAATTGTAATAATGAAAATATTGAAAATGTAGCTTTTGTTAAGGCAATCAAGGCACAATTGAAATTAAATGGGAAATCCTTCGAAGCGATGATTGATTCAGGATCATCAGTTTGTGTCATTCCGGAGACATTGTTTTGTAAACATTTCAGTAATATAGAGTTGTCACCCGAAACACGAAAAATTTCAGGTTACGACGGGAATATGTTGACTGTTGTGGGTAATGCAAATTTCAAGGTCGAATACAATAATCTAGTTAGGTTAATAACCTTTGTCGTTGTAACAAGCGGTTCGGAAATGATTGTGGGAAGAGATTTCATGGAAATCTTTAACCTCAACATTGTTTCAAAACAAAATTCTATTAATTCGGTTTCGTTCGCGAATAGGAACAAATTTCAGAAAATGGGGAACGTAAAACCATATTTTTCAGGGTATGGAAGTTCTAATCTTAGGGAATATAAAACCATGTTTAAAGGGCATGGTAGTTCATCTGCAAATAAAAGGAATGTAAAACCTTATTTAAAGAATACGGTAGTTCAGTTGCAAAGATTACTTTCTGGGAAACCGATGAAATCAGGTGGAAACCAGGCAGATTTTCTGTCTCGGTTTCTGTTAAAGAACAAAGTTGAGAATTCTAAGGTAGAATTTAAAGATTACTGCGGTTCAGATTTCGTAGATTTTGTTAGCAATTGTGAACATCTTGACGTTAATTCGATTAGGGAAGCCACTAAAGTAGATACGGTCATTCAAGGCGTAATGACGTGTTTAAGGCAAGGGTGGCCCAAACGTGTTAAACGCGAGGAGGAATTATGGAAATTCTGGATAAAAAGGAACGAACTTTCGATTGTTAAGGATTGTTTATTTTGGCAACATAGAATTATTGTTCCAAGTTCGTTGCATAAAAAAGTGTTAGAGCTCGTGCATCGTTCACACTTAGGTATTGTTAAGATGAAAGGGTTAGCAAAGGGTTATTTCTGGTGGTCATCGCTGAGCAAAGATTTAGAGAAAATTGTTCAGGAATGTCCAGAATGCGCGTCGACGAAACAATCTCCGCCAAAGAGTCAATTATCGGTATGGCCTAATTCTGGGAAGGTCTGGAGTAGGTTACACCTGGATTATAGTGGACCGCTGGCAGGGAAAATGTTTCTGGTCATCTGCGACTCATTCACTAAATGGGTTGACTGTATTGAAGTTCAAAGGGCAGATTCAGCTAATACTATATTTGAATTGAGGAAATTATTTTCAAATTTTGGCTACCCTGAACTCATAGTGTCAGATAACGGAACTTGTTTTACGAGTGAAATTTTCCAACAGTTTCTTCGGGAAAACAATATTAAATTCATGTCATCTCCAGTTATGCACCCAAAAAGTAATGGGATCGCTGAAAATTCAGTGAAAACTACTAAGAGTTTTCTTAAAAAACTTATGGTAGGAAATAAATTTCAGGTTGATTACAAGGATAAATTGTTACATTTTTTGTCCGATTATAGAAATACTCCACATTGTACGACGGGAGTCGAGCCAGCAGTTTTATTGTTTGGTAGGAAACTTAGATCTACTTTTGACAGTCTCATTCCGAAAGAGAATGAACGGGTTGTGTCAAAACAACATGATTTGGCGAATAAAAATATTGAGGCAAATCAACGTAAACAATCTAAGTATTATGGTGGTGTAAAAACAAGAAATTTTATTGTGGGACAAAAATGTTTAGTTAAAGATTTCAGGAAGAATAATAAATTTACATGGGTAAAGGGAATTGTTACAGATAAAATTGGAAAAAAATTATATTTGGTAAAAACTTGTGATTCTCAATTAATTTGGAAACGTCATGTGGATCAGATGAGGAACTTATCAGTGTCTTGGAGTGATGTTGAGTCAGATTTGCCAGATTCCGCGTCTGATGACACGAGGACTGAGCACTCTGAGAAAGAGTTATCCAATCTGTGGAGTGAGTTAACGGTGTTTTCTCCTGATTTCAGATTTGCGGAGGGAGGAGAGAGGTCACCGGAGGTCACAGACACGGCAATCGCTGGTCCAAGTCAAAGTTCAAATCCCTGGTTGGGGAGACTCCGCCCAAGATAGTCCACAAGGAAGGAACGGAAAGCCTTCTAACTTAATATAATTTTGTGTGAAATATTAATAATGATGTGTTTATGAAAAAACATTATAAGAACTTGAGTGAAATATCAGTATAATATTTACAGTGTTTGAATTATATAGAATCATGAAATACTTGAAATACTTAAATATGTAGTGACTGATTTACAGGGGGAAGGGTGTGATATATGCAATTATATCGCATTTGTATCTATGTAGTAATTCGGGAATGCTCGGGTCGCCGAACATTGCCGATCGGGCATACGAGCCGGGACAGCGGTCCGGTGTACGGCCGCGGCCAGAACCATTCTAACTTCCAGTATAATCAGTCGCTACCGAGACAATAATATATTACTTATTGAATCCATTGTACTCTTACAATAAAGACGAGAACTTACGTTTAACATATTTATTATTATTGTGTGGCTAGTGTGGCCACAATAAAAGTACATTACAAAATATTAGAACGGTTTTCTTCAAAATGTGTCAGCAGATAAATCCGCTACTGGAATTTTGACAGATCATTCGGAACATAAAGCTGGTTTTAACCCAGGAGTTAATCTGCTAAGTCCTCGGCAAGCTCAGATACTACACCCAGAACAAGAAAATGGCTTTCCTCTTACTTTTGTACTTGAAACACATGGATGGTTTGATGATCCATTGGAACACGTGACGATCCATGAAACTTTCTTAGAATTGTCGCGCATCGCCCACGGACATCTCTCAATCATTCTCACTGAATATTAGTCATAAAAAATCCAAGCGCAAAACAAAATTCGACCCGGACGGTGTTGCCAGTCGCTGCAGTTATCAAGATGACATTAATTATACATTCATTTGAAGAAAGGGGATTCCCCAGGTTTGTCACAGAATAAGTAATGAAAAATTCCGTGCCTTTGACAAAAATATGAAAGAGAAATGATTAAAATTTTAACAAGATATTATTATTACTGTGAAATTTTGAGCCCGACCCAGATCAGATCATTTTACTTGCGCCCTACCTGTAATTACCGCTGCCCTATCTTAAATACAACTCTAGCTACGGCCCTGCCCAGATGTGTCGACTATATAACAAGATAGAGTGTGCTGAAGTGGATATTTTCGTTGATAATTTGTACGGATTAAAAAAAAGTTCTGGCGCTGTTAAAAAATACTAACTAACTGCAAAACTATTAACATCAAGAAAACTATATGAATACAATACATGTCTCCTTATATACAAAATAAACAATAAACTCATACATACAAACACAGAATTCATTAAAACATCCCAAGTACGCAAACACTTTACACGATAACACGACAAACACATTTAAACATCATCCACACTCTACGGTAAATAATACGGCAAATGACATTTAAAAATGAAAAAAAGTAGGTAAAATAAAAATAAATTTTATTCTTGATAAACAAAGTGAGCGCTATTTTGTAATATTTAGTTTATTTTAATTTGTTTTGTTATTTCTAGTTAAATAAGTGAAAATGTAATTTTCTTTTTACTGGAATAAAAAATAGATGTAAATAAATTTTAAAAAACATCGTGTATTGCCATCCCATCAAAATTTCACGATGATGATGGAAACACGCCCATATCGCATTTCTTGGGGTCTTCTTTATTCTTTGGTCGCTAGTGTCGCTACTAAAGCAGTTGTTAAAAATGGTGATTGGAAAATCGAGTTGTAGGCAAAATAACCCGCCAAATACCAATTGGAAACAAGGAAAAAGTTTGTATTGGTCATTTGCTAAATATGTTGTTACCTTTAATTAACAATATAAAGGATGTTATACTCCAATGGATAATTTTGTCTATACATCGCACATCCCGTAGAAAAGGGTCATAAGTCATAAGTCATAAGACATAAGACAAAAATGTAAATTTAACAGGAGAACAAAAACAAACGATTGATGAAAAAAAAACGGTCTTGTCGAAAAGAGACACTAGCGACATCTTGCGGAGATAGAGTGATTTAACTTAAATACCGTCTTTGTGGGGCATGAATAATCACAATCCCTTTATTGTACAGGAATAAAAATAATATTTTATAAAAGAGAAAAATTTGACCTACGACCCTTTTCTATGGGATGCGCGATATATGTCTTGTAAGACGTCATGTTTTTGTATACTTCGTAGTTTTTTAGGTGTCGTCAAGGGTGAAATTGTACAAAAATTTGTAAACGATTTTCAACGTTTTATCGGAATTTAATTTATTATTGTTTACTTCAGTGAAATCAAAAAAACTATTAAAATGCCCTTCCCCCCGGGTAATTAATTGTATTTTACAGCAGTGAAGTTGAATCCAACTGTTACATCAAAAACAAATATTCATGATGTTCGTATAGAGTGATTCTGAAAATTTTCCTTAAAGCACCGTATCCGCTCTCAAAAAGAAGATGGAGAGATATTACGAATGTTAGAGGAGCGCGCTAATATTTAAAGCGACAAAATTGATGCGAAAATGAAAATGTTTAATAAAACGCGACTCGTTTAAAATAGTGAATTTTTTAATACTTGTAAAATAACTGCAGCAAACGTGTTTATAATAATTTTTGGAGCATACTTTGCGATTTTTTTCTATCGAGGGAATTTGATATAATTTGCGTTTCGGCGCGGGGAACGTCTAGATATTATCTTCAAGAATAACATATAATTTTTTAAGAGCTTTAAAACTTAACGTGTTTGGGAGATATGTAAGAAATCAGTTGAAATTCGGGTAGCGGCGGCTTCACTCCTTCAACATTGTTTCATTTCTAAGGCAAAACAGGAAAACAGGCTTTACTGAACTGAAGGTTAAGGCCGTTGTACACGACATTTTTTTTCAGCCCGATTCCAATTAGACACAAAAGTCAATCTTTTTCGCTCTACGCGATCACTATTTACATCCCTATTTTCAAATCTACATTTCATGTTTGCAGTGATGACAATTGAAATCGTAGATATAAAAATAGAGATGAAAATAGCGATCGGGTAGAGCGAAAAATGTTGACTTTTGCGTCTAATTGGAATCGGGCTGAAAAAAGATGTCGTGTATAACGGCCATTAGAGATTGTGATAAGTAAATGAAGAATTCAAGATGAATATCTTCTATATATGTAAAAATCTTGTGTCACGGTGTTTGTGGTCACACTCCTCCGAAACGGCTCGACCGATTTTTATGAAATTTTTTTACGCAAGTATATTTGGTAGGTATGAGAATAGGTTGTTTGATACATTTCATATACCAGTAGGATATTAGGGTGTCCCTACCCTGAAAAAATAATCTATTTTTTTGACAATTTTTTGTTGTATTTTTTTTTATATTTGGTATCAAAAAATACCTATAACCAAAAGTTTTCACTCTCCTACCCCCGCCTCCCGTTTTGTAATCGCGATTTTAGTATTTTTCTATGAACAAATTTAACCGTTGTTCATATTTCAAACAGAACGAAATTTTTTATGTTGTTGAATGGCAGATGGCGCTACGTTGCCTCATCGTGCTTTCATCCACGAGACGACGAGAAGTTATGTATTGTTATGTTGGTGTTTGTTTTATTTTTATCGGCGGGCATGTCTACATGGCTCCATTCCTCTTTCTGTCATAGATCCCATCCCCATACACTTACAATACATTCATTATTTTTAACAAAATATTCACTAGAAATAATTTATATGGCAGAACAACGTTTTCCGGGTCAGCTAGTCTGCTAGTATAATTATAATAATAACAGTTTATTCCAGAATGCACCTAAGCAATACATTCCATATTTTGAAAAAAAAAAACAAAAAAAGAAATTATGCAAATAATAAGAAAAAGAAACAAAAAACAAAACATACCTAAATTTTTATAACTGTGCAGTTCACACGCGATAGAAGTGAAACCTTCAGAAAACTAAAATAGACAAGAGTGGGGAGGCTACGAAGCACCACACAAAGAGGAGACCGATTATTCCATCTCATTCTCTCGCAAGCGAAATCCTGTAGATGTATGTCTCTTTTTAGTGTCGCTTTTTCGTTTCATCGAGTTTTAAAAAATATACGTAACTTCTAAATCAATCTTCGATATTTTCCTAACACAAACATAAACAAAAACTTACGTCACCCTAAAAAATCTGAACTAGCTGTTCAAAAGTTTTGTAATATGGTTGACTGAAAAGGAAAGAACAGACATTCGAAATATACTAAAGAACTAACAGGAGTACATTTTATAGACGTTCTCTTTTCATATTATTACTCACTAAATTATATATAATAATATTCATTAATTATATAATCATGTACCTACTGAATTTACATTTTCTTATCTCATTCATTTTATTACGTATGCAACCTTTTCATGGAAATTATAATAAAAAAAACATGTAAATACTTAATATAACAACAATACATATGTGCATGTATGCGTGGATATATGCATATATTTTTTTTATCTTTTTAACTACATATATATGTTTTTGTTGATACATATCTTTCTAATAAATATAATATGTTATTTACCCGCCTCAGAACAGACTCTGTACGTAGTGAGGTGGGTAAAAGAAAACTATGTACATAAATGAAAATGTACATAAAATAAACGCCCGGATTGCCGACACTGAAATTGCATTGAAATAAATACGCGAATCTCTGATACAGAAAGGGCCATTAGCGTGATCCCCTCATAGGATTTGACGAGGGTACCTCGAAGTAAACGCTGTTGCAGAAAGTTGCTTTTGCTAATTTTTTCTTGCCTTTATATATTCCGTCTTCATATTGGTACAAGTTTAACCGGTTAGAAACGTTTAAAAAAATATTGGTTTAATTTTTATTACACCGAACAGGCAGGACGTGAGCTAATCTGCATGTAGAAGGTTGTCCAGATTCCTACTCACCCCTCTTACCTTTTTCCTTCACAACTTCCTCTACTTCGTTTCCTAAAAAGACCCTCCACACAGCTTCCCAAAAACGACAAGCCCTGAGGAAAATTATTTTCCTCAAGGCCTTATGACGACCGGCGTGGTCTAGCGGTCAGACTTTTGACTCGTAATCCGAAGTTCGCGGGATTGAATCCCGGCGTGGGCAAATAAATTTAATTTGATTAATTTGTGTTATTTCACAATTAATTCATTAAAAATAATATACAGTATATTTGCGGCACGTTCCAGAGTAGAGGATACTCTCAGTATCGTCCTGGTGTAAGACCACCATTCAGAATTGAAACGTAGCTTGAAATGGCTTTAGCCGTGTTTAGTGACCAGATCTGAATAGCCAGGTACTCCCCCCACCTTTCTATTCCCCATCTCCTTCCTCTCCCCACTACCTTCAGCCTCACAACATACCCCAATTGGGGATGCCATAGTCTCACTGGCTCCAGACGGGAGCAGCTGAGACTCTTGTGAGGTATTCATATAAAAAAAAATGTGTCAAAAAATACCATCGGGAGCAGTTGGTACTCTTGTGCGGTTTACATATAAAATATTTTCCCAACCAACTGCCCGCCTAGAATCTACAGATAAGTCATATATACTCGTTTCGGTTTCGGCAAGTTTCGGAAAAAAAATCTAGTTTCGGCATCAGTTTGGGTTTCGGCAGAAAATCTGCCAAACCTTCAGCCGCACCGAAACTCTGCGTTCGTGAATTATCGCGCCTTGTTCGGCTGACTTCGGGTGAGTTCGTGACTCGTGTGCAGGGTTGCCATACGTACGGAATTTTCCGGACAAGTCCGGAAATTTAGATCTTTGAACGGAAAGTGGATCCTAAATAGACCGGAATTTCTACAATTAAGTGGAGATTGATTTAAAAAAAGAAATAAACCAAATTATTTTTTTGTTATTAGTTTTTGGGGTATTATGCCGTGTTGCGCTACCTCCTTTAGCCAACGCTGTCCGAAACGTTGGCTAAAGAAGGAGGTAGCGCAATAATTTTGGCCGTGAAAATCTAAAATCGTATCCCAAATTATTTTTATTACAAATCAAAGTAAAAACTTTAAAAATCACTTCTGATATTTAATGCTTCCAGAAATATTGTTCAACCCTTCCGAATCTTTAATATTAGTTTTGTAGAACATTTCGCAAGTCATATTTTTAAAATTATACTGTGTTGAGATAATCGACTTGACAGACTCTACAGAAAGCCTGTTCCTTTCTTTTGACCATTGGGTTCACATTAAGGAAAATACCCTGCCCTGTGCCTACATCACAAATATATAAAAGCATATCTTTGTTAATTCCGTAACTTTCGAAGGGCTGGAATTTTTATCAAATGTCAGGAATTTCCTCCGGGATTTTTTTAAATTTAAAAAAAATAAATTATTTTATTAATTTATTGATTTAGTTATTTTTTGTACGACAGACAGGTAAGTCCAATTATGGTACAATTTTCTTAGAACTAACAATACATGTATATAATTTTTTTTAAACATGGTATAGTGATATTAAACACATATCTGCTGCATTAAGCAATGTCATGCTATGTTGAGCCATGACATCTGTCCGACCCTGCGGTATGCAGAATAGGGCGTGGCTGATAAGGTTTTTTAGTAATTTTAATTCAAAAACCATGAGTCCGGCATTACGCCTGGTCTCCAGGCTTTGATAATTTGTCTCCTTTAGCATTTCTACGTGATGCATGAATTTCGGATATATTCCATATAATCGCAGTAAACATACCGTAGGAATATTTTTTTTGAATTTGTTCAATCATATTTATGTATTTAAGTTGATAATGTATCCAGACAGTACTAGCGTACTCCAGCTTGCTTCTGACTACTCCGTTGAATTTTGATTTTTTGATCTGGGAAACCTATCCGAGGGGCAACAGTCGTGGGAAGAAATGTCGTAGAACCCTCCCAAACTCATCATTGAGATTTTATATTATGGTTAACTCCTTGAAATGTTGCATTTCTCAGAAAAGTCACTGACACTACACGTGCTATGATTAATCGTCCTGTATACGTCATCATGATTACATTGAGGGAATTTTCACATTGCGTTTAAAATAGGTAGGTATGTGTTAATATTGTAAATGGCGTGACATTATAATAAATGATTTTAGATACTCGTACAAATCATTAAACATAGTGGGGAATCCCAAAATATTGTGTCCTACCTTGATTCTAATAATGTGTATGTGAAATTCACAGAAATTCTGGTAAATTAAGTACACCTGTGTTCACTTTTTTATATATCTATCATTTGTGACAACTTAAAATATCAAAATCGAAAATACCCGACAAACTGATTCTTGGAATATTTTATGCGAGTACCATTGACACTGGCCTTTATTGATCGAAGGCGAGTATATATACATAATATTGTATCTACTGAAATCTCGATAAAAACTCGGGCAGAGGCAAGTGAGCACATGTGTATCAATACTAATGGAATATAACTCGGTAGTTTGGTCTCCATCTTACAAAATTCACATTAATAACATTGAGCGAATACAAAAAAAAATTCTGCGTTTTATAAATTTTAAATTAAATATCCCACTAGAAGACTTAAAATATAATTTATTATTAAATATTCTAAAAATGCACACACTATAATTTATACGCAAAATAAACGACTTAACATTTTTATTCAAAATACTTAACTCTAAATTTGACTGTTGCGAACTCCTGCAACTCATAAACATACGAATACCGACAGTAACTACACGACAAAATACACTATTCTACTGTAGCTTTCATAACCACATTGCCCACTCTCCGATACAACGATTTCGCACTATGGGAAATCGGTACTTAGGTGATATTGACATATTTAACATAAACTTATTCCAAAACTATTCCTAAACATATCGGTATTTTTGTAAACCTATGAAATTGCTGTATTTTTGTATTTTTATGAATTGCGTGCTTTTTTATCTACTTTTATTTTTATTATTTCTTTATCTCTTTAATTCCTAAACATATCTGTTTTTCTGAAAACCTATGAAATCGCTGTATTTTTGTATTTTTATAACTTGTGTGCTTTTTTATCTAATTTTATTTTTATTGTTTCTGTATCTGTTTAAAAATCATCTGTCATAAATTAACTGTACTACCAAACATGTAGCAGACCTTTGGGCGTTAAATAAATAAATAAATACGATTAACAATTTTACGCGACAATTTTAGCGCATATTAGCAGTCAATATACAAAAAAAAATGAATAGTGTCGTTCGTTATGCAAAATAGCTGGCTGAGTAATGAATTGAGGTGAACCAACGAAGCTCTTAGATTTGAAAGAAATCTTATAAGCGATCATAGCTTAAATAATGCATCCAAGACGCGATCAATTTATTCCGCTCGATCTTGGCGAAACAAAAGTGGTTGAAATATGACTAAATACCTCTTTAACTAGATATGATTTTAGATTTTCACGGCCAAAAGTATTTTTGTTATTTATTTTTGGGGTGTTATGCCGTGTTGCGCTACCTCCTCCTTTAGCCAACGTTTCGGACAGCGTTATAGTTTCCAACATCTGCCCTGATGATGGACACTATAACGCTGTCCGAAACGTTGGCTAAAGGAGGAGATAGCGCAACACGGCATAAAACCCCAAAAATAAATAACAAAATCCTCATTAACTAATTCACTCCCGTTTAGTGTCAAAAAATACATGCAAAGCACCAACGTATATTAAAGTATATTATTTATTATTAGTATATTTTTTCAATTCGAAAGTGTCTGTTTATTGTATTTTTAATTTTTACGTTGCGGTTTGACATTAAGGAACGTAAGCTAAAAAAATAAATATAAAAAATGAGACAGAACCGCCAGTGACCACGCTATCGTATATCGATTTCTTATTTATTCCTTGTCAATATCGGTATGGCTATCAACAGTATGGTCGTGCTCGGGAAAAGGGTATACGATGATCGGTAGTTACGCCAATCGATCTGATATTGCAAAGTTATCGATTTCACTGTGCTAAAACCCCTAGTGCAGGGGTTCCCAAAGTGTACGCCGCGGCGCCCTGGTGCGCCGAAGAAAGTAAAGAGGGGCGCCGTGAGTCGATCCTCTATCATTATCTGAAACCACAAATATTCGCGCATCTTTAAAGAACATAGGTACATACTAGGAAACTGCATGTAGGAAAAGTATCTACGCGCTTGAAAACCGTTGATACTCTACCCCTCCCACTTCTTTACCCGCCCGCGACTGCTTGCTCGCAATGTCCGTTTACTTAAGTCAAGTTTCCCGCAATTGTATAAATATGCGGCATCTAATAAGGGGCCGTGTATTTATTTTAAAATAATCGTGATAATATTCTGAAAATTTCAAAATACTTTGTACTAAAAAAAATACACGTGATTTTGGAGAGGGGGGGGGGTTAGTCAAAAACCTCACCACATTTCACCAGGGGGGGGGGGGTTAAAAAGTGGCTAAAAAAACATCACGTGATTAATGGACGACCCTTAAGCTGGTTGTCTCACAAGACCCGATGGCCCTTTTCACGGAACACCTATCGAAGCTCAACGATGGTTTTCGAAGTACTTTGTGGAAGATGATGTCGAATAATTTGCGCGGATCCAAGATCCTTTCCGTGCACAAGCTCCACCAGGATTCACAAAACAAAAGCAAGAGAGTCTCATCGAACTCTCTTGCGACAACAGCCTCAAAACTAGATTCACCAGTACCGATTTGGTGGAGTTTTGGGATCGATTCAAAAGGAATAAATAAAGGAATAAACGAATAAGAAAGCTTGAAAATTATTCATTCCGTTTGCCACGTCACATTTATGTGAAGCTGGATTTTCAGCTGTAGCTGTAATCAAGAACAAATATCACTAAAAGATCAATGTGAAGCAAGAAATGAGAGTTGCAGTCTCAAGTCTTATTCCCCACTTTGAAAAACTGTGCGGAAATCATCAAGCTCACCCATAACATTGATTTGACTTAGTAACTATCGTATTTTATTTTTTTCTTAAGTCTTTTTTGTTGTTCTCTGTTCCAGTTGTGAATTCTTATAAATATAATAAAACTCAATTTCATATTGTGGATGCTTTAATTTTTGTGCCCATTTACCCAAATTAATTAATTTTCTACTATAATAATGTATGTAGTCAGTATATCTATTCCAAATAGCTTACTAAAGTAGGGCACCGTGACAAAATACTAAAATACTAAACTTGTAAGTGCGCCGCTGGCTGAAAAAGATTGGGAACCCCTGCCCTAGTGTATTCTGGCATATCTACAAGACTGGCTCTAGTTTTAAAACCAGTTTCGCAGACCTCAATATGAATCCTGAAAACCTTTTAGCATGTTATCCGTTTAACTCCGGAAGAGATTCCCGCTAACCACAATGAATTGAAAGTGACTACTGTAAGAATTTCTAGGAAATCGCAGATTAGTCACCTACACACTGATGTTATTATATACAATATGCGTTGTGTGTTGTGTAGCTGATCTATTAGAACGTAGCTGTGACAATGTTATTTATTTTATAATTTTTTTCATGTTCTCCGTAATACGGTTATACATAAATATATCATGGTGAAGATTGCAAATTAAAAAGGCATGGGGGCAGTTGTATTATTATATTGTCGTTGTTTTGACAAAAGATAGTTGCTGAACTGTCTTTAAGTGACATTGAAAATGTCGATGGTCAATGCAAAATTGACATTTTCTGATAGGCAGAAGTCCTCGCTTTCGGAATACAAAACAGTACTTAGGATCTCCCACGAGTATACTTGTTAGAGGCACGTAAGTTAACCTCTTTCAACATAGGCGATTGATTTGACATAGTGTAGTACCAAAGATTAACTTAAAAAATGTATACCTAAAAATAAGTTTCGGCGGGCTTCTAAGGTGTTGAAATCGAGCGTTCCTGTTAGCAACAAGGATGGATACAGGAATGGATAGTATATATATACCCTCATTACTTAGGTAACTCATAAACCTTTATTGTACTTTTTTCTATTTCTAATGTTTTTTTTTCAGAAGGAGCCCACATAATAGAGCTATATTCCAGGATGCTGCGAACAAGCGCTTCATACCCAATTCGTTTTTCAACGGTTTTCGGCATATTATAGCTAGCTAGAAAAACGTCTTAAACGGTCGCCTGGTATAATTTGCCAAAATTAATAGAAACTTAAAATATGGGAAAAATGGAGAAATCTGGTTGGTCTCATACGGTAAGCAGTTCATCTGTCTCCATATTTTGAGAAATTATATTAAATAAATCGAATGGCCAAATCGAAAACCGAACACCACTCGAACATCCACTCAAGTGGATAAAATATAGACTCTGAGATTATCAGTATTATATTTAAGGTACTGCTCGTGTGGTGGTCTAAAGGAAAGAAAGAACTCCTAAAAAGTAATCTTATGTCCTCCGTCTTCCGTTCGCGTCGTACATTAATTCCAAACATACGTTTCCTTGTCATTCAAAAGAACTCCGATCTACGTTCATTACAGTAAGGTGTTTGTTTATTTGCATGCGAAGGAATCATATTTATTTTATCATTGCCTTTAGATTTAATGTCAGCAATTAAGTAACGTATTTATTAGGATACGGATATTCAGATGAGTAATAAGAAATTATCCATAAAAGAATGATTAACATTTTAAACAGTGTCGGCTGGTGGTATTATTAGAGCGTTCACAAGTTGTTGCAATTTATTTTAAGTCAGTGCATTATGTCTAAAGTGTAGTGTAACGCCTACACAGTATTTCAAGGAGACACTTCTTATACAAGTATTTTAATTTGTTATTTAACATCCCTTTTGTGTGGGTGTGGGTAAGTAATACGTTCTCTCATTCTAAATCCTTACGCATAAATCATATTTTTGAAGAGAAATTTCTCTAGCCCCGTTAGTGATTTGAAATTCGGATGAAATGAAAATGCGTCAGAAAAATGTATTAGTAGGTTCTAATATAATGCGGTAAATTCACGACTAAGCGCGGGCCTCTAATAGCGCCGCAGTATGAAGCGCCTGACTCTGAACGGAGGTTCGAAACCTACCAAATCCAAAAAAATAAACTTTTTAATTTTTGTAAAATCAATATCCAATCTTTAAACCACTTTAAAATAAACAGGCAAAAGAAAAGAAAGCGGCATCTAGCGACTTTCTTGTTTCACTTCTACTGCGCGTGAATTCCATACTCTGATTTTTTTGTTTTATTTGTTGTAACACATACAAATAATTGTCTGCTTATACCTACAGACTAGCTCTTACACATTACACTTTCTTTTGTGTCAGTTCTTATTATTTAAATTCTTTATATATTATTTTGATAAACTGTACAAGTTTTTTACAACAACTATTATTATTTTATTTTTTAAATATCTGCTACAATATTCTGTACCTCGCAATAAAATTACGTTCTTATTTATTGGTTTGTAGCACACATTATTAATATTGTAACAAAGCACACACTTGCTTTTCTGTGTTACACTTTCTTTTACTCACTATTTCGGGCTTATATTATTATTAATGTATTTTTAATCATCATTTTAGTATTTTGCTAATTTGCACAATTTTTTTTTATAAACTTATGTATTGTTTTCTTACGAATACCACAACTATATTGATCATGTTATACTTAAAAACTATGATCAATTGTAAAATTTTCATATAAAAGCTTGTGGATAAGAAATTACATACATTTTATGAGAACGCTCTATATTTCATTAGTTAGAAGTCACGTGGAGCAAATTTCACATATTTGGTCCCCTTTGTATAAAGTTCACTCTAAAAATATAGAACGAGTTCAGCTCAAATTTCTTAGGTATATTAATTTTATGCTCAATTTCCCAATTGAACAACTTACGTAATTATGTAAGTTTAATGAATCAATTGCATATAATTACACTGCCAAATAGGAGAATTATTTCAGACGTGATTGTATTATGCAGAGTCATTAACAACTTAATTAACATCCCTGCCATAGTCGCCACTATTAAATTCCACGAGGTACCCGACGAGGAACACAAGCACCTATCAAATACACTCACTCACCAAAATAATGGAAGATCAAATGCGCAAACATCATCAGCCGCCTCTGAACATGCAGCTTATGTAAATTGAACTAAAATGCACAATGCAATCATAATCAAAGGGAAATGATCATTATGCATTTGTCGGTGAATCGTTATTCTCTTTGCTTTAAGCTTAATAACAATAAATACCGCTTCTCTTCCCAAGTTTTCGTTGTATTGTAATCATAATATATAAAATAAAGTTGGGTTAGTTACACCGTGTATAACTCAAGAGCGGCTGAGCCGATTTTTACGATTTTTTTATTCAGAAAAGGATACATAAATTACAATAATTAATTACATAGTATACGTATTTGGTTTACCCCCATAAATAAGCTGGGTTTGTGTGTATGGGGGGGTGTTATTATATTGGTTTATTTTTTTTAATTCAGTTCAAATTTTCAGTATAATTTTTAAGCTGAGTTTTAATTTTTTTGTATTACTCTTCATGTTTCTGATTTTTTCAGGTAGTGAATTAAAAAATTTTACTCCGAGATATTTATGATTTAACTGTCCTACTGTTTTTTTTTACATTTTGGAGTAGGAAGTATTAATGTTTGTCTAAGATTTCTGTTATTTTTAAAGGGTGCAACTTTATTTTGAATATTATCTTTATAAATTTGTAATGTTGCATGATAAAAGTATAATGCACTTAATTTTCTGACCTTAAATTGTTTTCATGATCTTTGATTTGTCGGATTTGTCTCCGCCCTGAATAGCAGAATAGCTATTAACACATCGAAAATAAATATGAAGAAAATTCTTTTCCTCACACATTTTGTATGGAACGAATTCTCATCTTTTGAAAGAGCTTTAGGAGCCTTCATATTTAATATCATCATAATTCGACTAAGAACTACCTAAATTATCATAATTTTCTCAACGCTTTCTTTTGCTTCTTATTGTAAGATTCAAGATTCATCCCGAACTAAATGCAATCTAGATTGTATCTTGGATATATATTTATTTATTTCAAAACATACGGCACAACATGTGCCATTGACATAATTATATGTATTTATATATATTATAATACAATAACATGAGAAAGTGACATATAAATGTAGAGTTAAATATAAAAACAAAAGGTAAAAAAAGAAGTTAAGGTAATGAGTAGTAAATAGAATAAAGATGTATAAAATGAAAGTATAAAGTAAAAGTGTTAACTATAAAATATAAAGTATAATGTAAAAGTAAAAAGTTAAAATAAAAAGTTGAAAGGCAGGAAATAATTTAGACTATAAGTTTACCTTTATAAATAATTAAGTACAAAAGTTATAAATATAAAAAAAAAGTATGACAAGTAAACAGTAAGAAATGGTCTTAGGAGCCATATATTGAAGATAATATAAAATTTCAACAAATAAAAGAAAGGTATTACGGAGTATACAATGCGATATGAAAAGTAGGTACCTATGATATGTTTCTAATCCATAGGTATTAGAGTGCATACTGGTAGGACATAATATTATGCTTACATGATTATATTTATTATGATTACGTTGTAGTACTAGCAGATAAATTTTGTCTAATGCATCTTTTGTATGATGACAGACTTCCGGCATGATCGATATGAGCAAATTCATTACCTAAAGTGTGTAAACGATGTATTATTGAATTTTGTTCTGCATTACTGAGAGTATTGTTGCAATAATAAGGTGTTTTCAGTCGAGTTGTTCTACTAGGTACATGATAATTTATTAAAGAGACCAATTCAGGGGAGTCAAACCAGTTATTGTTTATTTTAAATATATATCCATTTTAATTTGAATGTGCGATATCTTTTTTGCAAGTCTAGGATGAATATTTTTTGTTAATTAAAAAATAATTATACAAGTTGTTAATTAAAAAATAATTTAATTAACACCTTGCGACAAACGAGACCAAATAACCACGGAAATATTGAGTTAACGAAAATATTGGTTTGTATACCCAGTTCCAGATGATATGCGGAACACTTCCTAAAACTATTGTCGTACATATTCGTGGTAAATAAAAAGTTAAGCTTAGCCCAAGGTTGCTGACTTCTAATATTTTACAGTAATTTTGGAATTTTTATCCAAAACCACATTGCAAAAATAGTTGTCAAGTGATTAATCTATTAATAATATTACTATGTATTGTAAACGTTGCGGTTAAAATGATGTGTTGATGAGATATTTCCTTAGGAACCTGCCTACCGCAAGTTCTATTAAAATAATAATGACAATTTGATTTCACCAGGAAATAGAAATTATGAAATGTGTTGTACCTATTTCATGAAGACGTCGCGCCGTGGCATGTCTGCTGTCTAGTGTTTCCGGGAAATGGTTATTAGTCAGATTTTACGTAAACGAGTCACAACGGCTTACTTGTTCGAGTTCTTACAGTCGGCCTGCCCAAGTTGAGTCATTTATTAATTTATTTTAATAAGTCAGATACGCCTCATACATACGTCTCACGTCATACATATGTCTGGTAATATTATATTGTCGTAAAAACAAGCTTATGGGCTCGAGTGGTTAATTTTTTTTTCACATGAGCCCCACACAGGAGGCCCTGAAGAAAATAATTTTCCTCAGGGCCTATGTCATCTTTGGGGATGCTGTGTGGAGGGTTTTTTAGGGAAAGGAAGGTGAGGAGAATTTTGGGAAGGAAAAGGGTTTAAGGGGTGGGTAGGAATCTGGGGTTCAGTGTGTCCTGGTCATCAGACCTAGACAAACCTCATCCCATGAACCCTAATAATACTGTGAACATAAGTGTAGGTATGTTCACAGTATTACTATCGTAGTGAGGCAGGTTACGAGAAACCTAACTTTATAATTTTAAATCTCCATTCTTTATGTAACTACTGTTTATATGTATATTGTTTTCTGTTATTTTCTGTTGTACTTATGCAACTTTTAAACTGTACTTTTACTGTACTTTATTTTTATTTTTGTAGTTATAAATCTCATAAAAATTAATATTATTATTAAACAAATAAAACGTAACAAACTAATACTTATTATATAATGGGGTTTAAGGCGCCGTGTCCCCCCCTCAAAAAGAAAAAGATGGAGAGATATGTAATTATGAATGTTGGAGAGAGCGCGCTAATATTTAAAACGATAAAATTGAAGCGAAATTTGTGAAAATGTTTAATAAAACACGACTCGTTTAAAATAGCGCAAACATCTAATATAGAATTAAAAGAAACACTGTGATTTTTTCCATACATATAACTTCTTAAATAAGTGAAATGAACGTATTTATAATAATTTTCGGAGCACACATTGCGATTTTTTTCTATCGAGGGAATATCATATAATTTGTGTTTCGGCGTGGAACGCGTCTAGATATTTATTATCTTCAAAAATAACATACGATATTTTTTAAGAGCTTAAAAACTTCAAATATTTAAGGGAGATATACCTACAATGTAAGAAATCGGTAGAAATTCGGGTAGCAGCGGCTTATGGTAATTCGTCACGGTTCGTGCGCGGTACAGGGATTTACTTTTCGTAATTATTTTCAAGCAAACGATGAATGGATTTTTTTTTATTGATACTCATAGTCAATGATGACTGTCTTCAAATTTTTGTACTCAAATCTAAAGTAGAGTTTGCGGTGTATGCCGCTTCCAAGAGGACACTCCAATGAAATTGCTGCTCTGCGGTTGGCAGTGATTAAGCCATACGGTTCATCAGAAAAATTAAATAAAATAAAAATTTATTTATAAACTGGACATGTAGGTTTACAGAATTATGTGATGGAATATGGATATTGCAGCGAATTTTATTTCAGATTATCATGGAAAATTTTAATCGTTCATAAAAATAAAAATAAAATAGAAGAGGGACCTTATCCAGTCAAACGACAAACCAAATAAAAAGTTTTTCTCGGATTGCTTGCAATTTTTTGGAGTTCATTTTCCGCCCATAAAAAAAATCATGCCTCCGAATTTTAATACCGAGACACATAAACCGAATTAAGTGCTATGTAGCCAATGAATTCACCTATATTTAAATAATCATCACATATTTTTAGGATTATAAAAAAATTATTTAATAATCATAAACATTTTAAACGGAAATATTCTCAGAAATATCTAGCTCAAGGTTTCCCAACCAGTGGTCCGCGAGAGGCTAGAAGATGGTCCGCGATGGACCGCCGGCCAATAAACGAGCCAGCTCTCGGGCGGTCCCTGGTCGAGAAGTCTGAATTAAAAAAATCGGGCCAATATTCAGTTTATCATTATTGTACCTTGTGGTCAGTGGCCATTATGGTATTCTGTTTCGCCCCACCCTATCCTACCCCGTTCTACCCACTCCGTTGTGGTAAATATTCTGCTAGAACCCGTCCGCCTCTATCCCATTTCGCCCCCTCCATTGTGGTAAATATTCTGCTAGTACCCGTCTCTTTCTATCTCATTCTGCCTCCTCCGTTGTGGTAAATATTCTGCTATAACCCGTGTCACTCTATCCCATTCCGCCCCCTCCATTGTGGTAAATATTCTGCTAGAACCCGTCCCACTCTATCCCATTCCGCCCCCTCCGTTGTGGTAAATATTCTGCTAGAACCCGTCCAACCCTTTCCCATTACGCTCCTCCCGTAGTGCAATCCGTCCCGGGTGCCACCCATGTGCTACCCTACGCCACTGACCACAAGCAGTGGTTATAGGGCGGATGGAACAACTGATCTAGCTATAAACTCGCGTAGGAAGTTGAATTTTGCGTCCACATAAATGTTTTCTATCAAGTTTCTTTTAAATGGTCTAATTGATGATCACAATCTACAAATATATTTAAGAAAACTAAATTTTGATGATTTGTCAAGTGTTTAATGTTTCTAAAAAAAATTGTAAAAATTCTGTAAAATTTTTGCTGAAGTGATAATTCAACATACAAACTGTTTCAAACGGTTTTGCATAAAATGCTGAATATCCGTCAATTTTATGAATTCTTAACAAGTGCATCTTTCAGAAAAAGAAATAAATAAATAAATTATGAAATTAATTTTATTTGTGTCTTTGGGCCTTAACCAGCGTTCCCTGGGCATATTTGGAGTAAAAAATGTGGATATCATTTTGCAGTTCGTGATATATATTTTTTCAATTAAAAACATTGTGTGTGTGTGCTGTTACACCGAAGATAGCATAGAAAAATCAAGAAATACCTATTTAATGGTAATGTTTGAATGACAAATTACAATGATTAATAATATACTTAAAACAAAAGAAGAGAATGATAGACAAGATTTCGTTGTTCACGTGATGTATTTGACGGTCCTCCACAAGGTGCCGGATTAAGACTACTTGATGCCCTAAGCCTAAGCAATCCACGGTTGTGGGCCCCCCTATCCATAAGTAAACTAGCAACGATCTTTAAAAAAATTACCTATTTAATACAAGGATTTAGATCATTACGAACCTTAAAATATATATGAATGACGAAAGAGATACGTGGAGTAGGAATTACATAATATAAAAACCAAAGCATTTTTTATTTATTTCTTGAAATACGGCTTGCTACTTTTTCGGGCATTAAATTAATTCGCGAACAATAGTTTTAAGTCCAACGTTTTTAGCATATCTGATTTTGAATATAATATTGATAAAGCGTCGAGCCTTTTCTGCACCATCGTCGTTCTTTTTTAATTTTTTTATTGTTTTCAGTTTCGAAAAAGATCGTTCCGCTGTGCAGTTTGATATCATCAGGAATAAAAATATACGCAGGGCTGTGTCCACGTTAGGGAACGCTGTTTCAATTTTATCGTCGTGTATTATTTTGTACAATTGTGCGTGAGTTTGATGTGAACTTGTGCGAGGTAAATCACTGGAACTTATTATTTTATGACGTATGAATGAAACTGTTAAATTTCTGTTGCTAAATCGGTATGAAGGTCTTGTGGATATGTGTGTTTACAAAATTTCTACAATGCTGCCTGTACCTATTCTAAAGTTTGATCGGGACACATAATTTTATCGACATCGGGCATTTTAGTCAGGAATAAGAATTTGTCTGCTATTTCTTTGTATATCTCTCCTCTTCTTCACATCTCTACATTTAATTTATCAACGAGGCCATAAAAACTCACGATTTTTAATTGTTTTCTCGGGCTGAGACTTACTTCAGGAGCTGGACCAAAGATCCAGCTTTTGTATTTGAATATCTTTGAGCTGGACCGTCATTGGGCATTTTCTTCCTTCGTCTTTAACAAGTGTCTTTAAAATCCACATCTGATAGCTTTTCTTTTTCGCGGGCTTCTAAATTTTCAAACAGCCTTATCTTTCATGTGCTAGCAAATATATATATATATATATATTTTTTTTTTGTGCTGTTTCTGGTGCCCCCCAAGACGTCCCTAAGCAATTGCTCAATTTGCTTATGGGCTAATCCGGCACTGTCCCCACATTAGCGATTAATATGATTTTACTACAAGCGCAAGCCCGTGAAAAATCACGGGATAGGATTTATTGACATATCATTTCCAATTACTGACGACCTCCGTAGTCCAGTGGCTAAGACTCTTGACTCACATTCCGGAGGTCGCGGGTTCGAACCCGGCATGCGCAAATAAATTTTAATTGATTAATTTGTGTTATTTCACAATTAATTAATTTAAAATATTATATTAATATTTGCGGCATGTTCCAGAGTGGAAGATACTATTAGTATCGCCCTGGTGTAAGACCACCATTCAGAATTGAAACGTTGCTTGAAAATGGCTTTAGCCGTGTTTAGTGACCAGATCTGAATAGCCAGGTACTTCCCAACCTTCCTCTTCCCCACCTCCTTCCCCTCCCCACTACCTTCAGCCTCACAACATACCCCAGTTGGGGATGCCATAGTCTCACTGGCTCCAGACGGGAGCAGTTGAGATTCTTGTGCGGTATTCACTGTAAAAAAAATATATATATATATATAAAAACTCAAGAAGGAGTCGTAGAAACGACCCGTTCTCATGTGACAACTGTCAACCGTGTACACATGTTTGGCGTGTTTCCCGTCTATGCACCGGTGCCGAGGGGATCAATGACGCTAGTTACTCGGAGCATCTGCCATTGAAATAGCGGTAGAACAAGGAAAGCATCCCTTTCCGACGTCTATGCTCTAAGGATTGCAATCCTTTTGTTAGGACAGAAGAATCTATCAAACAGACCGCCCGTTTCTGCATAGATTCGAGGGTTTTTTAGGTATTTATGACAGACCAGAAGTGACTGCCAAATTCAACTGTGTTGTTAGCAGTTATGTATAATAAAAATATCTGACGGCCCTATACGGTGTGTACAGTACGCCTAGTTTCTGGGAAGCTGTCTTAACTTTGGCCTCGATAAATCCCCCTAACTGAGCTTTTCACTTAGAGTTTCACCAAGCATATCAATGGAGGGCTTGTTCGAAAGATTGCTTCTATTGAAGGAGATTAGATGTTTATATTACGGGTGTTATTTAAAAGCGGTAGGACCATAATTGCATCACAAATTAAACAAAAAATGCTTACAGTTTTATAATTTTTTTTACATGAGCTCCACACAGGAGGCCTTGAGGAAAATAATTTCCCTCAGGGCCTATGTCATCTTTGGAGATTCTGTGCGGAGGGTTTTTAGAGGAAAGGAGGGAGATGAGAGTACTGGGAAAGAAAAGGGGTTTAAGGGTGGGTAGGAATCTGGGGTTCAGTGTGGCCTGGTCATCCGTCTCCAAGACCCAGACAAACTTCAATCCATGAACCCGGGCACCCGTGCTAAACCACCAAACGTACGAACCACTTGGGGTGACCTATGGCAGAGGTGTTGGTTATCCAATAAAGGTTCCCCGGGCGGCGGTACCCATTTCCGGCTCCCAAATTGTAAATATACCTAAGTTTTAAAATATCTGAGATGAAACTTCCAAAATTGCTATTTCAGATAATCTTTCCTTGTTACTTAATTGGTTTTGTATTATGAATTCCAAAAGATGCGTTTTAGAAAAATTAAAGCTTTTCTTATAGCTTTGTTTGAGTATACTTAATTAAAATTACGAGTATCACTAAAAAAAATATTCATTGGAAATATGTGAACGCATACAAGGAAAAAAAAACTTTAAAAAAAATACAATATCATAGTGAAAATTATCTGTGACAGTTTTAATTGTATAACAAACTTTACTTTTGAACTTTCTTAAAAATTCTTCACAAAATAAATAAAAATAGCTTTCGCACTTGAATTCGAATGTTTCTAGCGATTTGTGTTCGTTTAGTAGTGTTTACCAAGCGATTTTTATGCCAGTACTATTCGTGACGACATAAGGCACACTAAGAACATACTCAATTTTGCCTTCTGAATTTGCTTGATTATAATTATATTATAATAAATGATAATTTTCTCAAACCGCCGACTTTTGTCGTTTTTATGTAGGGATCAAATGTTTATGTCTTCGGAATGCTATTTTTCAGTTGATGCCCCCAAAATATTATGTTTTTTATTGCAAATTTACGTATAACTTGTGTATAATTAGTGGATGTACTAACTGTCTTTATCCGAATCATAATTATAAACCACTGGCAATAAGGCACCGCTGAAAACCAGCTACATTCCAGAAGAAATCCTGAATGCTTTTTTTTACGTTAACTCCACACGAGAGACCCTAAGGAAAATAATTTCCCTTAGGGCCTATGTCATCTGAGATGCTGTGTGGAAGGTCTTTTTGAGGAGAGGAAAGAATGAATATTGATCTTGAAGAGATCCAGGTTGTAGGAAGGAGGAAACATAGAGGCCGGCAATTCCTTACACAGCCAAGCTGTTGAACATAAGAATGAGTCGAAGAAGCGACTCGTTCTCATGTGACAAATGTCAACCGTGTTCGTGTACATATGTTGGGCACGCGTTTGGCGTGTTTCCCGACTATGCACCGGTGCCAAAGGGATCAATGACGCTAATTCCTCGGAGCATCTTCCATCGTAATACTGGTGGAACAAGGATAGCATTCCCACCCGACGCCTGTGCTCTAAAGATTGCAATCCGCCTGTTAAGATGGGAGAATCTATCAAACGAACCACCCGTTTCTGCAGCTGGTTTAGCTGAGCAGTGACGTTTTTGTCAATAGAATCAATGATAAATAAACAAAATGTGTAAAATTGTTAAAATCTATTAATGAATAAATGTTCTTATTATTATTATTATAAACCATAGCCTAAGTCAAGAGAGATGAAAAAGCAAAAGAATAGGTAAAGATCCTGTCAAAGATTGTCGAAATTATCATCACAATTTCCACCTTCAAATGGAATTATGCTGAGCACCTCGAATTATAGATGTCGGGATTTCAATTTTCAATATCATCGAATGTCATTTTCGTTGGTGATAGAGAAGCAGAAGTTGCCCACAGATAAATGGGCTGACGATTTCAGAAGTTTTCATAACTATCGGCTTCGATGAGTAAGAGCTACCCATAATTTAGCAAACTACAACATGACCGAAGGTTCGGTTTCGGCAATAAAATCTATTTTCGACATCAGTTTCGGTTTCGGAAGAAAATCTGCCGAACCTTCGACCGCACCGAAACTCTGTTCGTGAATTTTCGCGCGCCGTCCGTCTGACTTCGGGTGAGTTTGAGGCTCGTGTGTCACCCGCCATCAAAATACTCAATTGATGAGTTCCTTCGTGTATAATGTAAGTGTTGATTATTGAAAAAAAATTGTTACAAGAAGTAGTTAACACGTTTGTTAATTTTTATAATTTTGTTTGTTTTATACCAATACCTAATATCAAAAAAAATAAATAATAATTTTTTCACATACTTCAATTATTATTATTTTTTATTTCATTAACACGTGTAATAAGAACGGTGTGATTGTAAACGCAATTAAAATTAAAACACTCAATTAATGAGGTCCTTCCTTTATAATATAAATATTTTTTTATTTAAAAAGAAAGACAAACATTCCCGGGTTACGAATAACCCGAAAATATTTGAAAATCTCCTACTATCACCACAGTAAGCCGACAATGTTGCTTGAGTCGTGATGGAGGACTTAGCCAGCCGAAGAATCGAACACGGAACGCCTGGGTGGGACCCAAACGCGATGCCCACTCAACCTAAGACCGGACACAACCAATATAAGTGTTGATCATTGACAAATTTGTGTTCTAAGAAGTAATTACCATGTTTTGTCGGTTTTTATAATTTTTTATTGTTTTACAGCAGTACCTAATTATTTTTTTCTCATACCTCAATTATTGTTTGCTTTTTATTTCTTTTAAAGTATAATCCGTCTGTATAAGTGTAAAAAATAAGCCAAATTTAAACTATAGTTTTTTAACATGTCTAAAAAAGTTTCTGTTTCGGTTTCGGCCGAAACTGAGACAGATACCGAAGATTCGGTTTCGGTAGAAAGTCCTGTTATGGTCGGACACTAGTAATAATGGTATATTTCCAAGGCTGGACGTCAGAAAGTTCATGAAGAACCATAAGTACATGAAAAGGTATGTTTTGTCATTATTTATGAAAGCAGTAACATTTTCCTTGAAAGTTTTCATAAAGATGAACCCTTTAATAGCCAGCGACAACATTAAATATGTTAGTAAATACCAGTTTTCCCATGATAATAGCAAAATTCTTCAACGACACTCCGCACTGACGAGGAAATCGATGAATTTATTATCCGAAAATTTTAATCTATTAGTCTCCTCTACACAACCCTAAAGGTACCTTCTACTGCTGTTCTGACATAAAAACATATTTATGTACGGTGAAAGAACCCTAAACTATATTATACCCAGAATATTTAAAAAACTACCAATGACAATTAAAAATATAAACGTTTTTAGAGCTAAAGTCAAATATAATCTAAGGAAATGGCTATTAGATACTGAAGATTTATATTGATGCTCTACCGAAGACCTTGTTTTCCTAATTGGAATTCACATTACAAGGAAATGGAAAATCATTATAAAATTCTATTACCTTATGTATATTAAACTATAGAAGTACTTGTTGATTATATTCATTTGTTCATATTAAATTCATTTGTACTTGTTTGTTATACAGGGTGTCCCAAAAGAAAGTTTATGTTTAGTGGATCGATTTTAAAAAAGTAAGGGTTCTATCGAAAAAATGTTTGTTAAATACTACAATACACAATTTGGGAATTTATTTCTTAAAAATAATATCGTCCAAATGTAAACCCTTGCGTTAAAATTTAGTAAAATTTCTCATGACGGCTCGGCAGGTAGGCTTCGTGATGGCTGCCATTTCGTGAGGGATATTTTTTTTTAATTGCATCAGGGAAGTCGGATTTTTGGCGTACACTTTAGATTTGAGATAACCCCACAGGAAAAAGTCCATGGGGGTTATGTCAGGACCACGAGGAGGCAAATTTATGTCACCTCTCCTGGAGATCAATTTGCCAGGGAAAATTTCACGAACTCATGGCAGAGACATATTGGACGTATGTTAACTCCGTCTAGCTGGAACCGTGTTCTTTGGTTATAGCCAGTAAGTTTATAGGGGTGCAGCATTAGGTTTTGTGCAAAATGCTGTGTAACGATGATCTATGCACATTTAAAGCACTTGCGCGCTTCCGAATCGAAAAGTTTGAGTCGTCACGAAAACTGTTACACACTCTTTACGTTTTCTACCGTTCTCGATGACTTTGGTCGCCCGGATTTTGGTTTTGCCAGCGTTGTACCGATCTCTTCAAACTTTTTGACCCATTTTCGAATGTGAGGAATGCGTGACACATCATTGAATTGACGAAATCCTCAAATATTGCAGAATCTTCTACGGGCTACACTCGCCGAATCACCATTTTTGTAAAACTCACGCACGCACAACGCGCGGTCGCTCCCGAGAAATGCTTCATAGCGACTAAATTCCCAAGAGCGGGCGTGTTGCCAACTCTCAAAAATATTTATCCCTAAACTAAACTCAAAAACCCCCAGAAACCGGCAAATTACTTGAAAATACCCCTAATTTTTTTTTGTAAAAATAATTAATAATAAATAATTTATAAATGATAAGCTATAATGTTTTTTAATAATCTTTATTTATAAATTATTTAAAACATCAAATATTGCATAATTTTCTTGAGAAGAATCAGATTTAAAAAAATCATATATGTTAACATTGAATAAGCTTAACATTCCAGGAGAAGGATTAAATGTAGTGCAAGATCCACCATTTCGATTTAATGTGAACCAAACCATCTTCATGCTTTGAAGCATTTCAATGGAGAGTCTATTCGGCAGCTTATTTTAGTAGTCAACAAATAAATTTGTGAAGTATGTGAGTGCTCCGTGTATACAATGTAATAAAAATTTTAAAAAATATATGGAAACACAAAACCCCTAACAATACTTTTAAAAATATTAAACCCCTAAAAAAATCCCATCCCACTTATTTTCCCCCTAAATCTGGGGGGGAAAACCCCTAAGTTGGCAACCCTGCAAGAGCCAGACTACTGATTGACATACCCCCCGCGCCCCTCGGAACAGTTGCGTTCACACAGAAAGCAAAACAAGTATAAACTTTCTTTTGGGACACCTTGTATAAGGCTTTATGCTACTTTTTACATATTTATAGTTTTCTGTAATTTTATTTTACTTCATTGTTAATTTATCATCAAAATTATACATTCCTTTATACTGTTTACCATTCTACCATGTTATTGCAAAAAAGTTGTCATTATGTACCTGCTTACAAACTACATAGGTAGTTTAGCAGGTTTGAATGTTAATAAATAAAAAATACATAAAAAATGTCCTTTTCTAAACTTACATTCGCTAAAAGTATTTTGCACAATGAACATTTAACCATTAACTTGACTAATTCTTAGCTTATCTTAACTTTTGGTATAATTTTAGATTTTCACGGCAAAAAGTATTTTCGTAATTTGTTTGTTGATGATGGACACTGTAACGCTGTACGAAACGTTGGCTAGAAAGGAAATAGCTCAACGCGGCATAACACCCCAAAACTAAATAACTAAAATAACTTAACTTATTATTATGCACAGGGTGCGTAAGTGTTTTTAAAATTACTTAATAACATTTCGTAATTATTTGCCAAATGTCACAATTTATACAATTATCGAAAGTTTTTTAAGTTGTTTAGTGTTCAAATCTTTCTATTTTTTAAAACGAGCTTTTCTTCTTTTTACTATTGTTAATATTTTAATACATTTTCCGGGAAATCACGATTTAAAAAAATAAATGGAAATTGTAAATTCAGAATATTAAAATTACATTTAAAAAGGTTTAATTCAAGCTTTGTACAACTTTAGAAAACTTTCACAAACACACTATATACATTCTAAAAAAATAACTGAGAACAATATTTTAGCCCACTAAAACCCCTATTTCGAATAAATACCTACATAATATGTACGAAACCTTTCAATTTGACTGTCCTAGAACGGGAGACCTTCCTAATTGGACAGTCAAAGCTTCCTTAAACTGTACATGCATTTTTATAACAAATAATAAATAATAAATGTACTAACCTCTCAAATCGTAAAGCTCGATGCACATGCACTCTTGTTGCACTGACGTAAGTTGGTTGCACTGAAGTAAGTTGGTTGCAACGTTCCCTTGTCCTGGATACAGAACTACTGTGGAAGACGCGGCGGGGGACTATATTTATGTAAGTCGCTCGCGGCCACTAAACGCAAGCACGTAAAGGCAGGTATGTTAATAATATACATTGATAACATTCTGAGATTTTTAAGTGACGTAGACATTCTCGCGTTACTCATAATCTTAATAATTATATAGCTTACATGATTTATATTTGCGGCTTCATTCTGTTCCGTTCATTTTGTTGTCATTAAAATACAAATTTCGTTTGTGGGTCTGTCTGTGAATCAATCAAAATGAATGAAATCAAATTGGTTTTGAATTCAAGTGTCATTTTCGAAATTGAATTGTTTCAAGAATTCAGCGGCCGAGAATTCATATTTTGTCGCAAGATGTTCTTGCGATCGTACAGGGCGGTTCCAATGAGAAAGATTAATTATTCTCCGTACCAGCTTTTTTAAATAATAACTCAATATCCATGTTATTTCATTAAAATTTTGCTTTAATTTATAAAACAATTGAAATTATGCACTATTGTAATTATTTTTTTATCATAAATATTTATAATTTTTCAATAATGTCTAAGCAAAATAAGAATGTAAAAAAATCTTAAATATATTAGTTTGTAAGACCGTAAATAAATAGACAAACTGAAGTATTTTCGTCACAAAACACGCGTGCAGACCATTTTTAAATGATTTTATTTAAACTAAAATTAAAAGTCTGAAACATAACTTTCCCAGATAATTTATTGATTTATTTTACTGCATGATTATATGATTTGAAATGTTTTTTTTTATTTTTTTATTACAAAATTATTACATAAAATTTATAATACATTACTCCCAATGAGTTTAATAAAACTCATTTCGGGAAGGACAACATTACACATCTAAAGGAAAATTATTTTTACATAAGAACACGGAAATCAATGAACAATACGTAGATTTTTAAATGGACTAGACACACTTGATACAGGTAATTGAAGAATATACAAGAGTTACAAAGGAAGGCAGATAAATTCGTCACTGGTTAATAAAGTTGCTGAGAAAATATCCTTTTAGAGCCATTGCCAATATTTTTTTGTTTGATTGTGGTAGTTTTAGGACATTAGGTAATGCGTTGTATTGCGTATGTGCGATGTATTGTAAGGAGTTAATTCCAAATTTAGTTGTGTGTGTAGATGACGATAGGTGTATTTGATTTTGTGATCGTGTTTTGTGCTGGTGTATATCGGAATTAAAGACTGGTTTAGTGTTGGTGTGCGAGGAGTGTTGAATTATTTGTAGGATGGCAGTGGTGATTAGCGATGTGTCAGTTCAGCTGGAATGGGCTCATGTGATCCGCTCCTTTGCGGGAAGCGGTTCCTACTCCCACTCCTTTTTCAAATCGACTACTCCCAGAGAACCCGGCCCAGTCCCAGTACTCTCCGCATCCAAATAAATCCGGCGGTAATCCGGCGGTCCGAGCAACTCAACGCCGAAGCGCGAAAACCGCACTCGAATACAAGTCCCGGGTTCCTTTAAACCCAAGCGCCTTGTTCCAAGCTACGTGAATCGCGACACAATCCATTCATTCCGCCCACTCCCGGACTCGCGCGAACGCCGCGAACATACATTCCTGACTCACCCCGTGGCCGCCGGCTTGCTCCGCGATCCACGGTCCGGCGTCACTCACCATTCCACTCATGAGTCGCGGGTCTCGGTGAGTTCCCGACACTCCCCGCTACCCGCGGCCGGCCAACTATGACACTGCTGGGCGCTGGGCGTTCATTCGATCGCTGTTCGTTGATCGACACACACGTGCGTGACCGCTTCGGCTAGACACGGAATAGTTTTTAATTAGAGCGTCTTATCTGGTATCGTTAATCAACGGGTGACGTGCATTATAAAATAATAGTTTATAGTAAAGCATTACAGCTTATTAATTTACTTATTTAAATTCTCAATAAAAGACCGTGCAGTGTAGATACATTGAATGTACCTACATTGCACGGGTGACGGGTCCTTGTTCTCGTACGGGTCTTGTCCGACTCCGGGGTTCTGAGTTCTCGTGTGGGTTCTACGAGTAGGTCCTGGTTCCGAGTTCTTTGAACCCGTGCGTCCCGTTTCGGTGCGCCGTAACAATACCCAGTGCCCAGTCCGCACCTAAGAACTCGGACCCGGGACCTGCTCCTAGAACTCGTGTACTTTTAAAAGGAAGCAAGTCTCGGAGGCTTCCGGAAAAATGCAGAACTTACCCACCTCTAGTGGTGATGCTATATTTTGGCAGAATGGTAAAGGTAAGAATTTGTGTCAGTGAGTATATCTCTTTGACATGCGTATCCCATGGTAGATGGAATATATTTCTTATGGCTCTATTTTGGATTACTTGTATTTCAGATATTTGTTTCTTAGTAATGGTGCCCCAGATACTAACCAGATAACTTAGGTGAGAGTGGATCAGAGCATAATATGTGGCACGCAATGTGTGTTGTATAATATAAAATTTTGTTTGAAAAATTAACAAATCTGCCAACGACCTACGGTAAAACCATATTTTACTAAAAATAAACATATTTAAAAAAAAACAGTCTTTCGAAATCAATTTACTTTTTTTTTTTGTGGAGAATTGTCAATTCGTTTAAAATTTGATTTAAAAATTACAAATATTTGGTTTTGTCGACTCCAGATACTGATATCTACAGCCTGTATGTTTGACGAATATCTACAGCTCATATGTTGAACTAATATCCACGAACTTCAGAGTGTTGGCTAATATCTACAGAGCGTAGGTTGAACTAATATCTACAGAGCGTAGGTTGGACTAATCAGCTAAATGTGTCCAATAGTCCGATATTAGGAATTTTTACATACATACATACTTACATAAATTAAGTTTTTTTAACTGCATACGCAATATTACGTTATTCCAATATGCTATACATAATTGCAAATCCAACCTCTGACAGTACTGTAGATATTCGTCAACACTTTGGTTCTCATACTAATCAACAGTTTGAGCTGTAGATATTCGTCAACACTTTGATTCCCATAGATATTAGTTCGATTTTTTCAGTTTTTGGAATTCCTGTAGATATTAGTAGACGCCTCCGTTTTGTCTGGTTATTCCTCTGAATTCTTAACATAATCCAATTTTGAAAATGACAACGTACAATTTTGTAATGTGTAACATTAAATTTGAATGTTATCTTATGTTTAAATTTCTTGGGGTTAATCTTGATAAGTAAAGTCAGTATTCATGTAATGCGTATCATTCCCGCAATGAGTTTATTAACTCCTGGGAGTACAATGCTTTATATAATATACTATATATATAGTATTGTTTGGTTTTGGGAGAGGTCTTTTTCCGCGCACTTTTTGGTTGACGCAAAAACGACCAGTACGCCCTTTGCGTTTCACCCACCTCAAGGTTCACTTTCGGTTGAAGCAAATTGGGACTGAAAACTGTAAGCAAATTTTTTTCGACAAAATGAAATATATACAGGGATTTATTCTCCGATACGAATCGGCGGCGAAAACTAGAAGCTCTACTCGAATCACTCGATTCGGCTCGGTTGTATTTCCCGCCGACAGATAGCGTTTCAAAAAAAAAATGACAAAAAAAGACTTAGCATTTTCCTCAAAGGAAAATGCTAGGTCTATGGTCAAAATCTTAGATGTCAAATTTTTAGCCTAACAAAACGGAACTCTCGGCGGTTTGGGTCGTTGTTTTTCGGAAAACCACATTGCCGCCGAAAAACCGATTCCGGGCTAGATGTTTTTTGAAAATACGATAGCCGGATAGATTCCGCAACTTTTAACACCAATAAAACATATGATTCTCATATAAAATACGTCAGGAGAAGCTGACGAAACTCGAAATTTTCCGAAAAAAAATCACCAAAATACGCGCTCACAGATTCCATCGGAAGTTTAAATATTTGCTGGCCAGTTCAAATTAACACGTTTTTCATTCGGGGTAGGTACCTACTTACTTCGGTAGTATTGCAAATATGATGAAAAAAGCTAAGATTGCCGGAATCTAAGGAAATGCGCAGGTACCTACCTGAATGGGTACCTACACAACGAATTAGGTTTTAATGCAATAAATACTAAGATAAGGTTGTTTCGATGATACTAAATAATTCAATTTTTTTTTTAAAGTTAATTTTCACGTTCTGTGTTGGTTCTACTCAAATTCTGTTTTTTCTCAATAAAGGCCAGTTACATCACAAAACTGAAATAATTACGGAACTTTCTAGAACTGAAAATTGACAAGAAAAATTTGTAAAATTGTCAATTATTTTTTTTAAACAACCCAGCCTTATTATTTTTATGTTATGTTATTTTTAAATGTGCAGATTATTTATGAATAAAGCGTGGTTCTATTTAGATATTGTGAAATAACAAAAATATATATATTACGCTGTTCTAGGTAGGTACTTTCTTGCAGGGACTTTTTTCCTTTAAAAATAAAACATGATATTGAATAAAATTATTTGTGCTGAAAGGAAGTTTTTATAAAATTATTTTATGCTCAACAACATAATGGCGTCGTTTTGGTGAAATATTACAACAAAGTACCTACTCAGTACTTACAATACAACTACAAATAGTGAGCTCTGGTATCATGAAATTATGCATTGCTAAACCGTTCATCCGATTGCGACGAAACTTTGGGGGAGCGGTCGACTACCTGTTCCCTTTGTAGGCGCTCATTCCTCGCTTCATCCGTATTCAGACATCGTTTTTTCTTCATATATATTTAATTTAACACACAATCCTGCTCGCTTCGTCTTTAAGGGAAACAAAGGAGAGAAGAGATCTGGGAAGGAAAAGGGTTTAAGGGGTGGGTAGGAATCTGGGCTTCAGTGTGTCCTGATCATCAGACCTAGATACACCTCATCCCATGAACCCGGGCACCCCTGCTAAATCACTAAACGTAGCGAATCACCTAGGGTGACCTATGGCAGAGGTGTTGGTTAAAAAAGAGGGGGGAGGAAAACCAGGGAGGGGGGAGGGTAACCTGGGAAGGGGGAGGGGAACCCGGGAGGGGGTTTTGCGGGATGAAGGAAGGGGGGGGGGGGGAGTAGAGTACGCTATGAAAGAATATTTTTTCTGTTCTTTTTTTACTCGAATAAAACTAAATTTTAAAAGGATAAATGCCAGGAGTGCAGAACTAAGAAAGGGAAAATATATTAAGAACATGTTTTTTTTCAATTATTTCTGGCTTTTTGGGAAAGGTGAATTTATATGCATTTAATTTTCTTTTACATGAGCTCCGCACAGGAGGCCGTGGGGAAAATAATTTCCCTCAGGTCCTATGTCATCTTTGGGGATGCTGTGTGGAGGATTTTTTTTAGGAAAGGAAGGAGATGAGAGTTTTGGAAAGGAAAAGGGTTTAAGGGGTGGGTAGGAATCTGGGGTTCAGTGTGTCCTGGGCATCCGCCTCCAAGACCTAGGCAGACCTCACCCCATAAACCCGGGCACCCCTACTAAATCACCAAACGTAGCGAACCACTTGAGGTGACCTATGGCAGAGGTGTTGGTTATCCAATAAAGGTCAACTTTGGGGATTTGTATTTCTACATGACACTATATACAACGGGTACCCGGCATGCGTTGCAACAACATTGTAACCTCGGGGTCAACTTAACTGTAATGGTTCCATTCCAAGTTCCGGGAAACTACATTATAATTCAAGCGCCTTGCAAACGCATGCAATGTATTATAACATTATATACAACGGGTACCCGGCATGCGTTGCAACATCACTGTAATCTCGGGGTCAACTTAACTGTAATGGTTCCATTCCAAGTTCCGGGAAACTACATTATAATGCAAGCGCCTTGCAAACGCCTGCTTTATATTATAACATTATATACAAAGGGTACCCGGCATGCGTTGCAAGATCGCTGTAACCTCGGGGTCAACTTAACTGTAATGGTTCCATTCTAAGTTCCGAGAAACTACATTATAATACAAGCGCCTTGCAAACGCCTGTTTTATATTATAACATTATATACAAAGGGTTCCCGGCATGCGTTGCAACATCACTGTAACCTCGGGATCAACTTAACTGTATTCCATTCCAAGTTCAGGGAAACTACATTATTATGCAAGCGCCTTGCAAATGCCTGCACCATATTTTAACATTATATACAACGGGTACCCGGCATGCGTTGCAAAGTCACTGTAACCTCAGGTTTCTTCATATAATTAATTTAACACACACTCCTCCTCGCTTCATCCACATTCACACGCAAATCGCAAAGTGTTTTAACCCGTCAGTTGCTTCTGCAACGGGCAAAACCTATATATATTAATGTTTGGTTTGGGAGAGCTCTTTTTCCGCGCACTTTTTCGTTGACGCAAAAACGACCAGTACGCCCTTTACGTTTCACCCACCTCAAGGTTCACTTTCGGTTAAAGCAAATTCAGTGCACCCTCAGTACTTTGATTTTGCGAGGTCAGTTTTTTTCGACAAAATTAGCGCCTTATTCACAGAAAAACTGACGCGAATCAACGGCGAAAACTAGAACCAATAGTAAAATTACACTCAATTCGGCCAGGTTACATTTCCCGCCGACAGGTTCGCGTTTCCTAAAAAATGATGTCATTTTGGCCATCAGTTTCGATGCAAATGAAAATGCTAGGAATATTGAGTCAGGTCAGGGATCTCAGACGTCAAATTTTTAGCCTAACAAAGCAGACTTTTCACGGTTTTCGGTAGTGGTTTTACGGTACGCGGCATTGCGGCCCCAAAACCGATCCCGGCTCGGATGTTTTTCAAAAATCTAATACAATAGAGAATTCCGCAACTTTTAAAACCAAAATTACACGCCCATCCCATATAAAATAGTTCAGGAGATGCTGACAAAATTCGACATTTTCCGAAAAAAAATCATCAAAACACGCGCTTACAGATTCCATCGGAAGTTAAAATTTTGCTAGCCAGTTCAAATTAACACGTTATTCATTCGGGGTAGGTACCTACTTATTTCGGTAGTATTGCAAATATGATGAAAAAAGCAAAGAGAAGAAAATGCGCAGGTACCTACCCGAATACGTAGATACACAATTAATTAGGTTTTAATGCAATGGTAAGGTTGTTTCGATGATACTGAATAATTCAACTTTTTTTAAAGTTAATTTTCACGTTCTTTATTGGTTCTACTCAAGTTCTGTTATTTTATGTTCCCGGCATGCGTTGCAACATCACTGTAACCTCGGGATCAACTTAACTGTATTCCATTCCAAGTTCAGGGAAACTACATTATTATGCAAGCGCCTTGCAAATGCCTGCACCATATTTTAACATTATATACAACGGGTACCCGGCATGCGTTGCAAAGTCACTGTAACCTCAGGTTTCTTCATATAATTAATTTAACACACACTCCTCCTCGCTTCATCCACATTCACACGCAAATCGCAAAGTGTTTTAACCCGTCAGTTGCTTCTGCAACGGGCAAAACCTATATATATTAATGTTTGGTTTGGGAGAGCTCTTTTTCCGCGCACTTTTTCGTTGACGCAAAAACGACCAGTACGCCCTTTACGTTTCACCCACCTCAAGGTTCACTTTCGGTTAAAGCAAATTCAGTGCACCCTCAGTACTTTGATTTTGCGAGGTCAGTTTTTTTCGACAAAATTAGCGCCTTATTCACAGAAAAACTGACGCGAATCAACGGCGAAAACTAGAACCAATAGTAAAATTACACTCAATTCGGCCAGGTTACATTTCCCGCCGACAGGTTCGCGTTTCCTAAAAAATGATGTCATTTTGGCCATCAGTTTCGATGCAAATGAAAATGCTAGGAATATTGAGTCAGGTCAGGGATCTCAGACGTCAAATTTTTAGCCTAACAAAGCAGACTTTTCACGGTTTTCGGTAGTGGTTTTACGGTACGCGGCATTGCGGCCCCAAAACCGATCCCGGCTCGGATGTTTTTCAAAAATCTAATACAATAGAGAATTCCGCAACTTTTAAAACCAAAATTACACGCCCATCCCATATAAAATAGTTCAGGAGATGCTGACAAAATTCGACATTTTCCGAAAAAAAATCATCAAAACACGCGCTTACAGATTCCATCGGAAGTTAAAATTTTGCTAGCCAGTTCAAATTAACACGTTATTCATTCGGGGTAGGTACCTACTTATTTCGGTAGTATTGCAAATATGATGAAAAAAGCAAAGAGAAGAAAATGCGCAGGTACCTACCCGAATACGTAGATACACAATTAATTAGGTTTTAATGCAATGGTAAGGTTGTTTCGATGATACTGAATAATTCAACTTTTTTTAAAGTTAATTTTCACGTTCTTTATTGGTTCTACTCAAGTTCTGTTATTTTATCATTAAAGGTCAGTTACATTGCAAAACTAAAATAATTACAGAACTCGAACGGAACTATCTAGAACTGAAAATTTACTAGAAAAATTTAAAGAATTGTCAATTTTTTTTATTAATTATTATTTTTTTATTTTTAAGTGTGTTCTATTTAAACATTGTTAAATAAAAAAAAATAATAAAATATATATATATATACATTACGCGTGTTCTAGGTAGGTACTTACTTGCGGGGACTTTTTTCATTTAAAAATCAAAACATGATATTGAATGAATTTATTTGTAGTGAAAATTATTTTATGCTCAACAGCATAATGGCGTCGTTTTGGTGAAATATTACAACAAAGTACCTACTTAGTACTTACACTTGCAAAATGAAATACAATACAACTACAATAGTGAGCTCCGGCATAATGAAATTTTGCACTGCTAAACCGTGCAACCGATTGTTATTGTTAATGGACTATTTGTGCGTAAATAAATTAATTATATACAGCGGGTACCCGGCATGCGTTGCGAGGCCACTTTATCTTCGGGGTCAACTAAACCGTAATGGTTCCCTACTAAGTCCCGGGAAACAACATTATAAAATTATGCACTTTATAAAATAATATACAACGGGTACCCGGCATGCGTTGCAAGGCCGCTTTAACCTCGGGGTCAATAAAACTGTAATGTTTCCATCCGAAGTCCTGGGAAACTACATTATAATGCAAGCGCCTGCACTTTATAACAGTATATACAACGGGTACCCGGCATGCGTTGCAAGGTCACTGTAACCTCGGGGTCAACTTAATTATAATGGTTCCATCCCAAGTACCGGGAAACTACATTATAATGCAAGCACCTGCACTATATAAAATTATATACAACGGGTACCCGGTATGCGTTGCAAGGCGACTTTAACCTAGGGGTCAACTTTACTGTAATGGTTTCATCCCGATTCCCGGGAAATAAAATTTTAATGCAAGCGCCTGCAATTTATAACATAATATACAACGGGTACACGGCATGCGTTGCAAGGTCACTGTAACCTCGGGGTCAACTTAACTGTAATGGTTTCATCCCAATTCCCGGGAAATAATATTTTAAAGCAAGTGCCTGCAATATATAACATGATATACAACGGTTACTCGGCATGCGTTGCAAGGTCACTGTAACCTCGGGATCAACTTAACTGTAATGGTTCCATTCCAATTCCTGGGAAATTACATTTTAATGCAAGCGCTGCACTACATAACATTATATACAACGGGTACCCGGCATGCGTTGCAAGGCCACTGTGAACTCAGGTTTCTTCATATATTTAATTTAACACACACTCCTCCTCGCTTCATCCACGTTCACACGTCAAATCGCATAGTGTCTTAACCCGTCAGTTGCTTCTGCAACGGGCAAAACCTAGTATATATAGTATTGTTCACTTTGGGGAAAACTCACTCACTTTTTTGTCGGCGCAAAAATGACCAGTACGCCCTTTGCGTTTCACCAACCTCAAGGTTCACTTTCGGTCGAAGCAAATTCAGACAAGAAGCTGGGATCCTTTTTTTTTCGACAAAAAAAATATATACAGGGATTTATTCTCCGATACGAATCGGCGGCGAAAACTAGAAGCTCTACTCGAATCACTCGATTCGGCTCGGTTGTATTTCCCGCCGACAGACGGCGTTTGAAAAAAAAAAGTGACGAAAAAACCCGCTAATTTCACAAGGGAAAATGCTATATAGGACTATTGACATAGGTCAGGATCTCAGATGTCAAATTTTTAGCCTAACAAAACGGAACTCTCGGCGGTTTCGGTCGTTGTTTTTCGGAAAACGACATTACCGCCGAAAAACCGATTCCGGGCTAGATGTTTTTTGAAAATACGATAGCCGGATAGATTCCGCAACTTTTAACACCAATAAAACATATGATTCTCATATAAAATACGTCAGGAGATGCTGACAAAACTCGAAATTTTCCGAAAAAAAAATCATCAAAATACGCGCTCACAGATTCCATCGGAAGTTTAAATATTTGCTGGCCAGTTCAAATTAACACGTTTTTCATTCGGGGTAGGTACCTACTTATTTCGGTAGTATTGCAAATATGATGAAAAAAGCTAAGATTGCCGGAATCTAAGGAAATGCGCAGGTACCTACCTGAATGGGTACCTACACAACGAATTAGGTTTTAATGCAATAAATACTAAGGTAAGGTTGTTTCGATGATACAGAATAATTGAACTTTTTTTAAGTTAATTTTCACGTTCTGAGTTGCTTCTACTGAAATTCTGTTTTTTCTCAATATAGGCCAGTTACATCACAAAACTGAAATAATTACAGAACTCGAACGGAACTTTCTAGAACTGAAAATTTACTAGAAAAATTTTAAGAATTGACAATTTTTTTTTATTAATTATATTTTTTTTTATAAGTGTGTTCTATTTGGACATTGTTAAATAAAAAAAATAATTACGCGTGTTCTAGGTAGGTACTTACTTGCAGGGACTTTTTTCATTTAAAAATCAAAACATGATATTGAATGAATTTATTTATAGTGAAAATTATTTTATGCTCAACAGCATAATGGCGTCGTTTTGGTGAAATATTACAACAAAGTACCTACTTAGTACTTACACTTGCAAAATGAAATACAATACAACTACAATAGTGAGCTCCGGCATAATGAAATTTTGCACTGCTAAACCGTGCAACCGATTGTTATTGTTAATGGACTATTTGTGCGTAAATAAATTAATTATATACAGCGGGTACCCGGCATGCGTTGCGAGGCCACTTTAACTTCGGGGTCAACTAAACCGTAATGGTTCCCTACCAAGTCCCGGGAAACAACATTATAAAATTATGCACTTTATAAAATTATATACAACGGGTACCCGGCATGCGTTGCAAGGCCGCTTTAACCTCGGGGTCAATAAAACTGTAATGTTTCCATCCGAAGTCCTGGGAAACTACATTATAATGCAAGCGCCTGCACTATATAACAGTATATACAACGGGTACCCGGCATGCGTTGCAAGGTCACTGTAACCTCGGGGTCAACTTAATTATAATGGTTCCATCCCAAGTACCGGGAAACTACATTATAATGCAAGCACCTGCACTATATAAAATTATATACAACGGGTACCCGGTATGCGTTGCAAGGCGACTTTAACCTAGGGGTCAACTTTACTGTAATGGTTTCATCCCGATTCCCGGGAAATAAAATTTTAATGCAAGCGCCTGCAATTTATAACATAATATACAACGGGTACACGGCATGCGTTGCAAGGTCACTGTAACCTCGGGGTCAACTTAACTGTAATGGTTCCATCCCAATTCCCGGGAAATAATATTTTAAAGCAAGTGCCTGCAATATATAACATGATATACAACGGTTACTCGGCATGCGTTGCAAGGTCACTGTAACCTCGGGATCAACTTAACTGTAATGGTTCCATTCCAATTCCTGGGAAATTACATTTTAATGCAAGCGCTGCACTACATAACATTATATACAACGGGTACCCGGCATGCGTTGCAAGGCCACTGTGAACTCAGGTTTCTTCATATATTTAATTTAACACACGCTCCTCCTCGCTTCATCCACGTTCACACGTCAAATCGCATAGTGTCTTAACCCGTCAGTTGCTTCTGCAACGGGCAAAACCTAGTATATATATTAATGCTTGGTTTTGGGGTAGGTCGGGAAAAGCTCACTTTTTCGTCGACGCAAAAACGACCAGTACGCCCTTTGCGTTTCACCCACCTCAAGGTTCACTTTCGGTTGAAGCAAATTCCGAATGAAAACTGTAAGCACTTTTTTTTCGACAAAATGAAATATATACAGGGATTTATTCTCCGATACGAATCGGCGGCGAAAACTAGAAGCTCTACTCGAATCACTCGATTCGGCTCGGTTGTATTTCCCGCCGACAGATAGCGTTTCAAAAAAAAAATGACAAAAAAAGACTTAGCATTTTCCTCAAAGGAAAATGCTAGGTCTATGGTCAAAATCTTAGATGTCAAATTTTTAGCCTAACAAAACGGAACTCTCGGCGGTTTGGGTCGTTGTTTTTCGGAAAACGACATTGCCGCCGAAAAAACGATTCCGGGCTAGATGTTTTTAAAAAATACGAAAGCCGGAAAGATTCCGCAACTTTTGATAACAATAAAACATACGATTCTCATATAAAATACGTCAGGAGATGCAGACAAAACTCGAAATTTTCCGAAAAAAAATCATCAAAACACGCGCTCACAGATTCCATCGGAAGTTTAAATATTGGTGGCCAGTTAAAATTAACACGTTATTCATTCCGGGTAGGTACCTACTTATTTCGGTAGTATTGCAAATATGATGAAAAAAGCAAATATTGCCGGAATCTAAGGAAACGCGCAGGTACCTACCTGAATGGGTACCTACACAACGAATTAGGTTTTAATGCAATAAATACTAAGGTAAGGTTGTTTCGATGATACTGAATAATTCAACTTTTTTTAAGTTAATTTTCACGTTCTGAGTTGCTTCTACTGAAATTCTGTTTTTTCTCAATATAGGCCAGTTACATCACAAAACTGAAATAATTACAGAACTCGAACGGAACTTTCTAGAACTGAAAATTTACTAGAAAAATTTTAAGAATTGACAATTTTTTTTTATTAATAATATTTTTTTTTTATAAGTGTGTTCTATTTGGAAATTGTTAAATAAAAAAAATAATTACGCGTGTTCTAGGTAGGTACTTACTTCCAGGGACTTTTTTCATTTAAAAATCAAAACATGATATTGAATGAATTTATTTATAGTGAAAATTATTTTATGCTCAACAGCATGATGGCGTCGTTTTGGTGAAATATTACAACAAAGTACCTACTTAGTACTTACACTTGCAAAATGAAATACAATACAACTACAATAGTGAGCTCCGGCATAATGAAATTTTGCACTGCTAAACCGTGCAACCGATTGTTATTGTTAATGGACTATTTGTGCGTAAATAAATTAATTATATACAGCGGGTACCCGGCATGCGTTGCGAGGCCACTTTAACTTCGGGGTCAACTAAACCGTAATGGTTCCCTACCAAGTCCCGGGAAACAACATTATAAAATTATGCACTTTATAAAATTATATACAACGGGTACCCGGCATGCGTTGCAAGGCCGCTTTAACCTCGGGGTCAATAAAACTGTAATGTTTCCATCCGAAGTCCTGGGAAACTACATTATAATGCAAGCGCCTGCACTATGTAACATTATATACTACGGTTACCCGGCATGCGTTGCAAGGTCACTGTAACCTCGGGGTCAACTTTATTATAATGGTTCTATCCCAAGTCCCGGGAAACTACATTATAATGCAAGCGCCTGCACTATATAAAATTATATACAACGGGTACCCGGCATGCGTTGCAAGGCCACTTTAACCTCGGGGTCAATAGAACTGTAATGTTTCCATCCCAAGTCCCGGGAAACTGCATTAAAGCGCTTGCACTATTTAACATTATACATGAGCTTTAAGATTATGCATTGCTAAACCGTTCATCCGATTGCGATGAAACTTTGGGGATTTGATGTGCGCAGGCCGGCAATGGTTTTTGTGTACAACAGTGAGCTCTGGTATCATGAAATTGCGCATTGCTAAAACCAATTAACCGAATGCAATGAAAATTTGATATTTAACCGATTTATATTTAATTTAACACACACTCCTCCTCGCTTCATCCACGTTCATACGTCAAATCGCATAGTGTTTAAACCCGTTAGTTGCTTTTGCAACGGGCCCAGCTAGTATATATAGTATTGTTCACTTTTGGGAAAGGTCACGGAAAACCTCACTTTCGATTTGAGGGGAAAAGCGACCACTCTGCCCCTCGGGTGGGTGAAACCTCACGGGTCACTTTCGCTTGCAAAAATTTGGTAAAATTTGGCAAGCCAAATTGATCTCTAAGCTCATCCGATTTCAAAGGCCCCACGGTTCACTCTTCTTCGAAGCGAATTCATTGTATCTATCTCTTTTCAAATGCCTGCAAAAGTTGAGAAAGATGTATCGAAAATTTCCCATACAAAACTGATTTTTGCTAGAAATTTATTCCAATTAATTAAACGGCGATCTGCAAAATACCGAAGAAAAATTGACATTTTAAAGGCCCTTTGCGGGATGGTAAATTACGATGAAAATAAACATTTTGCGAGAGATGTCTTTTAATAATCATAAATTATACAAGATTTAGAAACTTTTAAAATAAAAAAATATGTAGCTTCCCATTTAAAGTGTTTCACAATATCGCGTCAAACTTTGCAATTATATCTGACATTTGCGAAAAATCCAACAACATCGAAAATGCACATCGTTCTCAGCCTGTTAAATCGGTAGATATTTGAAATGTTTATTTATTTTCTTCAACCTTGCAATACTGAACATGGAACACTATCCAAAACCACCTGAGGTTTTCAGTCAGGCCATGACACCGTTGGCTGACGTAATTTGTATGGGAAATGTTCTTAAACCAGCGCAGGTGTTCGATTTTCAGGCTGTGCTTGAGGTGGTTACGACAAAGTTTAACGTTTGTGTTGCCATATAAATAACATATTGTTTTAGAATATTTTGATGAACTAGGTAGGTACCCTGAAAATTACATAAACGGATAAATAATTATCCACGGGTATCATCTATAAATTATAGCTCATGAACGACTGGTCCAAATTGGATAATTCTTTTTGAGTTGGTTTCGTTATTGTTCGGGCAAGGTTTGTATAAGACGACTGATGAGCTCTGGAATAATAAAATTTGTTTAAAATGAATCGCCGAAATCTATAAATGCGCATAGCTTCCGAGCGAATACACAAAATTGAATAATTCTTTCGTTGTTGTATTTGTTATTACTAGGACAAGTTTTGAATAAAATTACTGGTGAGCTCTGGCATAACGAAATTTGTTTAAAAATGATTCGCCGAAATGTAAGGACGCTCATAACTTCAGAACGACTGCACGTAATTGAATAATTCTTTTTTGTTGCGTTCCTTATTGTTAGGACAAAGTTTCTATACAACTACTGGTGAGCTCTGGCATTTTGAAATATGTTTAAAAATTAATCGATGAAATGTAAGTACGCGCATAACTTCGGAACGACTGCACCTAATTGGGTAATTATTTTTTTGTTGTTATCGTTATTGTAAGGACAAGTTTTAAATAAAACTACTGGTGAGCTCTGGCATTATGAAATTTGCATAAAAATGAATCGTCGAAATGTATGTACGCGCATAACTTCCGAAAGACTGCACCAAATTGAATAATTCTTTTTTTGTTATGTTTGTTTATTGGCTGGTGAGCTCTGGCATTTTTGCAAAATTTGCATAAAAATATTTCAATAGGTGGCACGCGAGCTGTTTGAAAACTAAATGTAACGGCAATGAAATAATGAGCGCGGGAGGGGGGGAAAAATACCACGGAGGGGGGAGGGTAACCTGGGAAGGCGGAGGGGAACCCGTGAGGGGGTTTTGCGGGATGGAGGAAGGGGGGGGGGGGGGAAGAGTACGCTATGAAAGAATATTTTTTCTGTTCTTTTTTTTACTCGAATAAAACAAAATTTTAAAAGTATAAATACCAGGAGTGCAGAACTAAGCAAGGGAAAATATATTAAGAACATGTTTTTTTTCAATTATTTCTGGCTTTTTGGGAAAGGTGAATTTATATGCATTTAATTTTTTTTTTTTACATGAGCTCCACACAGGACGCCGTGGGGAAAATAATTTCCCTCAGGTCCTATGTCATCTTTGGGGATGCTGTGTGGAGGATTTTTTTTGGGAAAGGAAGGAGATGAGAGTTCTGGGAAGCAAAAGGGTTTAAGGGGTGGGTAGGAATCTGGGGTTCAGTGTGTCCTGGGCATCCGCCTCCAAGACCTAGACAGACCTCACCCCATGAACCCGGGCACCCCTACTAAATCACCAAACGTAGCGAACCACTTGGGGTGACCTATGGCAGAGGTGTTGGTTAACCAATAAAGGTCAACTTTGGGGATTTGTATTTCTACATAACATTATATACAACGGGTACCCGGCATGCGTTGCAACAACACTGTAACCTCGGGGTCAACTTAACTGTAATGGTTCCATTCCAAGTTCCGGGAAACTACATTATAATTCAAGCGCCTTGCAAACGCATGCACTGTATTATAACATTACATACAACGGGTACCCGGCATGCGTTGCAACATCACTGTAATCTCGGGGTCAACTTAACTGTAATGGTTCCATTCCAAGTTCCGGGAAACTACATTATTATGCAAGCGCCTTGCAAACGCCTGCTTTATATTATAACATTATATACAAAGGGTACCCGGCATGCGTTGCAACATCACTGTAATCTCGGGGTCAACTTAACTGTAATGGTTCCATTCCAAGTTCCGGGAAACTACATTATAATGCAAGCGCCTTGCAAACGCCTGCAATATATTATAACATTATATACAACGGGTACCCGGCATGCGTTGCAAGATCACTGTAACCTCGGGGTCAACTTAACTGTAATGGTTCCATTCCAAGTTTCTGAAAACTACATTATAATACAAGCGCCTTGCAAACGCCTGCTTTACATTATAACATTATATACAAAGGGTACCCGGCATGCGTTGCAAAATCACTGTAACCTCGGGGTCAACTTAACTGTAATGGTTCCATTCCAATTCCTGGCAAATTACATTTTAATGCAAGCGCTGCACTACATAACATTATATACAACGGGTACCCGGCATGCGTTGCAAGGTCACTGTGAACTAAGGTTTCTTCATATATTTAATTTAACACACACTCCTCCTGGCTTCATCCACGTTCACACGTCAAATCGCATAATGTTTTAACCCATCAGTTGCTTCTGCAACGGGCAAAACCTAGTATATATAGTATTGTTCACTTTTGGGAAAGGTCACGGAAAACCTCACTTTCGATTTGAGGGGAAAAGCGACCACTCTGCCCCTCGGGTGGGTGAAACCTCACGGGTCACTTTGGCTTGCAAAAATTTGGTAAAATTTGGCAAGCCAAATTGATCTCTAAGCTCATCCGATTTCAAAGGCCCCACGGTTCACTCTTCTTCGAAGCGAATTCATTGTATCTATCTCTTTTCAAATGCCTGCAAAAGTTGAGAAAGATGTAGCGAAAATCTCCCATACAAAACTGATTTCTGCTATGAATTTATTCCAATTAATTAAACGGCGATCTGCCAAATACCGAAGAAAAATTGACATTTTAAAGGCCCTTTGCGGGGTGGTAAATTACGACGAAAAAAAACATTTTGCGAGAGATGTTTTTTAATAATCATAAATTATACAAGATTTAGAAACTTTTAAAACAAAAACATGTGTAGCTTCCCATTTAAAATGTTTCACAATATCGCGTCAAACTTTGCAATTATATCTGACATTTGCGAAAAATCCAACAACATCGAAAATGCACATCGTTCTCAGCCTGTTAAATCGGTAGATATTTGAAATGTTTATTTATTTTCTTCAACCTTGCAATACTGAACATGGAACACTATCCAAAACCACCTGAGGTTTTCAGTCAGGCCATGACACCGTTGGCTGACGTAATTTGTATGGGAAATGTTCTTAAACCAGCGCAGGTGTTCGATTTTCAGGCTGTGCTTGAGGTGGTTACGACAAAGTTTAACGTTTGTGTTGCCATATAAATAACATATTGTTTTAGAATATTTTGATGAACTAGGTAGGTACCCTGAAAATTACATAAACGGATAAATAATTATCCACGGGTATCATCTATAAATTATAGCTCATGAACGACTGGTCCAAATTGGATAATTCTTTTTGAGTTGGTTTCGTTATTGTTCGGGCAAGGTTTGTATAAAACTTCTGATGAGCTCTGGAATAATAAAATTTGTTTAAAATTAATCGCCGAAATCTATATATGCGCATAGCTTCCGAGCGAATGCACCAAATTGAATAATTCTTTCGTTGTTGTATTTGTTATTATTAGGACAAATTTTGAATAAAATTACTGGTGAGCTCTGGCATAACGAAATTTGTTTAAAAATGATTCGCCGAAATGTAAGTACGCTCATAACTTCAGAACGACTTCACGTAATTGAATAATTCTTTTTTTGTTGCGTTCCTTATTGTTAGGACAAAGTTTGTATACAACTACTGGTAAGCTCTGGCATTTTGAAATATGTTTAAAAATTAATCGATGAAATGTAAGTACGCGCAAAACTTCGGAACGACTGCACCTAATTGGGTAATTATTTTTTTGGTGTTATCGTTATTGTAAGGACAAGTTTTGAATAAAATTACTGGTGAGCTCTGGCATAACGAAATTTGTTTAAAAATGATTCGCCGAAATGTAAGTACGCTCATAACTTCAGAACCACTGCACGTAATTGAATAATTCTTTTTTTGTTGCGTTCCTTATTCTTAGGACAAAGTTTGTATAAAACTACTGGTGAGCTCTGGCATTACGAAATTAGCATACAAATGAATCGCGGAAATGTATGTACGCGCATAGCTTCCGAAAGACTGCACCAAATTGAATAATTCTTTTTTTGTTGTCTTCGACACTGTTAGGACAATGTTTTGTATAAAACTACTGGTGAGCTCTGGCATTATGAAATTTGCATAAAAATGAATCGTCGAAATGTATGTACGCGGATAACTTCCGAAAGACTGCACCAAATTGAATAATTCTTTTTTTGTTATGTTTGTTTATTGGCTGGTGAGCTCTGGCATTTTTGCAAAATTTGCATAAAAATATTTCAATAGGTGGCACGCGAGCTGTTTGAAAACTAAATATAACAGCAATGAAATAATGAGCGCGGGAGGGGGGGAAAAAACCACGGAGGGGGGAGGGTAACCTGGGAAGGCGGAGGGGAACCCGTGAGGGGGTTTTGCGGGATGGAGGAAGGGGGGGGGGGGGGTAGAGTACGCTATGAAAGAATATTTTTTCTGTTCTTTTTTTTACTCGAATAAAACAAAATTTTAGAAGTATAAATACCAGGAGTGCAGAACTAAGCAAGGGAAAATATATTAAGAACATGTTTTTTTTCAATTATTTCTGGCTTTTTGGGAAAGGTGAATTTATATGCATTTAATTATTTTTTTTTACATGAGCTCCACACAGGACGCCGTGGGGAAAATAATTTCCCTCAGGTCCTATGTCATCTTTGGGGATGCTGTGAGGAGAATTTTTTTTAGGAAAGGAAGGAGATGAGAGTTTTGGGAAGGAAAGGGGTTTAAGGAGTGGGTAGAAATCTGGGGTTCAGTGTGTCCTGGGCATCCGCCTCCAAGACCTAGACAGACTTCACCCCATGAACCCGGGCACCCCTACTAAATCACCAAACGTAGCGAACCACTTGGGGTGACCTATGGCAGAGGTGTTGGTTAACCAATAAAGGTCAACTTTGGGGATTTGTATTTCTACATAACATTATATACAACGGGTACCCGGCATGCGTTGCAACAACACTGTAACCTCGGGGTCAACTTAACTGTAATGGTTCCATTCCAAGTTCCGGGAAACTACATTATAATTCAAGCGCCTTGCAAACGCATGCACTGTATTATAACATTACATACAACGGGTACCCGGCATGCGTTGCAACATCACTGTAATCTCAGGGTCAACTTAACTGTAATGGTTCCATTCCAAGTTCCGGGAAACTACATTATAATGCAAGCGCCTTGCAAACGCCTGCTTTATATTATAACATTATATACAAAGGGTACCCGGCATGCGTTGCAACATCACTGTAATCTCGGGGTCAACTTAACTGTAATGGTTCCATTCCAAGTTCCGGGAAACTACATTATAATGCAAGCGCCTTGCAAACGCCTGCAATATATTATAACATTATATACAACGGGTACCCGGCATGCGTTGCAAGATCACTGTAACCTCGGGGTCAACTTAACTGTAATGGTTCCATTCCAAGTTCCTGAAAACTACATTATAATACAAGCGCCTTGCAAACGCCTGCTTTACATTATAACATTATATACAAAGGGTACCCGGCATGCGTTGCAAAATCACTGTAACCTCGGGGTCAACTTAACTGTAATGGTTCCATTCCAATTCCTGGCAAATTACATTTTAATGCAAGCGCTGCACTACATAACATTATATACAACGGGTACCCGGCATGCGTTGCAAGGTCACTGTGAACTAAGGTTTCTTCATATATTTAATTTAACACACACTCCTCCTCGCTTCATCCACGTTCACACGTCAAATCGCATAATGTTTTAACCCATCAGTTGCTTCTGCAACGGGCAAAACCTAGTATATATAGTATTGTTCACTTTTGGGAAAGGTCACGGAAAACCTCACTTTCGATTTGAGGGGAAAAGCGACCACTCTGCCCCTCGGGTGGGTGAAACCTCACGGGTCACTTTGGCTTGCAAAAATTTGGTAAAATTTGGCAAGCCAAATTGATCTCTAAGCTCATCCGATTTCAAAGGCCCCACGGTTCACTCTTCTTCGAAGCGAATTCATTGTATCTATCTCTTTTCAAATGCCTGCAAAAGTTGAGAAAGATGTAGCGAAAATCTCCCATACAAAACTGATTTCGCTAGGTACGCAGATTTTAAATGTCATCTTTCATTTTTCGTTTTCCCACCGGCCGACTGGCATACGCGATTTTGTCGAAAATATCACGCTTGGAAGCCAAAATTTAGTGAAATTCCGTCAACAAGAGTTTTTCAAAGGTCAATTGACCGTCGTAATTATCACTTTTCTCAAAAACATCGTTGTTATATTCGTTTGACAAACTGACATGTGCAAAAAAACAACATAAAAGTCGAGTATTGAAACTAATCTTTAAAATTATGTACTGTTTTCACGGCGCCGCCAGTCGACAGGACATAGAATTAAAACATTTCATTAGAAAAATTTAAAAATAGACTAAAATTCAAATTCGAACGCGAAACAAAATTGGAGTGTCTTAAATTGGCGTTGTTAGCAGGTTTTAAAATCGAATTTCATCATTCATGAATCGTTATTATGCCGGTACACGGTGGTAAAAAAAATGCTGCTCGAAATATAATAATTATTTTTTTAATTATTTTGAATGATAATTTTCTTGATATTTTTTTTTTCGAAAATATAGTCGGGCCTTCACGACTAACGTTAGAGCGGCGTAGAAACATTTCTCAAATGACGATGCTTAGAATTTCAGTTTTTTTCCATACATGTATCGTTGTGAATAATTATTTATTACGAAAGTAGTATGCGCGTTCGTGAATTTAAAAGTTGGATGTTTGACCGATGTCATTTCTAGAAAAATATTTAAAAAAAAGACGATTTTATTTTTATTTTTAAAAAAATATTATTATTTAATCAATTTATTTTTACCAAAAATGGGTAACGCAGTTTTGGCGGACCCTGTTATTTAGAACACACAGATAAACCATGCAACTTAGTGATGGAAATAAGTGCTTAGGTACCTACCTACCGGCTTACCGACTTACTACCGTGTTTTTTTTGCGAAAATGAGTAGGTACCTAGACGAATTATGTAGGTACTTACGTTGGATGCCGGGTTGTTGCAATAAAATTGAAGAATTCAACATTTCTTTAAAGTTAATTCTAACGTTCTGCGTAAGTTCTATTCGAGTTCTGATGTTATATCATTTTATCCAGTTGCACCACAAAACTGAAACAATTACAGAACTTTAAAATAACTTTCACAGAACGTGAAAATTAATTGAAAATTTTGGAGAATTATTAAATTTTTTTGAAAGAACCTATCAAAATATTTTTCATTTATGAATGTGTAGGTAAAGTTTCGTTCTTTTTGGACATTCTCAAATAATAATACCAGTAATGGCCAGTACCTACTTATGAGGGAACGTTATTGACGAATTAATGAAAAATTAATATATTGTGTAAATTTAATAGCAAAGATGGTACAATTTTTTTTTACAAATGGTGTAGGTACTTGAAAATTGTACGGAAATTAATTGTTTTATACATTATTAACTAAATTTTAATGATAATACGGCACAAGAGTCCCAACTACTGAAGTCAGTGAAACTATGGCATCCCCAGTTGGGGTATGTTGTGAGGCTAAAGGTAGTGGGGAGGGGAAGGAGATGGAGACGAGGAAGGTGGGGAAGTACCTGGCTATTCAGATCTGGTCACCAAAAACGGCAAAAGCCATTTCAAGCAACGTTATGAAAATTAATAAATTTAAATATCTTAACATGGTCAATTTTTTGCTAAATTATGCAGGTAAAAGCATACTTTTTTTAAGTTAATTTTCACGTTCTGTGTTAATTCTTCTTCGATTCCGATGAAACTTTGGGGACCTTCGATTCTTAATGTATAAAATGGTGAGCTCTGGCATCATGAAATTATGCATTGCTAAACCGTTCATCCGATTGCGATGAAACTTTGGGAATTTGATGTGTGCATGCCTCCGATGGCGACTAGATACTTCTGTTTGACAGGTTTCAGCTGCTAGGCCCTGCGGGTGGCCTTATACATACGTATGTTTAACCACTGAGCGTTGCTCTCCTCGCCTTCTTTGCCTTAAAAAACCCTCAACCCAATATCTACAAAGATGAGATTACCCTGAGGGAAATTATTTTCCTCGGGGTCTTCTGTGTGGAGCTCATGTAAAAAAGGATAAATACCAGGAGTGCAGAACTAAGCAAGGGAAAAAATATTAAGAACATGTTTTTTTTTCAATTATTTCTGGCTTTCACCATCCAAGGGTACTATGTAGGTCATCATTTAAGACTGACATAGACAGGAAAGGTGAATTTATATGCATTTAATTATTTTTTTTTTACATGAGCTCCACACAGGAGGCCGTGGGGAAAATAATTTCCCTCAGGGCCTATGTCTTCTTTGGGGATGCTGTGTGGAGGATTTTTTTTAGGAAAGGAAGGAGATGAGAGTTCTGGGAAGGAAAAGGGTTTAAGGGGTGGGTAGGAATCTGGGGTTCAGTGTGTCCTGGTCATCCGCCTCTAAGACCTAGACAGACCTAACCCCATGAACCCGGGCACCCCTACTATATCACCAAACCTAGCGAACCACTTGAGGTGACCTATGGCAGACGTGTTGGTTATCCAATAAAGGACAACTTTGGGGATTTGTATTTCTATATTACATTATATACAACGGGTACCCGGCATGCGTTGCAACATCACTGTAATCTCGGGGTCAACTTAACTGTAATGGTTCCATTCCAAGTTCCGGGAAACTACATTATAATGCAAGCGCCTTACAAACGCCTGCTTTATATTATAACATTATATACAAAGGGTACCCGGCATGCGTTGCAAGATCACTGTAACCTCGGGGTCAACTTAACTGTAATGGTTCCATTCCAAGTTCCAATAAACTACATTATAATGCAAGCGCCTTGCAAACGCCTGCACTTTATTATAATATTATATACAACGGGTACCCGGCATGCGTTGCAAGATCACTGTAACCTCGGGGTCAATTTAACTGTAATGGTTACATTCCAAGTTCCGGGAAACTACATTATAATACAAGCGCCTTGCAAACGCCTGATTTATATTAAAACATTATATACAAAGGGTACCCGGCATGCGTTGCGACATCACTGTAACCTTGGGGTCAACATAACTGTAATGGTTCCATTCCAAGTTCAGGGAAACTACATTATTATGCAAGCGCCTTGCAAATGCCTGCACTATATTATAACATTATAAACAACGGGTACCCGGCATGCGTTGCAAGGTCACTGTAACCTCAGGTTTCTTCATATATTTATTTAACACACACTCCTCCTTGCTTCATCCACGTTCACACGTCAAATCGCATAGTGTTTTAACCCGTTAGTTGCTTCTGCAACGGGCCCAGCTAGTATATATATTAATGTTCAGTTTTGGGGTAGGTCGGGAAAAGGTCACTTTTTCCGCTCACGCCATTGGTCGAGAAAACTCACTTTTTCCGCTCACGCCATTGGTCGAAAAAACTCACTTTCGATTTGAGGGGAAAAGCTACCACTTTGCCCCTCGGGTGGGTGAAACCTCACGGGTCACTTTGGCTTGCAAAAATTGGGTAAAATTTGGCAAGCCAAATTGATCTCTAAGCTCATCCGATTTCAAAGGCCCCACGGTTCACTCTTCTTCGAAGCGAATTCATTGTATCTATCTCTTTTCAAATGCCCGGAAAAGTTGAGAAAGATATATCGAAAATCTCCCATACAAAACTGATTTTTGTTAGAAATTTATTCCGATTAATTAAACGGCGATCTCGGAAATAACGTTGAAAAAATGACATTTTAAAGGCCCTTTGCGGGGTGATAAAAGACGACGAAAAAAAACATTCTGCGAGACATGTTTTTTAATAATCGTAAATTATACAAGATTTAGAAACTTTTAAAACAAAAACATGTGTAGCTTCCCATTTAAAATGTTTCACAATATCGCGTCAAACTTTGCAATTATATCTGACATTTGCGAAAAATCCAACAACATCGAAAATGCACATCGTTCTCAGCCTGTTAAATCGGTAGATATTTGAAATGTTTATTTATTTTCTTCAACCTTGCAATACTGAACATGGAACACTATCCAAAACCACCTGAGGTTTTCAGTCAGGCCATGACACCGTTGGCTGACGTAATTTGTATGGGAAATGTTCTTAAACCAGCGCAGGTGTTCGATTTTCAGGCTTTGCTTGAGGTGGTTATGACAACTTTTATCGGTTGTCTTGCCATATAGATAAAATATTGTTTTAGAATATTTTGATGAACTAGGTAGGTACCCTGAAAATTACATAAACGGATAAATAATTATCCACGGGTATCATCTATAAATTATAGCTCATGAACGACTGGTCCAAATTGGATAATTCTTTTTGAGTTGGTTTCGTTATTGTTCGGGCAAGGTTTGTATAAGACGACTGATGAGCTCTGGAATAATAAAATTTGTTTAAAATGAATCGCCGAAATCTATAAATGCGCATAGCTTCCGAGCGAATGCACAAAATTGAATAATTCTTTCGTTGTTGTATTTGTTATTACTAGGACAAGTTTTGAATAAAATTACTGGTGAGCTGTGGCATAACGAAATTTGTTTAAAAATGATTCGCCGAAATGTAAGGACGCTCATAACTTCAGAACGACTGCACGTAATTGAATAATTCTTTTTTTGTTGCGTTCCTTATTGTTAGGACAAAGTTTGTATACAACTACTGGTGAGCTCTGGCATTTTGAAATATGTTTAAAAATTAATCGATGAAATGTAAGTACGCGCATAACTTCGGAACGACTGCACCTAATTGGGTAATTATTTTTTTGTTGTTATCGTTATTGTAAGGACAAGTTTTAAATAAAACTACTGGTGAGCTCTGGCATTATGAAATTTGCATAAAAATGAATCGTCGAAATGTATGTACGCGTATAACTTCCGAAAGACTGCACCAAATTGAATAATTCTTTTTTTGTTATGTTTGTTTATTGGCTGGTGAGCTCTGGCATTTTTGCAAAATTTGCATAAAAATATTTCAATAGGTGGCACGCGAGCTGTTTGAAAACTAAATGTAACGGCAATGAAATAATGAGCGCGGGAGGGGGGGAAAAATACCACGGAGGGGGGAGGGTAACCTGGGAAGGCGGAGGGGAACCCGTGAGGGGGTTTTGCGGGATGGAGGAAGGGGGGGGGGGGGGGGGGAGAGTACGCTATGAAAGAATATTTTTTCTGTTCTTTTTTTTACTCGAATAAAACAAAATTTTAAAAGTATAAATACCAGGAGTGCAGAACTAAGCAAGGGAAAATATATTAAGAACATGTTTTTTTCAATTATTTCTGGCTTTTTGGGAAAGGTGAATTTATATGCATTTAATTTATTTTTTTTACATGAGCTCCACACAGGACGCCGTGGGGAAAATAATTTCCCTCAGGTCCTATGTCATCTTTGGGGATGCTGTGTGGAGGATTTTTTTTAGGAAAGGAAGGAGATGAGAGTTCTGGGAAGGAAAAGGGTTTAAGGGGTGGGTAGGAATCTGGGGTTCAGTGTGTCCTGGGCATCCGCCTCCAAGACCTAGACAGACCTCACCCCATGAACCCGGGCACCCCTACTAAATCACCAAACGTAGCGAACCACTTGGGGTGACCTATGGCAGAGGTGTTGGTTAACCAATAAAGGTCAACTTTGGGGATTTGTATTTCTACATAACATTATATACAACGGGTACCCGGCATGCGTTGCAACAACACTGTAACCTCGGGGTCAACTTAACTGTAATGGTTCCATTCCAAGTTCCGGGAAACTACATTATAATTCAAGCGCCTTGCAAACGCATATTATAACATTACATACAACGGGTACCCGGCATGCGTTGCAACATCACTGTAATCTCAGGGTCAACTTAACTGTAATGGTTCCATTCCAAGTTCCGGGAAACTACATTATAATGCAAGCGCCTTGCAAACGCCTGCTTTATATTATAACATTATATACAAAGGGTACCCGGCATGCGTTGCAACATCACTGTAATCTCGGGGTCAACTTAACTGTAATGGTTCCATTCCAAGTTCCTGAAAACTACATTATAATACAAGCGCCTTGCAAACGCCTGCTTTACATTATAACATTATATACAAAGGGTACCCGGCATGCGTTGCAAAATCACTGTAACCTCGGGGTCAACTTAACTGTAATGGTTCCATTCCAATTCCTAGCAAATTACATTTTAATGCAAGCGCTGCACTACATAACATTATATACAACGGGTACCCGGTATGCGTTGCAAGGTCACTGTGAACTAAGGTTTCTTCATATATTTTATTTAACACACACTCCTCCTCGCTTCATCCACGTTCACACGTCAAATCGCATAATGTTTTAACCCATCAGTTGCTTCTGCAACGGGCAAAACCTAGTATATATAGTATTGTTTGGTTTTGGGATAGGTCAGGGAAAGCTCACTTTTTCCGCTCACGCCATTGGTCGGGAAAACTCACTTTTTCCGCTCACGCCATTGGTCGAAAAAACTCACTTTCGATTTGAGGGGAAAAGCTACCACTTTGCCCCTCGGGTGGGTGAAACCTCACGGGTCACTTTGGCTTGCGAAAATTGGGTAAAATTTGGCAAGCCAAATTGATCTCTAAGCTCATCCGATTTCAAAGGCCCCACGGTTCACTCTCCTTCGAAGCGAATTCATTGTATCTATCTCTTTTCAAATGCCCGCAAAAGTTGAGAAAGATGTAGCGAAAATCTCCCATACAAAACTGATTTCTGCTATGAATTTATTCCAATTAATTAAACGGCGATCTGCCAAATACCGAAGAAAAATTGACATTTTAAAGGCCCTTTGCGGGGTGGTAAATTACGAAGAAAATAAACATTTTGCGAGAGATGTTGTTTAATAATCATAAATTACACAAAATTTAGAAACTTTTAAAATAAAAACATGTGTAGCTTCCCATTTAAAATGTTTCACAATATCGCGTCAAACTTTGCAATTATATCTGACATTTGCGAAAAATCCAACAACATCGAAAATGCACATTGTTCTCAGCCTGTTAAATCGGTAGATATTTGAAATGTTTATTTATTTTCTTCAACCTTGCAATACTGAACATGGAACACTATCCAAAACCACCTGAGGTTTTCAGCCAGGCCATGACACCGTTGGCTGACGTAATTTGTATGGGAAATGTTTTTAAACCAGCGCAGGTGTTCGATTTTCAGGCTTTGCTTCAGGAGGTTATGACAACTTTTATCGGTTGTCTTGCCATATAGATAAAATATTATTTCAGAATATTTTGATGAACTAGGTAGGTACCCTGAAAATTACATAAACGGATAAATAATTATCCACGGGTATCATAGCTCACGAAATAAATTATAGCTCACGAACGACTGAACCAAAATGGATAATTCTTTTTGGGTTGGTTTCGTTATTGGTAGGGCAAGGTTTGTATAATACAACCGGTGAGCTCTGGAATTATAAAATTTGTTTAAAATTAATCGCCGAAATCTATATATGCGCATAGCTTCCGAGCGACTGCACCAAATTGGACAATTCTTTCTTTGTTGAGATTTTGTTATTATTAGGACAAGGTCTAAATAAAATTACTGGTGAGCTCTGGCATAACGAAATTTGTTTAAAAATGATTCGCCGAAATGTAAGTACGCTCATAACTTCAGAACGACTGCACGTAATTGAATAATTCTTTTTTTGTTGCGTTCCTTATTGTTAGGACAAAGTTTGTACACAATTACTGGTGAGCTCTGGCATTTTGAAATATGTTTAAAAATTAATCGATGAAATGTAAGTACGCGCATAACTTCGGAACGACTGCACCTAATTGGGTAATTATTTTTTTGTTGTTATCGTTATTGTAAGGACAAGTTTTTAATAAAACTACTGGTGAGCTCTGGCATTATGAAATTTGCATAAAAATGAATCGTCGAAATGTATGTACGCGTAAAACTTCCGAAAGACTGCACGAAATTGAATAATTCTTTTTTTGATATGTTTGTTTATTGGTTGGTGAGCTTTGGCATTACGAAATTTGCATAAAAATATTTCAATAGGTGGCACGCGAGCTGTTTGAAAACTAAATGTAGCGGCAATGAAATAATAAAGCGTGGGAGGGGGGGAGGAAAACCAGGGAGGGGGGAAGGTAAGCTGGGAAGGGGGACGGGGAACTCAGGAGGGTGGTTTGCGGGATGGGGGAAGGGGGGGGGGGGGGAAGAAAACCAGGGAGGGGAAAGGGTAACCTGGGAAGGGGGAGGGGAACCCGGGAGGGGGTTTTGCGGGATGGAGGAAGGGGGGGGGGAGTAGAGTATGCTATGAAAGAATATTTTTTCTGTTCTTTTTTTTACTCGAATAAAACAGAATTTTAAAAGGATAAATACCAGGAATGCAGAACTAAGCAAGGGAAAATATATTAAGAACATGTTTTTTTTCAATTATTTCTGGCTTTTTGGGAAAGGTGAATTTTTATGCATTTAATTAAAAAAATTTAACATGATCTCCGCACAGGAGGCCGTGGGGAAAATAATTTCCCTCAGGTCCTATGTCATCTTTGGGGATGCTGTGTGGAGGATTTTTCTTAGGAAAGGAAGGAGATGAGAGTTCTGGGAAGGAAAAGGGTTTAAGGGGTGGGTAGGAATCTGGGGTTCAGTGTGTCCTGGGCATCCGCCTCCATGACCTAGACAGACCTCACCCCATGAACCCGGGCACCCCTACTAAATCACCAAACGTAGCGAACCACTTCAGGTGACCTATGGCAGAGGTGTTGGTTATCCAATAAAGGTCAACTTTGGGGATTTGTATTTCTACATAACGTTATATACAACGGATACCCGGCATGCGTTGCAACATCACTGTTACCTCGGGGTCAACTTAACTGTAATGTTTCCATTCCAAGTTCCGGAAAAGAACATTTTAATTCAAGCGCCTTGCAAACGCATGTACTGTATTATAACATTATATACAACGGGTACCCGGCATGCGTTGCAACATCACTGTAATCTCGGGGTCAACTTAACTGTAATGGTTTCATTCCAAGTTCCGGAAAACTACGTTATAATGCAAGCGCCTTACAAACGCCTGCTTTATATTATAACATTATATACAAAGGGTACCCGGCATACGTTGCAAGATTACTGTAACCTCGGGGTCAACTTAACTGTAATGGTTCCATTCCAAGTTCCAATAAACTACATTATAATGCAAGCGCCTTGCAAACGCCTGCACTTTATTAAAACATTATATACAACGGGTACCCGGCATGCGTTGCAAGATCACTGTAACCTCGGGGTCAACCTAACTGTAATGGTTACATTCCAAGTTCCGGGAAACTACATTATAATACAAGCGCCTTGCAAACGCCTGCTTTATATTATAACATTATATACAAAGGGTACCTGGCATGCGTTGCAACATCACTTTAACCTCGGGGTCAACATAACTGTTATGGTTCCATTCCAAGTTCAGGGAAACTACATTATTATCCAAGCGCCTTGCAAATGCCTGCACTATATTATAACATTATAAACAACGGGTACCCGGCATGCGTTGCAAGGTCACTGCAACCTCAGGTTTCTTCATATATTTATTAACACACACTCTTCCTCGCTTCATCCACGTTCACACGCAAATCGCATAATTTTTTAACCCGTTAGTTGCATTTTTGCAACGGGCCCCGCTAGTATATATATAGTATTGTTCACTTTGGGAAAGCTCTTTTTCCGCGCACTTTTTGGTTGACGCAAAAACGACCAGTACGTCCTTTACGTTTCACCCACCTCAAGGTTCACTTTCGGTTGAAGCAAATTCCGAATGAAAACTGTAAGCACTTTTTTTTCGACAAAATGAAATATATACAGGGATTTATTCTCCGATACGAATCGGCGGCGAAAACTAGAAGCTCTACTCGAATCACTCGATTCGGCTCGGTTGTATTTCCCGCCGACAGATAGCGTTTCAAAAAAAAAATGACAAAAAAAGACTTAGCATTTTCCTCAAAGGAAAATGCTAGGTCTATGGTCAAAATCTTAGATGTCAAATTTTTAGCCTAACAAAACGGAACTCTCGGCGGTTTCGGTCGTTGTTTTTCGGAAAACGACATTACCGCCGAAAAACCGATTCCGGGCTAGATGTTTTTAAAAAATACGATAGCCGGATAGATTCCGCAACTTTTAACACCAATATAACATGCCCATCCCATGTAAAAAAAGTCAGGAGATGCTGACGAAACTCGAAATTTTCCGAAAAAAAATCATCAAAATACGCGCTCAAAGATTCCATCGGAAGTTTAAATATTGGTGGCCAGTTCAAATTAACACGCTATTCATTCGGGGTAGGTACCTACTTATTTCGGTAGTATTGCAAATATGATGAAAAAAACAAATATTGCCGGAATCTAAGGAAACGCGCAGGTACCTACCTGAATGGGTACCTACACAACGAATTAGGTTTTAATGCAATAAATACTAAGGGAAGGTTGTTTCGATGATACTGAATAATTCAACTTTTTTTAAGTTAATTTTCACGTTCTGAGTTGCTTCTACTGAAATTCTGTTTTTTCTCAATATAGGCCAGTTACATCACAAAACTGAAATAATTACAGAACTCGAACGGAACTTTCTAGAACTGAAAATTTACTAGAAAATTTTTAAGAATTGACAATTTTTTTTATTAATTATATTTTTTTTTTATAAGTGTGTTCTATTTGGACATTGTTAAATAAAAAAAATAATTACGCGTGTTCTAGGTAGGTACTTACTTCCAGGGACTTTTTTCATTTAAAAATCAAAACATGATATTGAATGAATTTATTTATAGTGAAAATTATTTTATGCTCAACAGCATAATGGCGTCGTTTTGGTGAAATATTACAACAAAGTACCTACTTAGTACTTACACTTGCAAAATGAAATACAATACAACTACAATAGTGAGCTCCGGCATAATGAAATTTTGCACTGCTAAACCGTGCAACCGATTGTTATTGTTAATGGACTATTTGTGCGTAAATAAATTAATTATATACAGCGGTACCCAGCATGCGTTGCGAGGCCACTTTAATTTCGGGGTCAACTAAACCGTAATGGTTCCCTACCAAGTCCCGGGAAACAACATTATAAAATTATGCACTTTATAAAATTATATACAACGGGTACCCGGCATGCGTTGCAAGGCCGCTTTAACCTCGGGGTCAATAAAACTGTAATGTGTCCATCCGAAGTCCTGGGAAACTACATTATAATGCAAGCGCCTGCACTATAAAACAGTATATACAACGGGTACCCGGCATGCGTTGCAAGGTCACTGTAACCTCGGGGTCAACTTAATTATAATGGTTCCATCCCAAGTACCGGGAAACTACATTATAATGCAAGCACCTGCACTATATAAAATTATATACAACGGGTACCCGGTATGCGTTGCAAGGCGACTTTAACCTAGGGGTCAACTTTACTGTAATGGTTTGTTATGAAAATAATTGATTAATGTTCAAAATTACCCCAGGGTTGTTGATATTTGTCTATAGTAGTGAATTCAACTATTTTACTGGCCACTTATGAATTACACTTTTTCTCCGAGTGGTTTTACTTTCGGTCGATAGGGGGATAATAATCGATTTCCCCTCACTTTTTGGATTTGCATCTCCTGGGCAGGATGTAAATCCGACAGTCGAAAATGTGGACTTAAATTTATTTAATAATATGTAAAATATTCAATTGGCGGGTTGTTTTCAAGTATATTTAAAATGTGAACGAGTTTCCTTTATTCCCAGCCGATACATGGTTATCGCGACTGGAGAATTCTTGTTTACGGGTATTCCAGTATGGAATCCCGTGGTGCAATAATGGCGGCTTGACCGACCCAGTGTTACTGTAATCTGCGATTATATTTATCATCCGTCATCCGACGAGATGGATTCTCAATTATACAAAGGGACACGACCGTCCGTATAGTCCCCGCCGATTATTTTCACAACCTGATGGAGGACATTTCCAGTACTGCAACCACATGATGGAGGACACCATGTACCAAACGTATTAATCACCCAGATGGATGGAGAAGCTTGCAAACCTGGCGCGGAGGCAACGTGGGGGAGAAAAGGGGCCCCTCACGGTGCGATATTAGGCATCCGGAATCGTCGCATAAAAATAATAGGTTTTAGCTAGCTCTTAGTATGGTCCACAGGTATGTTAATATTCCAATATAATAATCTTGTTTTACATCCACTCTTTTATTTCTTATTTTCCAAGCTTCACAACAATGATTAAAATAACAGTGCCCACGCTCTGATGGGAGATTTTTCATGCCTACCGACACAGTCAGCATATCTCGTACCCACGAGATTTGGCGTCCAAAAATCCCATGGGATTAAAGCTGATAACTGTGTACCTTCATATATATAACCCTGAATAATTAACATTAAATACACCCACTTAATAAGAGGTGTAAATGTCATGATAACTGATCACATAGTAGGTACAAAACAAAACAACACAGCACTTCCAGTGCCAATACCCTGATATATTAAAACCCTGTTTAATAACCTATACATTAAACCCTACCCCATTTCAAGTACCATAACATGACACCCAACATCCCCCTTTTTCAACCGTAACATGGCGCACCAACAGGTGATAACGAAAATATTTTTTTCATTGTTGTGAATCTTGGAAATATTAAATTCATTATATAAACATGCCTACACATATTTTTAAATTTGCCCTATGTTATGTTTTGTTTTGTTTTGCTTTTAAAATATTAGTGTCACAACTTTATTTTATACCTGTAATGATTTTTTTTAAATGTTTTCAATCATAAATGCACTGTTCATAATACCTACATGTCAAACATAACCTCAATTCCTCAATAGAATTGTTATTGTCATTTTATTAAAATATGCTTAGAAATTTGGTCATAGACAATATGCATTATAGAACTCTATAAAAAAAAAATTAATCCAATGAATAGTGGTTATTTTCAAAATAATTTCAATTATCTATGGCAATTTCTTGCTTTCAAATTTACCTATGGCTTTCATATGTCAAAATATATTTATGTTTTTTATAATTCCAAACATGAAAAACAGTTAAAATTTTCATAAAACAATAATATTATGAGTTTAAATAACAATATAAAATTAATATCAATAATTATGCAAATATTTATAATGATTTATTGTTAACTGAGTGACATCTTGTTCATAATTACGGAGGTACGTACATTAAATTTATCAAATCATTGCAGTAATATTAAAAACATTTTAGTTGAAAGGTATTAGTTAAAAGTATTACAAACATTTTAAAATATATTTGAACATTATTATTCAAGCTTTATAAAATTATATTATGCCGGTATTCATACAAACCGTGTACATTGTCAAATAACATGATGAAAACAAATATTTTGTAATATTATGCAATTTCAAAGATAACCTTTATAAGGAAACCATTTATACGGGATATTATTATTATAAATGTTTAATTAGTTACGAGACGAAATTAATGTTATTTACAGGTGACATCTGTCACAAATATATTATTGATTGTTTATTTACAAATAATGTCAAACTGACGTTTTAATATTCATTTAAATGAGCAACATACATATTCATTTCAATGGACTAATTTTTTTTAAATTTAAATGGGGTACATACATATTCAAATAAAATTTCATATTTTAATTTTTAAATGAAATCAGGGTTATCAAATAAAATATTTTATGTTGTAATTTTAAATACAGGGTTGGCACAAACCAATATTTTCAAACATCAGGGTTGCCAAATTTTTTTTTTAAATTGAAACAAAAAGTTATCAAGAAATTTGTCAAATCAACAACAACGTTCAACAGCGTACAACAACAATAACATCAACAACAACAACAATAACAACAACAACAAAAATAACAACGTTTATTTTTCTTTTTAAATCAAGGGCATCATTTTTAATAACAATTCGGAAAATTGTTTTGAATTTAAGTACAATCAAGCAATTGTCAACGGTGACACAAGGAATAATGTGATATTAATTATCATTCTTTTTATAAATAAAGGAAAATATTCACGAAAAGTGATAAGACTTGGAGAAATTATCGGACAATGACGAAACGTCATTATTATCATTGGAGGGGGGTTGACGGAGGTATATTCAGTCTGATCAACTGGATCCTGGTGATCAACTTACCATTCCTAATGGTCCAAATTAGTTCCAAAGGTAAGGGTGGGCTTGTACCCCAACCGCAACGTATCGATCCGGCGTCGATTACGTTTACCTTATATGACAGACAGAGGGCGAGAGATGCTTGCTGTCTGCTCATCAGGCCATGAGTTGCTGACTCAGGTAGGGAACATGTGTGCAACATCGTCAGTAGGAGGGCAGTGGATCCGTTGCCTGTAGATGGAGGATTCCTACGGGAGGCGGAAGGATTGCCAGCCACTGGTCCATGTGCATACTCAAAGTACTACGTGGTGTGAAACTTGCCTGAGTAGTTCGGGTTGTTCTTGGAGTTTTATGACCAACCCTGACACAACATTCAACAAGTATTCATAAACTCTATTTAAAATCGAGTTTTATGTTTTTTTTTCACACGGTACTATTTGTAGTGATTTATGGTAAATCACACAATTATTTTCTCAAATATAACAAGTCTAAATAAATACGTGCACACCTTTATATTGTCGTAAGTTATGCTCTACGTCAGAGCCAATAAAATTCTAGCCCATTCAAATAGTCACACATGACTCAAATACATCATGATTCTTCATATCAAGTATCAAGCATCATTGAGATAAGACTAAATTAAAGTCTCATTTATAAAAAAATCTATTAAAAAAAAAAAAATGTCTCGTAACTTATCAAAACTCTCGTAATCAAAACTGTTGTAAACAAACAACCAAAAAAATATTTAACTTATCAAAACTACGATAAACAAACGAAAAAAATATATGTAACTATTAAAAAATGTATTTTGTACAAAAACAAAGCAAAACAAAACAAAACAATTAATTATGTATTGTCATTGTATAACTTCTTTTTTCCAACTATTATTATTATTTTTATTTTTCAACTGTGAGACCTAGTTAGTATAGGCAGGTTTTCTTTTTCATTTAAATTCAGTGAAAAGTGAAGGTTGTTCAACCATTATAAAAAGTGTTCATAATCCGATAACAGGATAAAGTGATGCCACAGAGCATAATATAAAAGTGAATGATTGAAATGGTATTTTCTCTACAATGTCTTTTTATTTTTGTAATTAACTACAATGATTATTGTTTTTATTTCTATTGTATTTCTGTTTTGAAATTTATTGTTTTAGGAACCGGTGGACCAATACAATTGTTAAGTTTTTAGTCAGCATAGGACATAGGTATGTTCGGGGTCGAACATTTACGCGAGAACGGGGAAAATGTTATGAAAATAATTGATTAATGTTCAAAATTACCCCAGGGTTGTTGATATTTGTCTATAGTAGTGAATTCAACTATTTTACTGGCCACTTATGAATTACACTTTTTCTCCGAGTGGTTTTACTTTCGGTCGATAGGGGGATAATAATCGATTTCCCCTCACTTTTTGGATTTGCATCTCCTGGGCAGGATGTAAATCCGACAGTCGAAAATGTGGACTTAAATTTATTTAATAATATGTAAAATATTCAATCGGCGGGTTGTTTTCAAGTATATTTAAAATGTGAACGAGTTTCCTTTATTCCCAGCCGATACATGGTTATCGCGACTGGAGAATTCTTGTTTACGGGTATTCCAGTATGGAATCCCGTGGTGCAATAATGGCGGCTTGACCGACCCAGTGTTACTGTAATCTGCGATTATATTTATCATCCGTCATCCGACGAGATGGATTCTCAATTATACAAAGGGACACGACCGTCCGTATAGTCCCCGCCGATTATTTTCACAACCTGATGGAGGACATTTCCAGTACTGCAACCACATGATGGAGGACACCATGTACCAAACGTATTAATCACCCAGATGGATGGAGAAGCTTGCAAACCTGGCGCGGAGGCAACGTGGGGGAGAAAAGGGGCCCCTCACGGTGCGATATTAGGCATCCGGAATCGTCGCATAAAAATAATAGGTTTTAGCTAGCTCTTAGTATGGTCCACAGGTATGTTAATATTCCAATATAATAATCTTGTTTTACATCCACTCTTTTATTTCTTATTTTCCAAGCTTCACAACAATGATTAAAATAACAGTGCCCACGCTCTGATGGGAGATTTTTCATGCCTACCGACACAGTCAGCATATCTCGTACCCACGAGATTTGGCGTCCAAAAATCCCATGGGATTAAAGCTGATAACTGTGTACCTTCATATATATAACCCTGAATAATTAACATTAAATACACCCACTTAATAAGAGGTGTAAATGTCATGATAACTGATCACATAGTAGGTACAAAACAAAACAACACAGCACTTCCAGTGCCAATACCCTGATATATTAAAACCCTGTTTAATAACCTATACATTAAACCCTACCCCATTTCAAGTACCATAACATGACACCCAACATCCCCCTTTTTCAACCGTAACAGGTTTCATCCCGATTCCCGGGAAATAAAATTTTAATGCAAGCGCCTGCAATTTATAACATAATATACAACGGGTACACGGCATGCGTTGCAAGGTCACTGTAACCTCGGGGTCAACTTAACTGTAATGGTTCCATCCCAATTCCCGGGAAATAATATTTTAAAGCAAGTGCCTGCAATATATAACATGATATACAACGGTTACTCGGCATGCGTTGCAAGGTCACTGTAACCTCGGGATCAACTTAACTGTAATGGTTCCATTCCAATTCCTGGGAAATTACATTTTAATGCAAGCGCTGCACTACATAACATTATATACAACGGGTATCCGGCATGCGTTGCAAGGCCACTGTGAACTCAGGTTTCTTCATGTATTTAATTTAACACACACTCCTCCTCGCTTCATCCACGTTCACACGTCAAATCGCATAGTGTCTTAACCCGTCAGTTGCTTCTGCAACGGGCAAAACCTAGTATATATATTAATGTTTGGTTTTGGGAAAACTCACTCACTTTTTTGTCGGCGCAAAAACGACCAGTACGCCCTTTGCGTTTCACCCACCTTAAGGTTCAGTTTCGGTTGAAGCAAATTGGGAATGAAAACTGTAAGCAAATTTTTAATGACAAAATAAAATATATACAGGGGTTTATTCTCCGATACGAATCGGCGGCGAAAACTAGAAGCTCTGCTCGAATCACTCGATTCGGCTCGGTTGTATTTCCCGCCGACAGACGGCGTTTGAAAAAAAAAAATGACGAAAAAACCCGCTAATTTCACAAAGGAAAATGCTATATAGGACTATTGACATAGGTCAGGATCTCAGATGTCAAATTTTTAGCCTAACAAAACGGAACTCTCGGCGGTTTCGGTCGTTGTTTTTTGGAAAACGACATTACCGCCGAAAAACCGATTACGGGCTAGATGTTTTTTGAAAATACGATAGCCGGATAGATTCCGCAACTTTTAACACCAATAAAACATAAGATTCTCATATAAAATACGTCAGGAGATGCTGACAAAACTCGAAATTTTCCGAAAAAAAATCATCAAAATACGCGCTCACAGATTCCATCGGAAATTTAAATATTTGCTGGCCAGTTCAAATTAACACGTTTTTCATTCGGGGTAGGTACCTACTTATTTCAGTAGTATTGCAAATATGATTAAAAAAGCTAAGATTGCCGGAATCTGAGGAAATGCGCAGGTACCTACCTGAATGGGTACCTACACAACGAATTAGGTTTTAATGCAATAAATACTAAGGTAAGGTTGTTTCGATGATACAGAATAATTGAACTTTTTTTAAGTTAATTTTCACGTTCTGTGATGGTTCTACTCAAATTCTATTGTTTTATCATTACAGACCAGTTACATCACAAAACTGAAATAATTACAGAACTCGAACGGAACTTTATAGAACTGAAAATTTACTAGAAAAATTTAAAGAATTGTCAAATTTTTTTTTTTAATTAATTATTTTTTTTTATTTTTAAGTGTGTTCTATTTGGACATTGTTAAATAAAAAAAATAATTACGCGTGTTCTAGGTAGGTACTTACTTGCAGGGACTTTTTTCATTTAAAAATCAAAACATGATATTGAATGAATTTATTTGTAGTGAAAATTATTTTATGCTCAACAGCATAATGGCGTCGTTTTGGTGAAATATTACAACAAAGTACCTACTTAGTACTTACACTTGCAAAATGAAATACAATACAACAACAATAGTGAGCTCCGGCATAATTAAATTTTGCACTGCTAAACTGCGGTACCCGGCATGCGTTGCGAGGCCACTTTAACTTCGGGGTCAACTAAACCGTAATGGTTCCCTACCAAGTCCCGGGAAACAACATTATAAAATTATGCACTTTATAAAATTATATACAACGGGTACCCGGCATGCGTTGCAAGGCCGCTTTAACCTCGGGGTCAATAAAACTGTAATGTTTCCATCCGAAGTCGTGGGAAACTACATTATAATGCAAGCGCCTGCACTATGTAACATTATATACTACGGGTACCCGGCATGCGTTGCAAGGCCACTTTAACCTCAGGGTCAACTAAACTCTAATGGTTCCATCCCAAGTCCCCGGAAACTACATTATAATGCAAGCGCCTGCACTATATAACATTATATACAACGGGTACCCGGCATGCGTTGCAAGGTCACTGTAACCTAGGGGTCAACTTTACTGTAATGGTTTCATCCCAATTCCCGGGAAATAAAATTTTAATGCAAGCGCCTGCAATTTATAACATAATATACAACGGGTTCACGGCATGCGTTGCAAGGTCACTGTAACCTCGGGGTCAACTTAACTGTAATGGTTCCATCCCAATTCCCGGAAAATAACATTTTAAAGCAAGCGCCTGCACTATATAACATTATATACAACGGGTACCCGGTATGCGTTGCAAGGTCACTGTAACCTAGGGGTCAACTTTACTGTAATGGTTTCATCCCGATTCCCGGGAAATAAAATTTTAATGCAAGCGCCTGCAATTTATAACATAATATACAACGGTTACTCGGCATGCGTTGCAAGGTCACTGTAACCTCGGGGTCAACTTAACTGTAATGGTTCCATTCCAATTCCTGGGAAATTACATTTTAATGCAAGCGCTGCACTACATAACATTATATACAACGGGTACCCGGCATGCGTTGCAAGGTCACTGAAACCTCAGGTTTCTTCATATATTTAATTTAACACACACTCTTCCTCGCTTCATCCACGTTCACACGTCAAATCGCATAGTGTTTTAACCCGTCAGTTGCTTCTGCAACGGGCAAAACCTAGTATATATTAATGCTTGGTTTTGGGGTAGGTCGGGAAAAGCTCACTTTTTTGTCGACGCAAAAACGACCAGTACGCCCTTTGCGTTTCACCCACCTCAAGGTTCACTTTCGGTTGAAGCAAATTCCGAATGAAAACTGTAAGTCAATTTTTTTCGACAAAACGAAATATATACAGGGATTTATTCTCCGATACGAATCGGCGGCGAAAACTAGAAGCTCTACTCGAATCACTCGATTCGGCTCGGTTGTATTTCCCGCCGACAGATGGCGTTTGAAAAAAAAAAATGACGAAAAAACCCGCTTATTTCACAAAGGAAAATGCTAGGACCGTTGACGCAGATCTCAGATGTCAAATTTTTAGCCTAACAAAACGGAACTCTCGGCGGTTTCGGTCGTTGTTTTTCGGAAAACGACATTACCGCCGAAAAACCGATTCCGGGCTAGATGTTTTTTGAAAATACGATAGCCGGATAGATTCCGCAACTTTTAACACCAATAAAACATATGATTCTCATATAAAATACGTCAGGAGATGCTGACAAAACTCGAAATTTTCCGAAAAAAAATCATCAAAATACGCGCTCACAGATTCCATCGGAAGTTTAAATATTTGCTGGCCAGTTCAAATTAACACGTTTTTCATTCGGGGTAGGTACCTACTTATTTCGGTAGTATTGCAAATATTATGAAAAAAGCTAAGATTGCCGGAATCTAAGGAAATGCGCAGGTACCTACCTGAATGGGTACCTACACAACGAATTAGGTTTTAATGCAATAAATACTAAGGTAAGGTTGTTTCGATGATACAGAATAATTGAACTTTTTTAAAGTTAAGTTTCACGTTCTGTGATGGTTCTACTCAAATTCTATTGTTTTATCATTACAGACCAGTTACATCACAAAACTGAAATAATTACAGAACTCGAACGGAACTTTATAGAACTGAAAATTTACTAGAAAAATTTAAAGAATTGTCAATTTTTTTTATTAATTATTTTTTTTATTTTTAAGTGTGTTCTATTTGAACATTGTATATATATATACATTACGCGTGTTCTAGGTAAGTACTTACTTGCGGGGAGTTTTTTCATTTAAAAATCAAAACATGATATTGAATGAATTTATTTGTAGTGAAAATTATTTTATGCTCAACAGCATAATGGCGTCGTTTTGGTGAAATATTACAACAAAGTACCTACTTAGTACTTACACTTGCAAAATGAAATACAATACAACTACAATAGTGAGCTCCGGCATAATGAAATTTTGCACTGCTAAACCGTGCAACCGATTGTTATTGTTAATGTACTATTTGTGCGTAAATAAATTAATTATATACAGCGGGTACCCGGCATGCGTTGCGAGGCCACTTTAACTTCGGGGTCAACTAAACCGTAATGGTTCCCTACCAAGTCCCGGGAAACAACATTATAAAATTATGCACTTTATAAAATTATATACAACGGGTACCCGGCATGCGTTGCAAGGCCGCTTTAACCTCGGGGTCAATAAAACTGTAATGTTTCCATCCGAAGTCCTGGGAAACTACATTATAATGCAAGCGCCTGCACTATGTAACATTATATACTACGGGTACCCGGCATGCGTTGCAAGGCCACTTTAACCTCAGGGTCAACTAAACTCTAATGGTTCCATCCCAAGTCCCCGGAAACTACATTATAATGCAAGCGCCTGCACTATATAACATTATATACAACGGGTACCCGGCATGCGTTGCGAGGCCACTTTAACTTCGGGGTCAACTAAACCGTAATGATTCCCTACCAAGTCCCGGGAAACAACATTATAAAATTATGCACTTTATAAAATTATATACAACGGGTACCCGGCATGCGTTGCGAGGCCGCTTTAACCTCGGGGTCAATAAAACTGTAATGTTTCCATCCGAAGTCCTAGGAAACTACATTATAATGCAAGCGCCTGCAATATGTAACATTATATACTACGGGTACCCGGCATGCGTTGCAAGGCCACTTTAACCTCAGGGTCAACTAAACTCTAATGGTTCCATCCCAAGTCCCCGGAAACTACATTATAATGCAAGCGCCTGCACTATATAACATTATATACAACGGGTACCCGGCATGCGTTGCAAGGTCACTGTAACCTAGGGGTCAACTTTACTGTAATGGTTTCATCCCGATTCCCGGGAAATAAAATTTTAATGCAAGCGCCTGCAATTTATAACATAATATACAACGGGTACACGGCATGCGTTGCAAGGTCACTGTAACCTCGGGGTCAACTTAACTGTAGTGGTTCCATCCCAATTCCCGGGAAATAACATTTTAAAGCAAGCGCCTGCACTATATAACATTATATACAACGGGTACCCGGTATGCGTTGCAAGGTCACTGTAACCTAGGGGTCAACTTTACTGTAATGGTTTCATCCCGATTCCCGGGAAATAAAATTTTAATGCAAGCGCCTGCAATTTATAACATAATATACAACGGTTACTCGGCATGCGTTGCAAGGTCACTGTAACCTCGGGGTCAACTTAACTGTAATGGTTCCATTCCAATTCCTGGGAAATTACATTTTAATGCAAGCGCTGCACTACATAACTATATATACAACGGGTACCCGGCATGCGTTGCAAGGTCACTGTAACCTCAGGTTTCTTCATATATTTAATTTAACACACACTCTTCCTCGCTTCATCCACGTTCACACGTCAAATCGCATAGTGTTTAAACCCGTCAGTTGCTTCTGCAACGGGCAAAACCTAGTATATATAGTATTGTTTGGTTTTGGGGTAGGTCAGGAAAACTCACTTTTTTTTTTAATCCTCCGAGTACAGGCGAAAATCGACCACTCTGCCTGTCGAGTTTCACCGACCGCAGAGGTCGATTTGGCCGAGCAAGGCTTGTGGACCGGGATATTATACAAACGGCCGTTCCAAAAAAACGCGTTTTGGTGATCCGATAATCGACTCTTTTCCCCCTCGATCCGCAAGACCTTACGGCGTATTGTCGCTTAAAAACGAAAAAGACGCTTACGCCCTTTCAGATAAAAAAATTCAGTGCACGTTTCAGTACTTTGACTTTGCGACAAAAATTAAGCGTTTTTTGGCCTACAAAATTTAAAGAAAAAAACTGGCGGCAAAAACTATAACTCTAATAAAATCACTCAATTCGGCTCGCTTACACTTCCCACCGACAGGTTCGCATTAAAAAACAAGAGATGTCTTTTTCCATTAGTTTCATAAAATGCTAGGAATATCGAGTCAGGTCTGGATTAACCCATCTCTTTTCGCATGCTCGCGAATGCTGAGATAGGTATATTGTAGATTTTAAATGTCAGTTTATGCTAGCGAAACGGACCTCTCAGCGGTTTCGGTTGGGGAATACGGAATTTCGGCCCAGAAAACGATTTCAGCTTTGATATTTTTAAAAAATTTAATAGAGTAGAGGAATACGCATCTTTTGATAGCAATATTTTATAAGCATCTCTTATAAAATATGTCAGTAGAAGCTGACAAACATCACACATTTCCTGAAAAATTCATGTCGAAAATGCGTTCTCAAATTATCCGAGAGTATTGAATTACTGGCCATATGAAAAAAATGCAATTTATAACGGGGCAGGTACCTACCGTTTCCATCGAAAGAAAAGTAACTAAATACGTAATGTTGACGCAATTTTTATTGAGAAAACGGGTAGGTACCTAGAGCAAAATTATTTTTCTCGCGGTTTACTAGGTAGGTACCTACCGGCTTAGGAACAGAATTCTTTCATTTAAATAATTAATGATATTATATTGAATTAATCACTCGAGATGGTCACTTTTTGAATCTATGCAGGTACCTTCCTGCACATAACTACTCGGAATCATCTGATGATTTTTTTTGTAAATGTATAACGAAATTGCTTGAGGTTGAACGGGATAATTATTATGAAAAATATTAAATTAACATAACGCTTTTTTTTGTATTTTGCATTTTAATGATAATCATTGAACGTGAGATTGGTACCGCTGCCCCGGGAACCATTCATTGGTTTCTATATACAATAGTGAGCTCTAGCATCCCAAGTCCCGGAAAACTACATTTTAATGAAAGCGCCTTGCAAATATTATAATATTATATACAACGGGTACCCGGCATGCGTTGCAAGGTCACTGCAACCTCAGAGTTAACTCAGGATGAAATTATGCAGTGCTAAACTTTTTTTTTACATTAGCTCCACACAGGAGGCTCCAAGGAAAACAATTTCCCTAGGGGCCTACGTCATCTTTGAGGATGCTGTGCGGAGGGTTTTTTAAGGGAAAGGAAGGATAAGAAGATATGGGAAGGAATAAGGTATGAGGGGTGGGTAGGAATCTGGAGGTCAGTGTGGCCAGGAGTAACGGACGTATGAATCTATTCCTCACACTGCGGTGCAAGGCGAAGGGTTGGGAGAATCTGGCTATCCGTCACTAAGACCTAGACAAATACATACAGTTTCAGAATACAATAGTGAGCTTTGGCATCACGAGATATCGCTAGAAAAAGCCCGTTCCGAATCCTAGGGGCCTGGGTCATCTTTGAGGGTGCTGTGGGGTGGGTTTTTTTAAGGGAAAGGAAGGAGAAGAAGATATGGGAAGGAAAAACGTATGAGGGGTCTTTAGGAATTTGGGGGACAGTGTGGCCAGGAGTGACGGACGTTTGAATCTATTCCTCACACTGCGGTGCAATGCGAAGGGTTGGGAGAATCTGGCTGGAGAGGTCAAAAGCCTTCCAATTATTATGGAAACAGAAATAATTACAGAACTCGAATAGAATTTGAACAGAACTTTCGCAAAACGTTAAGATTAACTTTAAAAAAGGAAGATTTTAATTTTTTTTTTAAACAACAGCTTAAATAATATTCTACATAGAATCTACGTAGGTACCTACTTGCTAATTATAATGAAAAATATTAAATTAATAAAACGCTTTTTTTGCATTTTGCATTTTAATGATAATCATTGAACGTGAGATTGGTACCGCTGCCCCGGGAACCATTCATTGGTTTCTATATACAATAGTGAGCTCTAGAATTCCAAGTCCCGGGAAACTACATTATAATGCAAGCGCCTTGCAAATATAATAACATTATATAAAACGGGTACCCGGCATGCGTAGCAAGGCACTGTAACCTCCGGGTCAACTTAACTGTAATGGTTCCATTCCAAGTTCCGGGAAACGACATTATAATGCAAGCGCCTGTCCTACATTAAAACATTATATACAACGGGTACCCGGCATGCGTTGCAAGGCACTGTAACCTCCGGGACAACTTTACTTAACTGTAATGGTTCCATCCCAATTCCTGGGAAATTACGTTTTATTGCAAGCGCCAGCACTACAGTACATTATATACAACGGGTACCCGGCATGCGTTGCAATATCACTGTCACCTCGGGGTAAACTTAACTGTAATGGTTCCATTCCAAGTTCCGGGAAACTACATTATAATGCAAGCACCTTTCAAACGCCTGCACTATATTATAACATTATATACAACGGGTACTCGGCTTGCGTTGCAAGATAACTTCAACCTCGGGGTCAACTTAACTGTAATGGTTCCATTCCAAGTTTCGCGAAACTACATTATAACGCAAGCGCCTTTCAAACGCCTCCACTATATTATAAAATTATATACTACGGGTACCCGGCATGCGTTGCAAGATCAATGTAACCTCGGGGATGGTTCCATTCCAAGTTCGGGGAAACTATATTATTATGCAAGCGCCTTGCAAATGCCTGCACTTTATTATAACATTATATACAACGGGTACCCGGCATGCGTTGCAAGGTCACTGTAACCTCAGGTTTCTTCATATATTTAATTTAACACACACTCCTCCTCGCTTCATCCACGTTCACACGTCAAATCGCATAGTGCTTTAACCCGTCAGTTGCTTCTGCAACGGGCAAAACCTAGTATATATAGTATTGTTTGGTTATGGGGTAGGTCAGGAAAAGGTCACTTTTTGGTTGACGCAAAAACGACCAGTACGCCCTTTACGTTTCACCCACCTCAAGGTTCACTTTCGGTTGAAGCAAATTCCGAATGAAAACTGGGGGTAATTTTTTTCCGACAAAATGAAATATATACAGGGATTTATTCTCCGATACGAATCGGCGGCGAAAACTAGAAGCTCTACTCGAATCACTCGATTATATTTCCCGCCGACAGACGGCGTTTGAAAAAAAAAATTTAGGAAAAAACCCGCTAATTTCACAAAGGAAAATGCTATATAGGACTATTGACATAGGTCAGGATCTCAGATGTCAAATTTTTAGCCTAACAAAACGGAACTCTCGGCGGTTTCGGTCGTTGTTTTTCGGAAAACGACATTACCGCCGAAAAACCGATTCCGGGCTAGATGTTTTTTGAAAATACGATAGCCGGATAGATTCCGCAACTTTTAACACCAATAAAACATATGATTCTCATATAAAATACGTCAGGAGATGCTGACAAAACTCGAAATTTTCCGAAAAAAAATCATCAAAATACGCGCTCACAGATTCCATCGGAAGTTTAAATATTTGCTGGCCAGTTCAAATTAACACGTTTTTCATTCGGGGTAGGTACCTACTTATTTCGGTAGTATTGCAAATATGATGAAAAAAGCTAAGATTGCCGGAATCTAAGGAAATGCGCAGGTACCTACCTGAATGGGTACCTACACAACGAATTAGGTTTTAATGCAATAAATACTAAGGTAAGGTTGTTTCGATGATACAGAATAATTGAACTTTTTAAAGTTAATTTTCACGTTCTGTGATGGTTCTACTCAAATTCTATTGTTTTATCATTACAGACCAGTTACATCACAAAACTGAAATAATTATAGAACTCGAACGGAACTTTATAGAACTGAAAATTTACTAGAAAAAATTAAAGAATTGTCAATTTTTTTTATTAATTATTTTTTTTTATTTTTAAGTGTGTTCTATTTGAACATTGTATATATATATACATTACGCGTGTTCTAGGTAGGTACTTACTTGCGGGGACTTTTTTCATTTAAAAATCAAAACATGATATTGAATGAATTTATTTGTAGTGAAAATTATTTTATGCTCAACAGCATAATGGCGTCGTTTTGGTGAAATATTACAACAAAGTACCTACTTAGTACTTACACTTGCAAAATGAAATACAATACAACTACAATAGTGAGCTCCGGCATAGTGAAATTTTGCACTGCTAAACTGCGGTACCCGGCATGCGTTGCGAGGCCACTTTAACTTCGGGGTCAACTAAACCGTAATGGTTCCCTACCAAGTCCCGGGAAACAACATTATAAAATTATGCACTTTATAAAATTATATACAACGGGTACCCGGCATGCGTTGCAAGGCCGCTTTAACCTCGGGGTCAATAAAACTGTAATGTTTCCATCCGAAGTCCTGGGAAACTACATTATAATGCAAGCGCCTGCACTATGTAACATTATATACTACGGGTACCCGGCATGCGTTGCAAGGCCACTTTAACCTCAGGGTCAACTAAACTCTAATGGTTCCATCCCAAGTCCCCGGAAACTACATTATAATGCAAGCGCCTGCACTATATAACATTATATACAACGGGTACCCGGCATGCGTTGCAAGGTCACTGTAACCTAGGGGTCAACTTTACTGTAATGGTTTCACCCCAATTCCCGGGAAATAAAATTTTAATGCAAGCGCCTGCAATTTATAACATTATATACAACGGGTACACGGCATGCGTTGCAAGGTCACTGTAACCTCGGGGTCAACTTAACTGTAATGGTTCCATCCCAATTCCCGGGAAATAACATTTTAAAGCAAGCGCCTGCACTATATAACATTATATACAACGGGTACCCGGTATGCGTTGCAAGGTCACTGTAACCTAGGGGTCAACTTTACTGTAATGGTTTCATCCCGATTCCCGGGAAATAAAATTTTAATGCAAGCGCCTGCAATTTATAACATAATATACAACGGTTACTCGGCATGCGTTGCAAGGTCACTGTAACCTCGGGGTCAACTTAACTGTAATGGTTCCATTCCAATTCCTGGGAAATTACATTTTAATGCAAGCGCTGCACTACATAACATTATATACAACGGGTACGCGGCATGCGTTGCAAGGTCATTGTAACCTCAGGTTTCTTCATATATTTAATTTAACACACACTCTTCCTCGCTTCATCCACGTTCACACGTCAAATCGCATAGTGTTTAAACCCGTCAGTTGCTTCTGCAACGGGCAAAACCTAGTATATATATTAATGTTTGGTTTTGGGGTAGGTCGGGAAAACTCACTTTTTTTTTTAATCGTCCGGGTACAGGCGAAAATCGACCACTCTGCCTGTCCAGTTTCACCGACCGCAGAGGTCGATTTGGCCGAGCAAGGCGCGTGGACCGGGATTTCATACAAACGGCCGTTCCAAAAAAACGCGTTTTGGTGATCCGATAATCGACTCTTTTCCCCCTCGATCCGCAAGACCTTACGGCGTATTGTCGCTTAAAAACGAAAAAGACGCTTACGCCCTTTCGATTTCCCTCGCCCGCCTCGGCCCGCAGGCGATAATCGACCTCAGCTCCTCGAGTTTCACCGACCGCAGAGATCAATTTGGCCCGAAAGGGGGCACGGACGGCGATCTCTGCCGGTCAGACCAGATTTCATATAAAAAGATGATGCGGGGTTAACAGCGCACCCAAACGGCGAAAACTACAATTAGATCTCTCACCGACGAAGAAATTCGGCCTCAGTTATATTTCCTGCCGATAGGTTCACCCGTTAAAAAACGTCGAATCGTTTAGTAAAGAGATTTCCCATACAAAACTGATTTTTCTAGGAATTTATTCCGATCAACGGCTATCTCTAAAATAACGTAAAAAATTGACATTTAAAGGCCCTTTGCGGGAACTTAGATTGCGGCGAAAACAAACATTTTGCACGAAATGTTTTTGATTAAATAGAAGGTATACAAGTTTAAGAAACTTTTAAAATGAAAACATGTGTAGCTTCCCATTTAAAATGTTACACTATATTGCATCAAATATTGAAATTTTTCTGACATTTTCTGAAATCGATCTATCATCAACAATGCATAATTTTCCAGCCAGTTAATATAAACTCGAGGTAGGTACTGGCGTTTAAAATGTGAATGATTTAAATGCAGAAAATCGCGGTAGGTACCTACCGTTCTATTGAATTATTGCTAATTCGCTAAGTATTTATTGAGAAAACGCATAAGTACCTACACCACCATTATTTTTTCTCGGTATGTACTAGGTAGGTACCGGCTTACGAGATTCTTTCCTTTAAATGTTAAATCGAAAATTAAAGATATGAAATGAAAAAAATCATCCAAGATGGTAATTTCTGAAATATGTCAGAACACGGAGGTTGCTTCTGGATAACCACTGTTGGTAGAAACGTTATTTTTAAATTAATTAAGTTCATTTTCACGAAATGTGCGATTTTTATTTATTCAATTATCTTCAAAACTTATAATGTTTAATATTATTTATTTATACTATTATTTCAAAATAGAAATAATTACGGAACTTGAATAGAATTTGAACAGAACTTTCACAGAACGTTAAAATTAACTTGAAAAATTGAAGATTTTTAAATAATTTTTTTGAAAAACCCAGCCTAAATATATTTCATATGTTTTTTTTTACGTATGTGCAGGTAACTCTACATAGAATCTATGCAGGTACCTACATGCACATAACAACTTAGAATCTGATGATATTGCTTATGAATTTTTTGTAAATGTATAATAAAATTGCTTGAAGTTTAATGGTATAATTTTTTTCAAAAATATTAAATTTACATACCGCTTATTTTGTATTTTGCTTTTTAATGATAATGATTCAACGTGGAATTGGTATCGCCGCCCCGGGAACCATTCATTGGTTTCTATATACAATAGTGAGCTCTGGCATCATGAAATTATGCATTGCTAAACTTTTTTTTACATTAGCTCCACACAGGAGGCACCGAGGAAAACAATTTCCCTAGGGGCCTATGTCATCTTTGGGGATGCTGTGTCGAAGGTTTTTTGAGGGAAAGAAAGGAGAAGAAGATATAAGAAGGAAAAGGGTATGAGGGGTGGGTAGGAATCTGAGGGTCAGTGTCGCCAGGAGTAACGGACGTATGAATCTATTCCTCACACTGCGGTGCGAGGCGAAGGGTTGAGAGAATCTGGCTGGAGAGATAAAAAGCCTCCCTCAATCAGTCTCCTCCGATCCAGCCCGCCATGCAGTGGTTGGTCAAACGTATCCGCCACCAAGACCTAGACAAACCTCATCCCTTGAACCCGGGCACCCCTGCTAAGTCACCAATCGTAGCGAACCACTTGGGTGACCTATGACAGCGGTGTTGGTTCATCCGATTGCGATGAGACTTTGGGAATTTGATGAGTGCATTCCCGCGATGGTTTTATGAAAACAATAATGATCAATCGGGATACAATAATGAACCGGGCGACCGAAGTAGGTGCACATTTCTCGCTTTTTGAAAACTAAATGTACCGGGTATGAATTAATGAAGCGCGAGAGGGGGGGAGGAAAAAGCTCCACACAGGAGACCCTGAGGAAAATAATTTCCCTCACGGTCATGTCATCTTTGGAGATGCTGGGTGGAGGGTTTTTTAAGGCAAAGAAGGAGATGAGAGTTCTGAGAAGGAAAAGGGTTTAAGGGGTGGGTAGGAATCTGGGGTTCAGTGTGTCCTGGTCATCCGCCTCCAAGACCTAGACAAACCTCACCCCATAAATCCGGGCACCCCTACTAAATCACCAAACGTAGCGAACCATTTGGGGTGACCTACGGCATGAGTGTTGGTTATCCAATAAAGGTCATCTTAGGGGATTTTTATTTCTACATAACATTATATACAACGGTTACCCGGCATGCGTTGCAAGATCACTGTAACCTCGGGGTCAACTTAACTGTAACGGTTCCATTCCAAGTTCCGGGAAACTACATTATAATGCAAGCGCCTTGCAAACGTCTGCACTATATTATAACATTATATACAACGGGTTCCCGGCATGCGTTGCAAGGTTACTGTAACCTCGGGGTCAACTTAACTGTAATGGTTCCATCCCAATTCCCGGGAAATAACATTTTAAAGCAAGTGCCTGCAATATATAAAATGATATACAACGGTTGCTCGGCATGCGTTGCAAGGTCACTGTAACCTCATGGTCAACTTAACTGTAACGGTTCCATTCCAATTCCTAGGAAATTACATTTTAATGCAAGCGCTGCACTACATAACATTATATACAACGGGTACCCGGCATGCGTTGCAAGGTCACTGTAACCTCAGTTTCTTCGTATATTTAATTTAACACACACTCCTCCTCGCTTCATCCACGTTCACACGTCAAATCGCACAGTGTTTTAACCCGTTAGTTGCTTTTGCAACGGGCCCCGCTAGTATATATATTAATGCTCAGTTTGGAAAACTCACCTTTTTTTTCAGCCTTTTCTGACACCGGTTTCATACAAAACGACTGATACAGAATTGAAGTGCGACCCTGGCGACGGAAACTGTAATCTCTCACTATCCGACGAAGAAATTCGGCCGGGGTTATGTTTTCCGCCGACAGGTTCGCCAGTCGAAAGACGAAAATCCATTTCGGAAGGAAACGTGTCAAAAAGTCCATACAAACGACGGTTCCAGTTTTGGTGATGCGATAACGGACTCTTCTCCCCCGCATCGCGTACCACCTTACGGCGTATTTTCGCTTGAAAATGCAAAGACGCTTAAGCCCTATTACTTTCCAGCCCAGGCCTCGGCCCCGCAGGCGATAATAGACGGTCGCTTCCTCGAGTTTGGAACGTGCCAAGGTCCATTTTGGCTTGGCGGCGAGTCAGATAATCTTGAGATAGGTCAGGATTCCGAGTGTCAAAAATTTAGCCTAAATAATACAGACTTTTCAGAGTTTTCGGTAGTGGTTTTACGGTACGCGGCATTGCGACCCGGAAACCGATCCCCGCTTAGATGTTTTAAAAAAATACGTTACAGTAGAAAATTCCGCAACTTTTAATATCAACATTATATACGATTCTCATATGAAATATGTCAGGAGAACCCGACGAAAATCAATAATTTTCTGAAAAATTCATGTCAAAAACGTGTTCCTAAATTCTTCGATAGTGTGAAAATTGCTGGCCATCTGAAAATAACACAATTTATAACGCGGTAGGTACCTACCGTTCCATCAAGTTATTGCAAATTCGTTAAAGAAAAGTAATAAAGTACGTAAGGAAAAACGCGTAGGTACCTACCCAAATATTATTTTTCTCGGTATATACTAGGTAGGTACCGGCTTATGAAGCATTTAAATATTAAAAGAAATCATTCAAGATTGTCAAGTATTTATTGAGAAAACGCATAGGTACCTACACTAATATTATTGGTAGCGACTTATGAACTTCTTTCCTTTAAATGTTAAATCGAAAATTAATGATATGAAATGAAAAAAATCACCCAAGATTGTCACTTTTTGAATTATGTAGGTACACGGAGGTTGCTTCTGGACACCCACTGTTGGTGGGAACGTTATTTTTAAATTAGTTCATTTTCACGTAAAATGTGCGAGTTGTATTTATTCAATTATCTTCAAAACTTATTTTATTTATCATTATTTATTTATAATTATTATTTAAAAACAGAAATAATTACAGAACTTGAATAGAATTTGAACAGAACTTTCAGAGAACGTTAAAATTAACTTGAAAAATTTAAGGTTTTTAAATATTTTTTTTTAACAACCGAAGTGAATTGAACCGAACGACTGTACCAAATTGGATAATTATTTTTTGTTGTGTCCAGGGCAGGGTTTGTAAAAAATTACTGGTGAGCTCTAACATTATGAAATTTGTTTAAAAATGAGTAGCGGAAATTTATGTGCGCGCATAGCTTCCGAACGACTGCCCCTAATTGGATAATTCTTTTTTTGTTGTATTCGTTATTGTTAGGACAAGGTTTTTATAAAATAACTGGTGAGCACTGGCATTATGAAATTTGTTTAAAAATGATTCGCCGAAATGTAAGTACGCGCATAGCTTCCGAACGACTGCACCTAATTGGATAATTCTTTTTTTGTTGTGTTCGTTATTGTTAGGATAAGGTTTGTATAAAATTACTGGTGAGCTCTGGCATTATGAAATTTGTTTAAAAATTAATCTCTGAAATGTATGTACGCGCAACGAACTTCCGAAACGAACTTCAACGAACTTCCGAACGACTGCACCTAATTGGATAATTCTTTTTTTTTGTTTTGTTCGTTATTATCAGGACAGGGTTTGTATCAAAGTACTGTTGGGCTCTGGCATCATGAAATTATGAATTGCTAAACCGTTTATCCGATTGTGATGAAACTTTGGGGATTTCATGTATGCATGCCGGCGATGGTTTTTGTATACAATAGTGAGCTCTGGCATCACGCAATTATGCATTGCTAAACCGTTCATCCGATTGCGATGAAACTTTTAGGATTTGATGTGAGCATCCAGTCGATTCATTCTGTGTAAAATAGTGCGCTGTGGCATCATGAAATTATGCATTGCTAAACCGTTGATCCGATTGCGATGAAACTTTTGGGATTTGATTTGCGCATCCATTCGATTCATTCTGTATAAAATAGTGAGCTCCGGCATCATGAAATTATGCATTGGTAAACCGTTCATCCGATTGCGATGAAACTTTGGGGATTTGATGTATGCATGCCCGCGATGGTTTTTGTATGCAATAGTGAGCTCTGGCATCATGAAATTATGCATTGCTAAACGGTTCATCCTATTGCGATGAAACTTTGGAGGGGGCGTCAACTACCTGTTCCCTTTGTAGGTGCTCACTCCTCGCTCCATCCGCATTCAGACATCGTTTTTTCTTCATATATGTAATTTAACACACACTCCTGCTCGCTTCGTCCGCGTTCACATGTCAAATCGCATAGTGTTTTAACCCGTTAGTTGCTTCTGCAACGGGCCCAGCTAGTATTCTGTATTGTATACTTTTGATAAATAAAAATAAATAAAAATAAAATAAATTCGTGATTTTTCAAGAGTCTGCTAACACGCAATATAATTATCAAATCGATACAGTTAAGGGATGTTCTTGACTCACTTTAAATTTTGGTCTCCGGTGACTTTGGATGTCTCTTCTTTTAATTTTTTTAAAAATCAAACAAAATTAATTCTTCCACGTTCCATGGCCAATCAAACGATTAACTGAGCAATCCATCACCTCGCCCCTGAAACATCAAAATATATCACCTGAGACCCAAATTTCATTAAAATTTTTTACTCCAAATAATGTCAGGAATCACTGGTTGTAAGTTGTAAGTCAAGTACGACCCTTAACACCCTGTATAAATAACAATATCATAATATGTAACGAATGGATTATCGATTGAAACGCGCCGATATTGTTTTTATCGTATACTAGCTGGTTTCTGGCATGCGTTGCAAAGCCATATTCAAGTCCCCGTTCCCCTCCCGCATCCCCTTCTCATCCCGCGTTTCCCTTCCACCTTCCCCGCCTACCCTCTGCGCTCTCCCGCTCCCCCGTCCCGACAACCCCCCTCACGCGTTCCATATATTCAGTCCCAGTACATTCAGTTTTCAAACAGCTCGCGTGCCACCTATTACAATTTTTTTTATTCAAATTTTCATTTTTCATATAATAAAAATATTCATATTTGTATACTATTCTTCTTCTTCTTGTGCCTTGTCCGTTCAACGGACGTTGGCTATCATGTTGGCTATGCGGACTTTGTTTACTGCGGCCCGGAACAGCTCCACGGTAGACTGGCCAAACCACTGTCTCAGGTTTTTCAGCCATGAGGTTCTCCTTCTTCCAGGGCCCCGTCTTCCGGCAATCTTTCCCTGCATTATGAGATGCAAGATCTCATACTTCTCTGGATGTCTCATCACGTGTCCAAGATATTGAAGTTTTCGGATTTTTATGGTTTTAATTACTTCCTTTTCTTTATTCATCCGAACCATAACATCTTCATTTGTGACCCTGTCCATCCAGCTTATTTTAAGTATTCTTCTATAGATCCACATCTCAAATGCCTCAAGTCGCCTAATTAATTCTTCAGTAAGCGTCCATGCTTCCATTCCATAAAATAATATTGAAAACACGTAGCATCTGACCATTCGCATTCGTAATCCAAGGTTGAGATCATGACTGCAGAACATTTTTTTCATGCGGATAAAGGTTGCACGAGCTTGCTCAATGCGTATACTATAAGAACAATCAATCAAATCTGGTACCTAACACAGGTACCTATTTAAAATATAGGCAATTCTTTTGTTACAAAAAAAACAGTTGCCTGCTAAATTCAATTTCATCAAACGCGCGAACTGCTGTAAAACGTGCGAAGTTAAAATAGTCGTTGATTTTCTGCGAAATTTTCTTTCCGTAAGAACCATCTACGAAGTATTATAAAGATGAATGAAATAGGTAAAATCGTTCTGAAGTTATGGCGTGGCCAAGGGAAACAGGGATTCATTTTTATACGCACAAATATAGATTTTAATTACGTGTACCATTCTCAATTTTCTATTTTTTTTTAAATACGTAAAAAAATATTTTTAAAATCAAATTACAAGGAGAGTAAGAATTTTCAAAAGTTTTTTTTCATGTTTGAAAAAGTTTGAAAACTTGCATAGAAACTTTATGCAAGGAAATGATTTCCGGGTAGGGTTGAGCGGGGCTAGTTGAACCAAGGGGCTTGTTGGGCCACGCCAATATCTTCGGAGCCGAAAGACTTACGAAGAATGCCGAACACACGGACATATGAATATATCTGGACCTGCCCTAAGTGATAAAAACGTATTATTTCCCCCTGCACATGGCGCCGGCTGTAGCTCCTCCTTGGAACCGGCTCGCTCCATGGGGAGGGGATATAGCCTCGCTTGAATCTAAAATGTGTGACGTCATCATTCTTGCCGTGAACAGCGAGAAGCTGACATCCATACATTTAACGAAATAACGGCAGCTTGTGCTATACAATATATCTACGTATCAATGTACACATAGCGAATGTGGGCGGTACTCCAATGTGCTCGTCGCTGGTTACAGGGGTAAGTAAATTATGAAACATTTGTAAAAGTGTTTTAACTAAACACGGAAACAAAATATTGATATGTGTATTGGCGCGAGTCTTTTTGGGGCGAGCATTTGGCCTTAGCAAATATGTTTTGAACGTGGCAAGCAATTCGCGCTCCCATGTAAAAAGGTCTATTCATTCAAAGCAGATTTTGCTTTTAAGAACTAAATGGTGATATTGTAATGCGAGATGCCTATATACTGTCAGATTGATTGTTCAACGAATGACAGTCATCTTTCCCCTCTTCGCTCTCCATAGTTTGGTTTTACCCCTCATCTGTAACTGCTTGTCTATCCATTTGGATGTCGGCCGAACATGTTCTAGCAAGCTGCAAGCTAGAAGTGTGGGGACCGCGCCACCAAGCATTCAGTAGAATCAGTAGGGACAGTAGGCGCATGGCATCAGTAGCGTGTGCATGGCGATTTTGTGTGATTTTTGCTCCAAAAGTAAAAAAAGACGATCGACTGCTTTTTTGAAAATAGACATCAAGGAAAAAGGTACCAAGTCAAGGCAAGCGTACAGATGGATTTTTTACCGGTATCTGGACGGACATGACCATAGAGCAGACATTAATGCGATCATCAAAATCCATAGGTGTGCTTACTCATGGACGAGGATTAAGTGAGCGGACGCTAACCAAGTTCATTGTTGGCGCTCCTGGATCCCTACAAATTTGTGAGGCTTTCGAGAAGTTCTCTGGCTGCTTGACTCAGTTTAACGAACAGCACACTGAACTAAGATGCAGTAGAAGAGAAAGGGACTTGCAAGATATTAGTAAATTTCTCGGATGGCTGCGTATCCATAATCCTTTCTGACAGAGCAAAGATTTAATGTCTTTATCCTCTGGTCTAGTAGTGACAAGTTCGGGTGTAAACTGCAATGAAGCGTATGATGTAGGAATGAACTACTTGAAAGACATCGAAGGAAATAATTTTGCAGATGTTAAATTGAAAAGAAAAAATAAAGTTAAAACTATAGGCTCCGTAGTAAGTGGCATAAATGTGAGATCTGAAGAAGTGCCAATTAATCCTGATCATCTGTTTGTGATGTATTGCATTAATCACCAGTGCAAATAAGAAAATATCGTAGCCTACCCCTTTAATTTAAAAAGAAAATACCAATTACTTATAAAACGGACACACTTGCGACATCTATCGGATCAAAGTAAATTGATTTCTTGTTGACAGTAGGGACCTATAAATTAAACAGATTGAGATGAATTTTGGTAAAAAGATCACAGATGGTATTAAAAATCGTCACGAGACAGGGAAAGACCCTTTCTTAGGCTCGAAAATAAATAGTTGAAACCAACAGACAATCAGGTAGAAGCAGAAAGCTATAAATAATTGATCAAACCAATCACAAAGCGGAGGGCGTATTCAGATTTTGAACAAAGAGATGGACTTTGAACTAGGCAATTAATCAGAGATTTATGGAAAAAAATATCGTCATCAACCGAAAGATCAATACACTATAATGTAAACAGGGTCTCACGCCCGGTGCATCGGGTACGATGACCCTAGATGTAAGATAAACAATCAGTGCAATCAAGGTATTGACAACCGCCGTTAACGAGCAAATTAATCCATATTATGTTGGAAAAAATTATGCAAGAAAATAACAAAAAAATTATGATCAGAGGAAAATTAAAGAAAAGACGTGCAAAACATAAGAAAAGCTACTGTAGGGATATTCAGTTGTATAACGAGTACGAAGAAAGTCAAGGAGGCCAGATTAAGAGGAAAACGTACGTTTAACATTTAAAAGGAAAGGGAAACGCTGGAAATTAGGAATGTCACTTTTAGATGAAGCAATAGAGTCAAGGAAAACGATTTGAAAAGATAATCTAATGAAAAAAATGGACGTTTAAATGGAAGTGTTTATTGAACAATATAAGATTTCGACTTAATTTTGCGTTTTCAGACGAGTTTAAATAGATATCGTTATATATTTGGAATAGGGAGGTCATTCTAGTTACATTGCGTTAGATAAAGCAAACAAAAAGGGTTGTTTTACGTCAATTGTTTGAGGAGAATTCTATGGGAGATAGGACAGACTGCAAGGAAAAATGAAACATTATTTGAGTTGACGACCTCACACGTGATTTTGTTGTTCAAACAATAAGAAAACGAACATGGTATTAGGCGATTAAACCCATTTTAATGGCTTTTGGGACGATAAAAATTATCATTGGTCTTATGGGCAGTTTATGTTAACTAAAAACCATTATATTTTATTACCCTCGAATAAATGCTGAGTTATTGATCAACACCTCGAAAACCCAGACATAAACAGACGTCAAATTTTAAATTAATGTGGATTTAGGGGAGAAAGGGACGGAATTTGGAGGATGACCCATAGAACGTAATAAAAATGACAGGAATTTAAGGGCCGAAGTGGAAGTTTCTCCTATAAAAAATGTGAAAAATAACATAAAAAGTAGTAGTATATAGAAAATGAAATTTTCTAAGAGGTAACATACACCGAAGGCGAAACGGGGGGTAGTAAAAAAGAAAATAAAAACAATTAAAAGATGATCCCGTAAGGAAAACTCATGAAAATTCAGAAGTATCGATGAAAACAATAAATTTGGCTTGGAATGTAACTAATCATATAGATGTGGACAATAACGTAGGGATAAAAGAGGAAATTCGTAGGAAGAGTGTTGTGAATACAAGAAAATTCTAGGGGAAAGGGGAAAATTCAGATATACTACGTAAATAGAGAAAATACGGGTTTAAATGGAAAAATTCATACAAGTAGCAGTGAGATAGAGTAGAATTTATAAAAATTGCAACTCGAAATTGCATAGTAAACATTTCGATATGGAGATAATCATGATTTGTGATAGGTACGGAAAAATCGAGACGTAAATATAGTTATCGAAGACGGACCTTTTACGAATTGAGAAAAAAAATAACTAAAAAATTATGAAATTCAAGCTAATTTTGTATGACCAACGGCACAAAGAACGATAGGGCAATTTATAACAAAGTAACTGAATCCGGATCTTGTAGGTATGAAAATGAGAGAGAGGAAGCAATGAGACAATGGAAATAGGGCTTAAGGAACATTACTCGATAATGGTGAGATAATTTCAAGTGTTTGCGAGTTTATAGACATGGGATTGTTTTGTCACAGGAAATTCAGATACAATCTTTTGGACCTGAGAGGGGTATAAAAAACAGAACTCAGTCATTTTTCGTTAGTCAGCGCCGGTTGTGAAAAGTTGAAAGTTCGTGAGACGTGACGAAAACGCTCGGTAATTACTTGTGAAAAAAATTCTAAATGATTAGGAATTGTGGACTTAGGAAAATTTCATATTCAAGCCAGTGTCTTTTAAAAATAAAATAAGTTTGCAGTTCAAGTCAGTGAAAATAAAAATAAAGTTTACGTTCTATTTATTTGTGAAAAGCTAAAAGTGCTGTGATTTTTTTTAGTGAAAAATTCGGTTTTTATAATCAATAAATATTGTATTTTTGGGACTTAGAAATTTCGTGAAAATCAAAAATCAATGAAATAGATGAATAAAGTGATGTGATAATTGAATACAAATAAGTTATAATTAAATACGTGTGTCCAGTTTAAACGGAAAGAGTTCTATTAAATATCAAATATTTAAATTAATTATTTAAAAAACAGTGCAAATTGAAAAGAGATAATAAATAAATAAGTGCATCCAGTTAAACGGAAAAGTTCAACGAAAATCTTTAATTAAATTGAGTGTTTTAAATTAAGTATCAGTCTTTTATTAATTTAAAAAAATAGTGTAGTCGAAATAATTCTACTCGTAAAAATTATAAAATTTAGGGAGAATAAAGTGCTATAGTCAAAGTGTAGTTGATGTAGCAGGATAAAAATAAAAAAAACAGTGTTTAATAATAATTTCCGATTTAATTAAATGGATAAAATTTTACCTCAGAATAATTCGGCTAAATAATTTACAATTGGGCGGCACATTCCTACCACAAAGTGTTAATCTACTATTAGATTCAAAAATTTGGAAAAAAAAAAAAATTAAAATAAAATGAATGATAATTTTTTTTTTCTTTTTTTTTTTTTTTTTTTTTTTTTTTTTTTTTTTTTTTTTTTCTTTTTTTTTTTTTTTTTTTTTATTTTTTTTAATATCAAGAGTTTTACATTTACATATTTGTGCGCTACCCGACTCACTAGACAATATCTGTTCTGAGCCGGGTAGCAGTATCTATAATTACATATATCAATAAAGAATATAGCAAAAAAATACAAAAGATAACCTACATATAATAATCTAGATATAAAAAAATTTACAGACATATATAAAGTAAATGAACATTTTCAGTATGAAAGTTCTTTTTTTTTTTTTAAATTTTAATATATGTTTAAATAATAATATACAAAGTATAAAAAATTAAAAAAATTAACACGTTCAGTTTGCAAGAAGCTTGTTAATGCAATTCCTTTTTTTGTTCAGTAACCACGTATTGAAGTTTTTATATGTATGTTTTCTATTGGTTTGAGTTATGTGTTGTGTTTCTTTTAAGAAAGTGTTGAATATGGAAGGTGCGAGGTAAGTTTCATGTTTTTTTGCAAGAGTGGATTTAATTTTTGGCACTTGTAAATGTTTGTTAAATTTAGCTCTAGTGTTCTGGGAGTGAGATATGTGGGAAGGTGACGATTTTATGCAATTTATATGGATAATTTTCTTTATGAATAGCTTCCTGATATCAAGTATTTTATTTTGAATTAAAAGATTTTCAGTGGGATGAAGATATGGTTTTTTGTACATAGTTCTAATAAGAGATTTATGAGCTGTATTAAGGAGCTTAATGTATGTGTCTGCGGCTCCACCCCATGCCGATATACCATAAATTAAAATGCTTTGGCAAAGGGAAAAGTATACATCTTTTAATAGTTTAGGTGACATAATGTTTCTAATCGTTTTAAAAATATATATTTGTTTCCGGATTCTCATTACAAGTGAATTTATGTGAAGTTCCCATTTTAGTTTGCAATCCACTGTTAAACCAAGATACTTAATACTATCCGAATGCTCAATTTTTTCACAGTCGCAGTTTGTGGTTTGTAATGTAGTACATGGAGACAGATGTAAAAGCGGGACGGATTTAGGTTGCCCAGTTTTGGTTTTACTGAATGTTAAAAATTTGGTTTTCGAGGTGTTTAGGGTAAGAAGATTTTTGTCTAGCCATTTTTTTATCTCCTTCATACCAAATTCTGCGCTTTTAAAGACCTTTTCCCACGATTGCTCTTTAAAAAGAAGTACAGTATCATCTGCGTAGCTGATCACATTATAGCAGAGAGTTGGAATTTTAATATTAGTGAGACCATTAATATATATAAGAAAAAGTATAGGGCCTAAGACACTACCCTGAGGCACTCCGTACTTAATTTCTGCTGTGTCACTCAGGCATTTGTTTAGTTCAACTATTTGTTTCCTATTTTTTGTATAACTGATGAACCATTTAAGCGGTTTTCCATTAATGCCAATATTTTTAAGTTTTTCGTATAGCAGATCATGAGAGATGGTGTCGAAGGCCTTAGCCAGATCTAGAAAAACTCCAATTACTTTAGATCCCTTATCTACGTGTTTTACAATGAAGTTGGTTAGTTCAGAAATTGCCTGGTCTGTGCCCATTTTTGCCCGAAAACCGAATTGATGACTTGATAGTAAGTTGTGTTTGTCGAGGTAGGATATCAGTCTTTTTTTCATTGCTTTTTCTAAGAGTTTTGATAGAGAGTTAAGTAGTGAAATGGGTCTGTAGTTAGAGATTAAAGTTTTATCTCCAGATTTATGGATCGGGATAATACTGGCAATTTTAAGTTTGTCAGGTACAATACATTGGCAGAAACTTTGATTAAATATATGTAGCAGAGGTGTACCGATATATTCTCGTAGATTTATCAGGATTTGGTTAGATATGTTGTCCGGGCCAGGTGCGCAATGAGTTTTGAGTGAAAGAATGAGTTCATTAATTTCTGTTTTATTTATTTTATAAATGTTAAAGGAATGATTTGGTCGCAAGGAAGAGCTTTCTTTGACTAGAAGCTCTTCTGTAGTGTGGTTTTTTGTAAGTATTTTTTTTGCCAAATCAAAGCCAACGTTGGTAAAATGATTATTAATATGATTTGCAATTTTTTTGGGTTCGTTTTTTGTTAAACAGATTTCCCCATCAACTAACAATTTATTAATAGAAGTACTGTTCTTAGGTTTTGAATAGGCGGCATCTTTGATAACTCTCCATATCTTTTTTGTGTCTCCTCCGGCACTATCTATTTCTTTCCTATAGAACTCATGTTTCGCCTGCTTTACTAGTTTATTACATAGGTTTCTGTATAATAAGTAATTGTGTTTTAGTTTACTGTCCATTGGGTTATTGTTTACTCTTGCATGCATCATATTCCGTTTGTGTATACTTTTTACTAGTCCTGTTGTAATCCATGGTTTAATTTTAAGTGTTTTGTGTGTAGTGTTTTTACGGGTTTTTATTATAGTGTGTTTAGTGGTAAACGTATTCAGAGTTAATAGAAATTCATTAAGCGCTTTGTTCGGATCCGTTTCTTTTAGAGTTGTAGTCCAAGATTCATGACTTATATCTGAGCTAAGTGCTTTGAAATCTATGATATGCCGTGTCGTATTTGTATATATTTTGGATTTTTTTTCAGTTTTCAATCGCATGCCAAGTGTGGTGGTGAAATGGTCGGTAACCGTGGAATGAATAGTGGATGAAATAGTTTTATTTTTTGTTTTAACAAAAATGTGATCAATACAGGATTTTGAATCTAGTGAGGTTCTTGTCGAAGAATTTATAGTTGACTGAAGGCCATAGTGAGCTAGAAGACTTAGATATTCGTTAGTTTTGGGTTTAGAGTCAAGAATGTTTATGTTTATGTCTCCTGCTAAAATGAGTTGTTTGGTAGTTTTATTGTTTTCCATGAGATGTTGTAAGGAATTTAGGAAAGGTGTTATATTTTTGTAGCATGGAGGCCTATAAATAGCAAACATAGATAAATCTGATCCTAGTGATATTTTGATGCAATTTGCTTCTGTTAATTTTATTTCCAAGATAGAAGAGTTCAGTGACTCCTTGATAAAGATGACTATTCCATCATTTTGGTTAAGTTTAGTAGTAGTGTGGAAAGTCGTATATCCCAATATGTTAATGTCAGTGAAAGTTTCGTCTATCCAACATTCGCTTAAAAGGATAATATCAAAATGAGTGTTAAGATCTTGTAAAAGTACTGCAAAATTATCAAAGTTTTTTTGAATGCTTCTAATATTTTGAGAAATTATGTTCAGAGAGTTATTTTCGGCGACGGTTACTTTAAAATCTGTTGAATTTGTGAAAGTGTGTTCTTCATTAGATGAAATTTCAAAATCAATATTTAATGTTGAAGCCATTTTAGAGGAAGTATATTAAGTTCTATTGTCTCTGTCGCAATATTAAATGCAGTATCCATATAATACATAGGTACATAAAATAAAATGCAGAAAGTGATTAAAATAAAGTCGATGCCATGAGAGTATGGAGAATAAGGCTGCAGTCATGCATCTACTACGTGGGCTGTGTCATTCGAGGTTCCACTTGTGTCACTTCCATGGTTAGTTTTTGCTAGTAAATTTTCTATTTCGAGGATGGTATTTTCTGTGCGAATAAAGGTCGCTCGCGAGTCTGTCTATTGTCGAATGTAGACTCGCCCTGCCTTAACCCATACATAGGCAAAATTGTACTTTTTGGCTAATTGCTTTGAGAGAAAAAGCATTCTTTTTGCGTGGGAGGTTAGGAGCTCGTTAATAAATATTGGCATTTTAGGTCCCGAGAAGCCTATTTTACTGGTGTTGAGTCTGTCGGCACTATTTTCTGCATTTTTGTTATATTTTTTTGCTTCATTTAGAAACTCCTCACGACCATTTGGATTTTTAAATTTAATAATTATTGATCTCGTTGCCGTGTGGTTTCTTTTTCCTGGCGCCCTGTATGCGTCCTCAATGTCATTTTTGTTTAATTTTACAGCATTATTTATATTGAAAATAATGTCATTGAGTTTCTCGTCTTGAATTTCAGGAATTCCTCGAATTTCCGCACACGTCTGCGAGTTTTGACGCTCTTTTTCATCTAATTGTTCTTGTAGCTCATGTACTTTTTGTTCTAGCATCTTGTGTTTTATATCCATCATACTTAGCTCTTTAACTTTTTTATCGGTTTGTAATACTTTTTTTTCGATGTCGTCTATTTTGTCGTAAACAAAATTAAGTGAGGTTTTGTATTCTTCGAAACGAGCTGTGATTGAAGTTTAAATTCTATTATTTCCTTTGACAAATTCATCATAGTTTCTTCTATAGTGATAATTTTTTTATAGTTGATTTTAATTTCAGCTAATTCTGCAAGAATAAGCATTTCTATTTTTGTCGGAGGTTTGTCTATGGTTAAATCAGCTGCATTTTCTTTAGCCATATTTATTCCTTGGATGTTCTCAGCAGTACTCTTCTTTGCCCTTTCAGCGTTGCTACGGGTATTAGACATCGTAAGCTTGGATTTCTTGCTCGTAGATGGCGTTATATTTAATTTAAATTAAATAAGGTGAAAAGAAAAAAATAATTGGTTTGACTGAGGATTGAACTCTACTCCGCAAGTTCTGCCCGCAAATAGTGAACGACGCTGCACCTACGCCACACCCGGGATGTCAGACGTTGTGAAATTACCAGTTTAACTAGAGAGAACTGGATAACTGACCAATTAATGTTTGGATTATTTTACAGCAGTTTTTTTTTTTTAAATTCACTTTTTTTTCAATTATAATATTCTTTTTCGTTTTACGTTGAAGTTCACTTTACTGTCATTTATGAGTTTACGAGTTCACAGTAGTTTTAAATGTACTCTGATTGATCTTTCACTGTATTTATGTAATTACAAGAATGTATGTCATTGTTTTTGACTTTGCTCGTTATAAAAACTTGTATTACGACACTGTGGTCACTTGTATTAAAATAAAAAAGTGCACGAAATACGCGCACTTGTTAGTTTGTTTGTGTTACGTGTTTTTTTCTCATTAATCTTAAAATTTTTGTTATGTTTTTATTTAATTTGTTTTAGAATCAGGTGAAACACGTCTGTACTGTGGGTAGCGACGAATATATGAATAATACATAATGATATTTTATTGCTAAATAAAAGTAACGATTTACCATTTCGAAATTAATCGTGAAGTAACTATCATTAAAAAGTTATTTAATCAACGTGTTTTGAAATAAAATGCAGTTAGAACGATAAACATCATTTAATTTAGATAGATTAAACGCGAATAAAATAAAATTGAAGTCGGAAAAATTTTATTTGAATTTAGTTGATAACATAGGAGTAGGTATTAGGTAAGGAAACATAACAAGGTTTTCCCGTGTAGCACCCGGATGGAAAGAGACCTTTTGGGGTAAGTTACATAAAGTATAAATATTTTCTAGGTTCCGAGGAGAGAGCGGCATGCAGCAGACAGTTGGTATTTGAATTAATTTTATAACAAAGTATTACTTGCTTAATATGTGATATGTACCTATATTGAAATATTATATATAAAGTATGTATATTTATATATATATATATATATTTATATTTATCCCAAGAAAATTTTAATCAAAAAGAAACACACTTAAATAAAAGTAAAAGGTATCGATTACTAATACCTACTTAGAACGCACTATGCTATTTAAAAAATAGTTGTGTGCTAGAAAAAAATTTCAAGTTCATATTTTATACTTATTTTATTAATATATGCACTATTATAATTTCAGCTAATATAAAATGATAAAAAAATGAGTTATGATATTAGAATTTATTTCAATTATAATATAATTGTATATATCAGTATATTTATTTATCGATACAAAATATATATGTATATATATATATGCATTATGACTATATTTAGCGGGGAATAGATTAGACATTTGCGAAAAAGAAATTACCATTATTAAATTCAAAAGGAAAAAAAAAAATTGAACCATATAAGCTCGCGTTCAAGGATGTTCCAAAAGTAAACAAATGTCACTCGTTGAATCTAGGTCACGAAGCCAGCGGGAATGTTTACATAATTGAAATTGTTTATAAAACAATTCGGTCATTGGGGCACTGGGTCAGATGCTTTTAAAGGAAGATGTACCTGGGTCTTTAATAGGTGGTTGACAGGTATTAGTATTATAGTAGGTTGGGTTATTATATAGGTTATTATATATTTAATAGGTAGTTGACAGGTATTAATATTAACTTTTAGAATGAGGCAAAGCCATGAAGTTGCGCAATTATAGAAAAAGTTTTAAACACAATCTTTAATTTGAACATGAAGAGATAAATTTTGAACTGAACAATTGAAAGTAAACAGATTTATTATAGCTAGACAAATAATAGGTACAACAATCATTTGGAAAATCACGGGTTAGTTTAGGAGTGTATTGAAGAATTACATGGAATATTCGAGGAGAAATTTATAGAACAATTACTCTCGTAGGTATCAATCATTTACATGAAACAGTTGACAAATCACGGGATAGTCAAATAGAAGAGTATTGAAGAATTACAAGGAAGATTCGAGTAAAATTTTGTGGGGTAATTACTCTCATAGACATCAATCATTTACAAGAAGCAGTTGAAAAATCACGGGATAGCCTAATAAAAAGTATCAATCAGTTACATGAGACAACTGAAAAATCACGGGATAGTAAAAATTTTACCAAAAGTTGAACCTTGGGGGAAAATTTAGAAAACAGTTCAACAATAGGAGGCAGTGGTCGTTCCTTAAAAAACCAAGGACCATTAACCAAACACATAATAGAGATGGCAATCTCTTAAATAAAATTGTCAACCAAACAAATCAAAAAGCTTGGAATTTTAGTATCTATTAATATTTCCCACTCTTGGTATGTATATATTCGGTCATCGGTGAAGGTTTTGTGGAGAATTCCTTCTCACGAAATCCGAGCTCGGAATATGAGACTGGCTAGTTACATATTGCGAGTTATAATCCTACCCAAACGTATATTTACATATATATCTTTCTATGTACTGTACATTGGATAATGTGGACCCGCTTACAGCTAGCGTTTTAGACTCGACAGAGTTACTCTCACATCATTTCTTGTACGTGGAGGGAGGATTCACGACCCATAACTCTGCAAAACACCGTGAGTATATGATTGCATATAGGACGAAACCGGTTCGCCCTAAGTAAATAGTAGACCTTGGAGGAGTAGGAATTTGGGGGTATCTAGGCTCGGATGACGACCTGAAGGCAGTGCATGATGGCAAAAGGAAGGACGGTTAGGACGCGATAACTTAGGTATCAATTAACCGATCCGCGCCAGAAGATTGTGCGAATTTCTAGTAAGAATCTGATCACCTGGTTTACTTGCAGGAGGATAGGAGCCAAATTTTCGGCAGAAAAAGGGTATTCTGAGTTCGTCTAATATGCAATCTATTAATTACATTAACCTACTAAACCCATCTTTATATGTACCTTATAGCAGCTGAATCGGATTGGAGAGATGACAAGCAGATACAAAACAATCATAATCAAATTTACTAACAATTAACCATTTGAGTCATACTTAATTATTCGTTCAATTAAACATGCGTAATTCGATTAGTACAGGTTATTTACGAGTTCGTTAGGATGTAGGAAAACATAATAAGCGACGGAGGAAAGTTAGCTCATTTAGAGAAAGTATTTAAAGTTAGATTTGCAAGGGAGAGACCAATACAGTATGAAACTCAACGCTCTGTTTAGAATCAAAGGGTTACCACAAAATGAAAGTAATTAAAGTCCCATATCATAAATCAAAAAAATTACACAACGTTTGATGGAGTTTAATTACAACATAAATACGAAAATATTTACGTTCAAGGTCGTAAATAACGTATTAATTAGTTAAGTACATATATCTCTAAAGGTATGTAGTACAAGGGAGCTTTAAGTAGCTTTCCGTAGTTATCAAAGAAAATAAGGGTCCAATTTTCATGAAGGCTTGTGTGACGTAGGGAAGGAATTTTCCATCCCTACTACACACATGCAAAGCCTTAAAAATTTAAATATCGATCAGAGCCAAAAGAAAAGTCCAAGAAAACTTGAAGGGATGAAAGAATTCCAAAAATTAAATAAATCAGCATCAGAAAGGCGAAACATCACAACTGTCTTGCCGATGACCAGGAGAGTTTTATATATTTAAAGCAAGTTAAAAGAGGTAAAAGGAGGAGTATTACATGTTTAATAGGGTTATTTGTATGTCTCAAGGAACAAATAATCTCAAACAATACTTCAACTATGAACTCAGCCCATACCCTTTGTCTTTATTTGAAAACAATAAAATGATAAGAAAGGGAACTAAATCAAGTCTTATGAAAATATTTGAAAAGTGGACAGTTAGCAACGAAATTTTTGAGAATTTGCCCCCAAAAATATATGTAGTAGATGGAGGGTATCTTTTGCACAGTGTTATTTGGCCTGATAAAGTAACATATAGCAGCATCATAGAGAAGTATGTTGACACTGTAATGAAACGGTATGGGAAAGATTGTCATGTTGTATTCGATGGGTATCCTGACTATCCCACCACAAAAGGGGTCGAACATATGCGGAGAAGCAAGTTATGCAAGTTGAAATTGGTGTTTACTTAACTGTATCTTGTCAATTGTAAAATTGTAATTCATTTAGCGGTATATGAGTTATCCGATGAAATTTGTAATAAAACATGGGTGGGGCTAATTGAACCATTTGGTTCAACTTGCCCCATTCAGATTCCTTACTGTATATTTATACGTAATTTCCAGGAGAAGAGTGGGTTCGTTGTCACACCTATCTAAAGTGGGCACACCAAAAGTGCACATCTGATACTATTCCAATGTATATCTGCGTCAATTATGACAGCGATATCAATTAAATAATTCTAAGAAAATTTACCCATTTGATTATACTCGTTTTTTTACATAAAATAATCGATCTACCACCTAATTCTGTATTCTTTCATTATTTCAATAAATTTAGTTTAATAACTTACATAATTTGTTTTATTAAACCGAGTGTGAATGATAATAAATATATGGCACTATATTGTTCAACAAGCCCCGTGGGGTGGTTCAACTAGCCCCACCTATGAGGCAAGTTGAACCATTCCTCCTTCTGCGTAAAAATTAAAATATCTTGCCTAAGGTCAACGTATTTTATCATTTCATGAATATCATTATAAAGCCAGATAATGAAGCTACCTTAATAAATTGTAAAAACAAAAATATCTATAAGAGTTTCGAGCCTGGGGTCAAATGAGCAAAATCATGTTCAACTAGCCCCGCCCTAACCTACTTTTTTGTAAATACCGCGCCAGAATCCCAACTTCCCGAAGTCAGAAGTATTAAATTATAAAAATAAAGTGGTCGTCATGACTAATTACACAAAACTGCTTATAAGAACTTACCAGTATCTTATCAATTTTAAATAATAATTTTTAAATGCAATTACATTAAATAAAGTTTATATTTGGTTTTTTAAATTACTTCATGATAAAAACAAACGCGTATTTCGCCGGAAAAACTTTAAATTTAACAACGTCATTAAAATCTTACGGATTGTAAAACCATAATTAAAAAAGAGTAGCTGATTAAAGTTGGATTGGCCTCGGCTCCAAGATTTGCAGTTAAAATGGGCTCATGGCATATGAACTGTTCATTTATCCTGACTGTTTTTTATTTTATTTAACTGTTCATTTATTCCGACAGAAAGCGCCAAAGGCGTTCAGTCCTCCATTATGGAGTTACCTGCATTTACCCTTTTTTCAATTTCTCTACCGCCTCTCTGTGTGTCGTGTCGTGAGACGCTAGCAGTCCGCAATTGAGTGCTGGTACCAGTGGAGTAGCTAATGGGCGGCACCCGGGGTGGATAACGTGGTGTCACCCCCCCCCCCCTCTCCATTAAAGTTGACAAACATGGCAGAGGAAGGATGAAATTAGACTGAATGCTGAACAAATGAGATCCCTGAGGCGTAAAAAAAATGTGCGCTAAAACCATGTATGATCGTTTGAGAAATGTGGAGATCGGCAAAGAATGCAAGGTAAGCGCAATGAGTAAGATTAAGAAAGGGATGCTCAGACAGTTTGGGCACACAGAACGAATCGGGGGCGCCCGAGGTAGACATGATACGATCAAGTGAATCAGATGCTTGAGTCGTCCATGTCAAGAGTCAGAATAATATAAGAGTATATACGAGACGATGTATGAATGTGAATGAGGCAAGGAGTGTGTGCCAAGGAGTAGTTTGGCGGTCCGTGCTATCTGCCTACCCCTGGGGAGAAACTTAGTTAGGGGTTACTTAGTTGTTTATTTATTAGTACTGACACCGCAGTAAGAATGAAGTGCCAAAAGAATCGAAGCTCACACATTGTTAGTGCTCACACAAAAGTCCTGGATGGAAGAGAACACGAGAGATGAGAAAGAGTAGTTTTGGGGAGAGCTTTTTTTACATTGGCTCCACACAGGTGGCTTGAAGAAAGTAATTTCCCTCGGACCTACATCATCTTTGGGGGGTGGCATTTGGAAGATCTTTTTTAGAAGAAGGACTGAACATGGATCTTGAAGATATTCATGAGATGTTGTAGAAGGGAGGAAACACAGAGGCCGACAAATCGTTCGACAATCAAGCTGTTGAACCCAAGGTCTAGTGTATACTGTCTAGCCATTCCATAGGTCTAGCACTGACGATCGATAAAACCCTACATCGAGCACGGTCAAAATTTGATAAGAGATATTCCGACCGACGATTGATAAATTTTTGCGCGGCCTCCACAATATCCTGTATATTTTGAATAAGGTCGTTATTATACAAAAATACTGGGTTATTAATCAACGGATTTGTACTAACGAAGCTCTTGGAATTGAAATAACTCGTACACGCAGTGAGTTGAATCTGTTCGGGCCAATGACATTACATAAGCTACATCGTTGTTCACATAATAAGTTGTAAATAAAAACCTCAAAAAATAATGAACTCCGTTTTTAGGGTGAAAATGTGAATGTCGACTGTCGTGCATATTTGCATATTGACTGTCAACAGTGAAACCTTGCGCGGAACATCGATGTAAAATCGTAGGCCTATCGATTCGATTTTATAAAGTTATCGATTGCACTGTGTTAGAGCATGACCAAAGTAACAAGTCAATACTTTTGACAAGATATCTTTATTATTTTATTTATACTGGGTTTTTACGGATGTTCTCGCTCACATGAGAACAATACAGTTATAAATTCAAACAATTACATAAAGCTAATCAGAAGAATTATACATTAGCGTACATTTAAATAAAGATTAAGAAACAAAATAAATAAAATTGAAAATTATAAAAAAACGCAAAAGTTCACTCAAACGACAAAAAAATATAAAAAGATACAAGAGACATGAGACACAAGAGATACAAGGGACACGAGAGATACAATTAGAGACCCAAATGATCATCATCATCATCATCATCTGTGGCTCTACAACCCAGGTCGGGTCTTGGCCTCCAGCAGAGCCTGCCTCCATGACTGTCGGTGTTGTGCTGCGTTGCGCCAGTTTCGGATGCCGATGGTGCTTGCATCCTTCACCACTCCATCCAGCCATCGAAGCTTTGGTCTTCCAACTCTTCTCCGACCCCCAGGTGCACCATCCATAATTCGCTTTGGAATATCTCCTTCGCTCATTCTCTGGATATGTCCAGCCCACCTGAGTCTTCCAGTTTTGATTTCCTTGGAGATATTAGGGTCCTCGTAAAGATCGTATAGCTCCTGGTTGTATCTGATACGCCATTCTCCATTATCACAGACTGGGCCGTAAATCCTTCGCAGCACCTTCCTTTCAAAACTTTCTAGGGCTCCTTCATCACCCTTACTGATTGTCCAGCATTCCGAACCATACATAAGAACAGGTCGTATAACGGTCTTGTAAAGCAGGACTTTAGTTCTTCTGGTAAGGTGGCGAGATTTCATATGCTTCTGTAGCCCAAAGTAGTATCGATTTGCAGCTACTATTCTTCTTTTGATTTCGCTGGATACATTGTTGTCATTTGTCACCATAGTACCGAGATATACAAACTCGTTGACAGTTTCAAATGTATAATTATCTATCTGTATACTTGGTGGTTTCTGGCGTCCATGTACGGGCATATATTTTGTCTTTCCCTCGTTGATGACCAATCCCATGTTCCTTGCCGACGTAGCTAAGCTTTTGAACGCCGATTTTAGTTCATATTCTGAGCGTGCGATGATATCTATATCGTCAGCATAAGCAAGGAGCTGAACAGACTTGTTAAAAATACGGCCTGTGGTTTGTATACCTGCATTTCGGATGGCCTTTTCCAGCGCTAAATTGAATAAAATGCAGGCAAGTGCATCTCCTTGTCTTAGTCCAGAGACCCAAATGATACATAATATAATTAGCACAACTCATTTTTTAGCAATCGCGGAACATTTTTTCTGAATCCATGTCTATAGATATCGACGAAAATAAAATTATTATAAAGTTGGCACATTCGGGTCAGAGGGCTAAAATATGTGTCATTATTTTTTAAATTGTATTCAGGTGAAACATTATTATTTTCACATACCTATTAAGAGCGTTTAACCAGCCAGCGGACGAAAATCCGCATTTCGTCGAAAGTTGTTCTTACGATCGTGCAGGGCGGTTACAATGAGAAAGAGTTATTATTCTCCGTACCAGATTTTTAAATTATTACTCAATATCGAATTTATTTCAATCCAAATTAGCTTTAATTTATACCTTCATCCATAAATGCTGAAAGGCGTGATGATAAAACTATTAAAATAATGTACTTTTTGTAATTATTTTTTGATTATAAGTATTTATCATTTTTCAGTAAGGTCTAAATTTAATAAGAATGTTAAAAATATCTGAAATATATTAGTTTGTAACAACGCAAATAAATACACAAATGGACCAATTTTAGTCAAGAAACACATGTACGTACATATTTTTTAATGATTTTATTGAAACTAAAATTAAAATTCTAAAACATGCGTTTGCTAGATAATGTATTGATTTATTTTACTGCATGATTATATTATTTGAAATGGGTGTGGTATAATACAAAATCTTTTTTGAAAATTTAACAAATCTGTCAACGATCTATGGAATAACCTTATTATACTAAAAATTTAAAAAATTTCTCAAAATTTATTACATGCGAATGCTAGATAAAAGAACAATCTTTCGAAATCCATTTATAATTTTTTGTGGAAAAGAGTCAATACGTCTAAAATCTGATTTGAAAATGACATATTTCTGGTTTTCTTTGGTAATGCCCTCTTGACCTAACGAATCATGCACAGTAGACGTGGGCAGAATGATTCCCAGGAGTGAATCGATTCAGTCTGATTCTCATGGCCTTTTGAATTGATTCCTTTTATTCATTCCTTTAATTCAATTAAACCTCAAAAAAAAAAAAAATAAAAAAAAAAAAAAATAATAAAAAAAAAATAAAAAAAAAAAATAAATAAAAAATTTAAAAAAAATTAAAAATTGAAAATTAAATGAATGGGGAGGCTAACACCGCACACGAGACCGGGAGGCCACGGAGTACCCAGAGTACCGCAAAATAGGAGACTGATTAGCTTAGGCTACCAAGCATCGCACAAAGAGGAGACCG